>OY770107.1:20038986-20638986 GCA_963669365.1 Verbascum thapsus
CTATTTGTCAATAACAACCTGCGATCAACATATAGTTTGTGTGCCGATATGTATGTTTAGTAGGTGCTCTGGAAAGAAAGATTTTTTCGTATGTATGTGCTTCTAGTCTGCCTTGGATTTGTAAGCGATTGCCGGTATGCGGAAGCATTTAGGGCAAAAACCTCTTACTTGGCCTTAGCACGAATATCTAAAAGAAATGTAATTACCCCAAGCCTCTTCAGGCGGGCTATGTGTTCGAAGAGCGGATCGAGCTCAGAGTGTTGGTAAGCCTGTCTTAGTAAGGTCGGCTAAGCCGTGTAGCTAAGCACGGCTAAATAGAAAGGCTTTTTCCGGATGAGTGGGCATCCTTAAAGCTAGAGCACCGGGGAAGCAAGAGCGATTGTCTTCAAAAGAATTCCCCAACAGGAGAAGGATCCTGAAGTTCATAACATATTAGAGTACTTGGTAGAAAATGATTTGATCTGCTCAATGTATTAACGCTTTCAGCTTATATCTCATTCACAATAATCTACATAATTCGACACACTTCAGTAAGCCTACAAAGTATTCAACATTACCACTATTTTTTTTACAGTGCAGACAGAACTAGTATTTAAGAATTCATTAATTACAACATTGAACTGTAGGATCGTTTTTATAATACACATCAACTTTACATGCCATCGGCAGGTCTCCTACCTACTGTTTTGCCCAGGATCGTTTTTTGTAGCTCTAAATTCCTAATAATCACCACTATCCATGTGAGGTGTATTATACATGGAACTACACCAAATCCCGAATCCTTGAGCTACCTAAGAAACAATCCATTGACACATATACCCCACTTACCCTCGTCATTATACCTCGAATAGCCCAGCAGCTCGTCGGCAATAGGAGAGCATAGAATAAAATGGCCTCGAAAAGCAAGGACAAAAATGGAAAGATGCGGGAGAAAAATGATTCAGGAGGACAAAAAAACCATGATAATTTATGGTACGCCATTGCCATGCTCATTTTCCTTCATTTCCTAAGAATCATCAGTCATCACTCTCGTATCCTGTCTTCTTTTTTGAGCATCGAATTTAGTTTTCTTTCCATCTGCCAAAAAAAAAAATTGCAACACTGTACGTAATCCAGCTTCTGACAAATATTTCATTCACTGGCAAAAACTATGTTATAATTCTGTGCTTCAATGTTATATCATTTCCTTTTCTTATTGAAGTCCTTGATCCAAACAAATTGCAATGGTTTGGCGATGAGAGATGAACTAAAGCGAAGGAAACAGCAAAAATAAAAGATAAAAGATACCATTCATGAACAGAAATAGCATACTTACGATGACAACAGTCTAAGACAAACCTGAAAATTTTTGGTCTTCAGTCTCTGTAATTCTTCGACCAAACTTCCAATGCTGACATTTTGAAACCATTTCAGCATATTAAGCAAACAAGCTAAAAACCTAATCTATACAGAGGTACTACTCTTCATACCTTTGTTGCATTTGAAAAACCTGTGCTTGAAGCTCTTGCTCCTTCATGGAACTAGGGTGGTTTATCTGTAATAAGTAACCCACATGATATGACATAACTAGGACAATATCTTTAGGATTAGCAGCAAAATTGTACATCATAACCAAAAAGCAAAAAGATGAGTGCAATTTCTGATTCAAATAGACGGGAGAAGTAATTCATTCCTACCTCTGAAAAATCAATAGCATTGCCTGCACACAGGAAATATTATAGCATGTGAGATGCTAATTTGAGACATATTGAGTAGCAAAGATTTTATAGCTAGATCCAAATTTGAAGTAAATAAGAAGCCAAAAGTACAAATGGCAGTACCTGAGGCTTGTTCCACAAACTTCATCAATCTAATTATCTCTTCCTGAGAAGACAATACAAGTAGACAAAAATGAGCAAGAAGATGATTGAGAAGGGTATGAGAGATTTGACCAGCTCTTACTCTTTGCATATTGTTCTGCTGAACTATGCCTTGCAATGATTGGATAACTATAGCAGCAGGAAGGCTTGGAATTGTTTGGCTTGTGGAACCACCCGAAATTGAATTAGAGCAGTTTACAGGAGCGCCCTGAATAAGATAAAGGAAGAAAATGGTTACAAAATACAAACATAAAACTAAATTCCACAGAAGTTGAGACTTTGAGTAGAGCAGCATTAGGCCAAGTATTCATAGAAGAAAAGAATATTTTCAATAATATCCTGGAATTCATATGTTATACTACAAAGTACAAGGAATCAGAATTTGCTCGATTTAAACCAGTCTAGTGAGAGAATATATTGAAGCTAAACCCTAGTTTATGTATTTTTTTTAAATGGATTAATTATATTTGATGCTCAACAATTTCAATGCAATATGGAGAAGCCATGTGGATTATAAGTGGGCCTAATTCTAAACTTGAAAGTTATAGTTTCATTTACAAAACAAATTATAAAAATGTAACATAATAACATATAACTCACGGGATACCTTAGGACTCTGATCTGCAGAAGTGACTTTAAAACGCCCTCTGCGTTCAATCACGGCACCTTCTGATGCTTCCTCTCCTAAAACACATATTTCAATACATTCAGGGCATTAATGTATGATACAAGAAAACTTCACAGAATAATGTCGCAGATGTAGTACCAACTATAGAATTGCTAAAATCTTTCTTCTGACGATGCTGTAGTGGACCACTATAATTTCTCTCGGCATGATATCTTGATTGCAGATATTCCCTTCATGTAAATCGAAACCCGATTACAAAATTACAAACCAGCTTAGAAAAAATTATTTGCAACCAGAAGCAAGAACCACTAAAATTTTACTATAGATCTCAAACCGCAGAATATACCTGTCTCCATCACCAATAAACTTTTTGGGAGAGAGAACATTATCCTGTAGCAGAGAGCCACTGAAAAACTTTTTACGCTCTGCAGTGAGAGAGTATGAAGACAAGACACTTTGACCATAATCCTCCGCTTCATTTATTCCTGTTTCTCGATTGGCCGGAGTTGTTAATGACTGTTGTTGACTTTTATGTTCAGAATCTGATTGGACAGAATCTCTTGAACTTGGACTGTCAGCAGCAATGTCATCTTCACATACATCGAAACAACCTCTGCATTTAATAACCTCTTCAATAAGTTCGACAATTACACCAAAAAGGTACAGTACAAAGTCGATATCTAACTATTACAATGTAAATGTATATGTATATGTATAATTCCACGTTTATGCAAGTTAGATTTCTCCAGTGGCTGTTTACGAGTATAAACACACCTTATGAGGCGTTTAGCATCTTCTGTAAATGGATAAAAAGCCAAGATACATAGCAAGTAAATGATTGTTGCAAGTTTGATAAAAAGACAATAACGGATATAAATTAATAAAAAGAAAAAGAACCTAGCAACATTTGTACGAATGTATAATGATAGTCAACCAAAAGTGGACAGTGGAGAAGGTATGTGCATTTCAAGTACTAAGAATGGCCAATTAGATACTTGAAAAGTTTTTTCCTTTTATAATATGGTTCAAAAATGCAGATTTCACACATAAATACAATTGAACTTTAAAGATGCATAACAGACGCCCTTTGAACAAAACTATTTGCTTATCTGTAAACATATACCAGAACCCCCTAGCTTGATTGACCCAAGCTAGACATTGTAGCAGCAAATAAGCAAATTCCCACCAGGATATAAAGAAATTGTACTATGGCATCAGGGAAAACAGAGCAAAATCTAACAAGTCAATTATGTTTTAATGACATACTTGAGAGCCTGAAGAGGTTTCATGGGAAATGCAGCTAGCGAATTCTCCAAATCATCAATATCATTGAGCCCATCCTAAGAAGAAACAGGCAGACTGCTGATTAGGAAAATGAACAAAAGGGAGAATAGGCAACATAAATAAGTTATAGAGTCTTTAAAATGATATATGGAGAAAAGTTCAGCCTTAGTCCTAAGGATAGGCTGCCTTGCAAATATAGCCCCAATACTCACAAATTTATAGAATTGGTTCCATAGTATGCATGTGCTTGCATTTCAGTCCCTACTATTAATTGACGGATGGAGAGTTAGTTTCGCACGTTCTTGCACGTCATCTGGAATAACTTAACAGCATGCATTCCACGCACGAGATTCCATCCTCTTTTAAAAGGATGGGACAAAAATACAAACGATTGCATCCTACAGGACTAATTTTGCTAGTCTACAAATTGCAACAGGCCCTATCTTATGGGACCAGAATCGCAATTATCCCTGATAAATACTAAGAATTTAGGACTGTAACCGTGTGACATTTTTAACTCTTACTTCCAATTGAGATTCAACATTAGAATTACTCTGCTGAGAGTATACCCTATTCACAGGGGAAACAACATCATCTTGCATGTCCGTGTGCCTCCCACTTACGCTTGAATCCTCTGAATTCGGAATAGGATCATCTTGAATCTGCGAGCGAAGAAAAGACCTTTATGACCCTGCAGTTATAAAGATCAAACCTATTCACCAATGCATCAGTAGCTAATGGCTTACAAGAGCAGCTTGATTCTTCAGATCTTCCAAATTGAAATTCCAGGCACTGATTCCTCGAATGTACTCTTGCTGGAACATTGAAAAGGATCATGGCAAGGGCTTGTAAGAATCTTTCAAAAATGTGTGTTAAAGAGGAGAGAAAGAGGTAATTTTTATTCACAAATACCACACATTGACCATTTTTTCTTCAGTTTATGGGGAAAATATGAGATTCTTGCACCACGGGAGTACCCATTATATCATTTCATAAAGCCAAATCATGATAAAGGCAGTAGATGTTAATAAACATATGCATAAAGAAGAAATAGACCACTTCTCACCAATAATCCTCAAGGTCTTATCACATTGATTCTTACTATTCCCATAATACCAACCAAAGATAACTGGTTTAAATAAACAATACACACCAGATCTGGTAATTAAAATTGCTTGAAGGTTTAACTTATAACAAAAGTCCATTTAGGACAGCCTTAATAAAATGTAGCTCAACCTCATAATGCATTTAGAATAAGTGCTTGCTAAATAATTGCATAACGTGGTCTGCTCGTACTAATGCTTGAAACTTAACAGAAATTATTCATTTAGTGAAGCCTTAGCAAAATACAACAGGCCAAATCTGCCACATCATTTTAATTTAATCGAGATGTACAATACAAATTCCTCTATGTAAGGGAATGACACCAATACTTCTCGTTTATGAATGAGGTCTTCCTCTCATTTGAGAATGACAGAGAGAAAATGCAGGAGCTCATTCCAGATGGACTTTTTAGAATAAGCCACATATAAAATGATTTTAAAATAAGACTTGGAACACCAAGGAGACCAACTTGCATATTACGTCACTATAAAATTAAATGAAGTTTCTAAAGCATATTTCTTTTGAAACAAATTTGTAAGATCTAACTTGGTTGAGTTCTCACCTGTGACAAATGTTCCTCGTCATACAATGCCTTACTCTGTAGAAGTAAATCTGCTTCTTTTGCCTGAAAGCAATTTGGTTTATGAGACATTCTGATTGTCAAAATCAAAGTAATAAAGCAAATGCTAGTTCGGTAAAAGCAAAAGTAAACAATGAGAATGAGATGAGCACAAGACCTTAAGTGTCCTAAAACGTTCACCTAAAGGGGACAGGCCATCAAGAATTGTACGGGACAGATAATCATTTGGGCGTGTATTTTTAAAGAAAGAGTGCTTCAAAAGCTTTTCAGCGCTAGGACGTTTTTTGGGATCCTTTACCAAGCATGCAGCAACCAGTTCTTTAAAAGACTGCAAAATACTGTATTTCAGCATCAATACACGAAACCCAGCCTTAAAAACTCTCCTAAAATAAGTTAAACCTTAGAGAATCTTTTGTCCCTTTCATAGTCCAGCCCTGGTGGCGCGTTTTGTAGGGTCATCAGCAGAACCTGTATTTATTATAATAGAAGGATTCAGACAAACAACATTTGGGCACATCAAGATAGTAAATATAAGATTTAGTAAATGAGATTATATGAACCTTCATGGGTGGGTACTTTGAGAATGGTGCATGACCATGAGCAAGTTCAAGTGCTGTTATTCCGAATGACCAAATATCTGCTCTGTCAGGTGAATATATTTTCCAAAACAATTTAGAAACATGTAACATTTGAAAAAAGAAAAATATAGAATAGAAATTTTTACGCAGATACTCACTTGAAATCATATCCATGTAATTGCTGCATGACTTCAGGTGCCATCCTGATATAATATATATTCATTTGAAGCCAAAAAAAGTTTCAACTTTCGAGTGAGAATAATCAGCCATCTTGAAAACGGAAAGTATACAAAAAACCATAATATCGCCATTCATGCATGAGAACTTACCAGCATGGAGTTCCAACAAAAGTATTTCTTGAACGCTGACGATCACCAGTATCAAACATGCATGCAGCAACTCCAAAGTCTGCTAATTTAACGGCCCCATTAGAATCCAGCAGTATGTTTCCAGCCTGCTAATGCAAAGCGAGAGAAAAGTTAATAAAGCAACATGCAGTTGCCAAAACTAAAGCCGGACAGGCAGAAACAATTAGTTGGGTGGACGAAAGCACATAAATCCATATGTGTGTGTATATATATACATATATATATATATATACATATTTGCATACAAGTTAAAAGTAAACCGCAGTTAAGAAAACCAAGAGAGACAGTCATACCTTAACGTCTCTATGGATGTGTCCATGGGCATGAAGATACACCAGAGCTTTGAGGACTTCACGTAATAATATACCAATAACAGGCTCATCAAAGCCTTCTGGATAGGCTGATTTAATAATATGAAGGCAGGATCCAGCAGCCATGTACGGCATCACAACCCATAGGTTATGGCCTGCCGTGAAGGAGCAGTGTGCTCGCAAGAGATTTGGATGGTCGATCAGAATCATTGTTTGTACCTCTCGACGGACACCATCCTATTGATATGACAACCCAACAGAAAAAGGGTTAAAATAGAGAGAGTAAAAGAGTTCCAGCCATTGCAAGTATATGCTATTAATAGATTAGACAACTAAGATAAGAGTTGGCAGGCCTTGCATATGTTTACACTCTAACTACAATAGCAGACCGGAGCAAACATACAATTTCTCAAATCAACACAATGTCATGACTATAAAATTTTTCTCAGTTATATCTTCTAACATTTCCACTTGCTAATAAAGATCTGAATAGTTTCTTCTAAAACCTGCTTTAATGATACAAAATATTTCTTCGTAATTTTCCCACCATCTGCTAATGTTGTCTTTACCCAATTTATTCTTTGAACACGTATTTGTCAGAAACCAAATCCTATTTTAGAACAATTGAACAATCTACCGAAACTTAGTTTAATGCAGAGCATATTACTTCTGGAATGAGTTCCGTGCATACAAATATATCTTCCTATATTAATTGAAAATCATCATTTCGAGCCCAGAAATGTTCAATTTGGGGCAGGAAAAGTAAAAGCAACAAAATTAATTAATTATTAGGAAACTATGGAGCTCACAAGCAGAAAAATCTGTGGATCAATACAAAGATGTCATGCTTCAAAATCTGCAACAGTAAATTAGATTATTACCCACTTCTAAACCAACATAAAATGATGAAATTACGAAAAAATGTTCTTTCAGAAAGACATTCAGAAGAAGATGAACTTACCAAATCATTATTGCACTTCTCAAGATCAAGAACCTTTATTGCAACTATCTCATTAAGCGGAACGCAAAGAGCTCTATACACAGTGGCACTGACACCTTCCCCAACTTCCTCATACAACTTATAATTCTCAGCAGTAAGGGGATATTTTTTATCTGATGCCTTCTCCATGATTTTCCTTATAGTAAGATGTTAACTCTCTTACACCTTATTGTCCTAGTAAACCTCAACTGAATATAGACAAATGAGGCTGGAATCAGAACAAATAAAGTATCTTCCAATAATTTAACATCATTACTCATCTACGAAAATCTGTAGCAACCTCACAAGTCACAACTGATATTTAATCCTCCAATTTCTTTTGATGTGTAGACCATTCAAATTGAAAATCAATCTCGAATCATGGACCTTCAAATATAAAATATAGAAAAAGGATAAATCAGCCACTGGACTTGGCACACTGACCAGCTAAACCTTTCTGCAGAATATTACTGATCATGTACTTCAATACTGATAGAAGAGTGATTGTTTATCCAGTCGTAAAAATGATAAGCGAGGTTAATCGGACCCAAGCCCCATGCTTCACATTAAATTTCTTGAATTCCAAATTCCAGAAGCTCAACCAAATGCGACGAACCGCTGTGATGTAAAGGCTGAATCAATTGTATATCTGCCAAAACAAAATAATAACTGGTAAGTAAAGATGCGCTATGCAACCAATGGGGGTATACCTGTGTGAGTCAGTTTTCATGTGTGCATAAATGCAGGAATACAGATAGTGTTCAAATTAATTGTAGACAATGTCAAATGGTTGTAAATGGTGAGTTAAAATAGGTAAAACCAGCAGGGAACCTGTTTCTATATGAAAAAATATGAGCTTGAATTTCTTCCTAGTTTGAAACTTAAACTCTTCCATTTAAGAACTCTAAAACTAATTTCTCAAGATTTACAAATTCTACAAGTACAGAAGTTCTAATTTTCGTTTCTGCTTTCCACTGACTTCAAGCATCAGAATTAATTACGGTTCAGCACAAAGTCATAACCACAGGATCATGCCAAGCTGTATAAACCAAAGAATTCCACATACCTCAACTCGGAAATTATATTTTACTTATTAGAAATATTGAATGCCTAATTGTTCATAATATTCTCGAAAATTAACGAAGCATTTACAACATTCAATTCTTGTATATCTTTCTTTTATGTTCAAAAAGATGTGGCCGGCGGGTTGTGGCTGAACGGGAAATGTCCGTATAGATACAAGATCATAACTCAAGATTCTCATGCTTATATAGTCCTGAACTAGGAAAATGATTAAACATAACTTGAAGGAAATCGGAAGACAGTTTATTGATATACAAAGATGAACCACTTGCCACATGGAACCGAGATACTTGATAGCACTAAACTTTGATACCCCTCTAATCTATTTCTTCCAACCTACTAGTTTGCACTATTTTCCACTATTCAACTGCCAATTGAGCAGCTAACTAGGAGAACACAACATGAATCAGTAGTCTGCATTACAACAATGTTATCCCTACATTTAAAGAACTCCAGATCCATATGCAGATGCTTCGAAGGCCACATGATGAAACATGGTAATGCAAAATCGTAATGCATGATAATAGTTAAATGCAAATGTATCCAATTTTAGGCAACAAAAAAATGAACATAACACAAAAAATTTACTCTAATCGAATACAATAAATACTGCCAACACCGAAATTACCAAATGCTACTCCAATACAGAATTGCATTCAAGCTAAAAAAAAAAGTTCCTTTTACAATACCAATGAATCATCAATGCACATATCCCGATACCAACACGATCGTTAAAATTAAATGCAACTACCCCCGAACAACAGGCAAAAAAACACATACAAGAAGCACTATAAAATCAACCTACAGGACCCAGGGTTGCGGCGCCGGATGATTGACGAGAGAGAGAGAGAGGCAAACGAACGTCGTCGTATCAGAGTGCTGCTGATAAAAACAATCCAATTCGACTAGTCCACAGTAGTCCAGGATGTCAATAGAAGACGAAACATTTAGATATATATCTTATGAATAAACCTCTTTCCTCTGCCGGATTGTGCGGTGGGTAATCGTCACCGTTAAATTCTACAGATCAATTATTGTGTAATGAAATAAGTTGTTTTTATGTTAAAAAAATCTAATTATTCTTTTTTTGGTAATTTCTTTTTGCTTTTATCAGTGTCAATTTGGTACTTGGTACTTGGTAGCTGGCATTTAAATAATAATACGGTCAAAAAGAAAATTAGAATTTTTTTTCTAATTTCAATTTTTCATCATTCTTTTTTAGTCCTAACATTATATTACCAAAAAGTATTTCTTTTATACCAAAAAGTATAAAAGAAAGTGGCTGAAGGATGATAAGAGATTCTCAGTGTGTTTGGACATAATGTTGAGTATATCATAACTATCCATATAACAAAATATTTGTAGTGTAAGCATTATATAAATATTTGTAGTTTTAACACAATTTAGAGTGTAGAACTTATAAGTACTCAGTCGCTCCAATTTTTACAACAAATTTAATTTAATGTAATCGGTTTATTGTAGTTTATTGGATGCGTTGTTAATATATAATTTTACTAAAAGAGGTGTTTGTTTATGTTTTTAGAAATAGGTTAAAAGTTGTAAGATATGTCAAATCAATAGTGATATGTTGATGGATGATGTATATAATAATTGTGTTAGTGGTGTATATAATGATTATGAAAATAAAAAATAAAGAAATATAGATAAAAAAAGTGTAAAGTATGAAAGAAAAAGTGAAATAATGATTGATTTGATTGGTAAATGTGTGAAAAGTTGTATATATGATTGATAGTTAGTTATATAGGAGATTGGAATGTTGACTTGAAAAAAGAAGAATTTGGATGAGAATTTAGTGTATTAAGTTTATTTTGAATTTTGTAATTTAAAAAGTTGAAAATGAATTTTGAAAACATAAACAAACATGGCATAGGCTATGTTTGTTTATGTTTTGAGTAAAAATTTTAAAATTTTCTCGGGAATCGCGTACTACCAAAATTCATGTAAAAATGATAGTTGTTTGTTTATGTTTTTAAAAATAAGTTGAAAGTTGTGAAATGTGTCAAATCGATATTGATAGGTTGATGGATGATGTGTAAAATGATTATTTTGGTTGTGTATATAATGATTATATAATAAAAATAAAGAAATATAAATAAAAAATTATAAAATATGAAAGAAAAAGTGAAATAATGATTGATTTGATTGGTAAATATGTGAAATGTTATATATATGATTAATAGATAGTTATATAGGAGATTGAAAAAGTAAAGTTGAGAAAGAGTAAATTTGGATGAAAATTTGGTGTGTTAAGTTTATTTTGAATTTTGGGATTTAAAAACTTGAAAATGCTATTGGAAACCATAAACAAACAAAGCCCTACCATTTCCACACGAATTTCCATAGTACACAATTTTCAAGAAAATTTCAAAAGTCTACAATAGCCTAACTCCATTAGATTTATTACAACATTAGAAATTGGATATTTAGATAAGTTTTTATTTTTATTTTCTTGACAAAAACCACCTATGTTAAGATATGTGAATTTTTCAGATTTCCTCCCTTTTATATACAAACTGAAGGATATACAAAATGAGAATAACAATTAACACAATTGTTATTATGTTTTTGAGGTAAAAAATTAGATTTAGATAGACATAACATGTATTATAATTGTAAGAGAGTACAGCTCGGACACGTTGGTATGGGCCCGAGAAGGTGGACCGGGTCGAGTGGATTTGAGTGAGCTCTGCAGTAGTATATAGGGAAGGAAGGGACAACAGATAGGGGGTGATGATCCAATGTTCCAATCACATGCTATTTTTGGAGCAATTATTATTTATACAATATTTTTCTAAATCATTATTTATTATTTCTTCTAAATGGTTGTGGTATTTTTTTATCACTCATATTATTTTTATAATATCCATCAATTACGAATCAACTTGTCATTTTCAAAAAAGAAATTGCTAAGCCTACTTGACAAAGAAAATGAAGGGAATATTTTTCACTATTGTCTTGAATTCCATTTTATAATTGGGAAATCAGCACAAATCAAATGATATTTGATAAACCAATATCTGATATAATTTAAATAGTCAAAAATACCCCGAATATATAGAATATCATCATTACAGTTAGAAATAATCGTGGGGTCGCGTCGGACAAGAGATGTCGGATCGTTCGATTCGGGTCGGGTCGACCCGAAGACCCGACGACCAGAGGCCCAACGTCCTGAAGGCCTAGCAGCCCAGTGACCCAATGACCTGGATAATATAGACCATGCATCAAGGGCCACGTGTACGGTTCTCCTTGATCGTAGGGTCATTATCCAATCATTGACATTTTATTCTCCTATAAATAGCCAGAAAGGCTCATTTATCAAGGACTTTTCAGCTGACAGTACGAGCAGACTCCTAAAATTCACATCATATAATTCTTAGAATTTTGGGTAGCCTCATCAAGGTACGAGGCCAGTAGTTACCACCGATTGTTTACTTATAGAACTACGAATTGACTTGATCCTAGGCGACTAAGTACGTAGGCAGCTTGGCTAGGTCAAGCGCAGTCATAATTCCCCTCTACTTGGAGTCTGGGTTGACCTCTTAGTTCGTAGACTTAGCCCGAATCGCTGGGTTGAGCTCTGCAACTAGGTACCATCTGAAAGATAAACTATTATCTATACTATTATCTACGAATTGAAAATTGTTATGACATTGTTGTCTAATTTGTTAAAAATAGATGATGCCAACGAGATGGACGAGGCGAGCAGTAAGAAAGCAAAGATTGAGGATGGTATAATTGAACCGATCGCCCATAAATCAATAGAGCTCGTTCCAGGTGACCATCAAAAGACAACGCGGATAGGTTCTCAGATGCCTAAAGAACTCGAGTTACTTATGATAAATTTTTTGCGAGAAAATGTGGAGATGTTCGCATGGCAACCATCAGACTTCAAAGGAATTGACCCGGAAGTGATCATGCTTCGATTGAACGTTGACCCTGAAGTAAAAACGGTGAAACAAAAATGTAGGAACTTCAGACCGGATCGCAATGATATTATCGATGCGGAAGTAAAAAAGCTGCTCGACGCCGGATATATACAGGAAATCCAATTTACAGAGTGGTTGGTAAATGTGGTCCTGGTACCAAAATCTTCAGGCAAGTGGCGGATGTGCATCGATTTTACGGATTTGAACAAGGCATGCCTGAGGGACCCTTACCCTCTACCTCGTATTGACTTGTTGGTAGATTCAACTGTTGGGTGTGCATTATTAAGCATGATGCATGCCTACCAAGGATTTAACCAAATTATGATGGCACCAGAAGATAGGGAGAAAACTTCCTTATAACATCCAAAGGAGTTTATTGCTACAATATAATGCCTTTTGGGTTGAGAAACGCGGGAGCAACATACCAAAGGCTGGTTAACAGAATGTTTAGCAATAAAATTGAAAAAACTATGGTTATGTTTGGTTTTATTTTGGTTGGGTATTTTGATGAGAATTATTGGTGAGAAATTTATTGGGACACGTACATTGTTGATGAGATTGTGTTTGGTTTTTTTGGGAATTGATTATTGAATTTTTTTTGGTGAGATATTGTTGGATTTTGTTTTAAAGGGAACATAAGTGACTTGTCCAGTCAAATCATGAAAGTTTTTGTTGATAAAATATTGATTGAAAGTTATATTATAATATTAAAATTGTAAGCATATATATATATAAACATTAGAGGTATTAAGTAGAGAGAGAAAGTGAGAGAATTGTAGAAATAAGGCAATTAATAGTGAAGTGATGGAAAAGCTGTAAGATAAAGAAGTGACATGATAGAGAATGATAATAGTCTAATCAAATACAATTTTCGGCCAAAAATTGAGGCTATGTTTGTTTTCATTTTGAGCCTGTTTTTGGCCAAAATTTTGATCAACTTGTGTTTAGCTTTCATAATTTTGCCCCAAAAAATCTCTAATTTTTTGGTCCAAAATTTGAATTTCTATTTTGAAATTTAATACACCTTCATGGCCCACTTTCTTTTATACATATATATTACACCTTCTATTACATACATATATATAACAATCATTATAATTTTAATATTATATTATAATTTTCAATCACTAATTAATTACTAACAGACAAAAGCTTACATGATTTGACTGCTACAATAAAATATGTTCCCTCTGAAAATAAAAACAAACACTATCTCACCAAAAAATTCAACCAAAAATTAACAATCAATATAAAATCAAACACAATCTCACCAAATATGCACGTGTCCCGAAAAATATCTTACCAAAAAATTTCACCAAAATACTCAACCAAAACAAAACCAAACATAGCCTGAGCTTTTGGTTGACCAAAATTATTCAAGCCAAACAAGAATTGGTGGGAAATTTGGGCCGAAACATGGCCAAAATAAAACCAAACATACCTATGGAAATCTATGTGGAAGATATGCTGGTTTAGAGCGTGGAAGAGAAGGATCACCTCGAACATCTAAAAAAGTCTTTTGAAATCATGGCAAAATACGGGATGAAGTTGAATCTGGACAAGTGTACTTTTGGCATTCGTGGTGGAAAATTTTCAGGGTATATAGTAACTGAGCGAGGCATAGAGGCAAATCCTGAAAAGATTAAGGCAGTGACAGATATGCCTTTGCCAAGGTCGGTTAAAGACGTGCAGAAGCTAGTCGGTCGGATGGCGAGTTTAAGTCGATTCATATCGCGATCTGCGGATAAAGGTTTGTATTTTTTCAAGATCTTAAAGAAAGTGAAGAATTTCGAATAGACCGAGGAATGCGAGCAAGCTTTTCAAGAGCTTAAAAGTTACCTCACCTCGGCTCCCCTACTTACGAAGCCAGTGGTTGGTGAACCCTTACTGCTATACTTGGCTGTTTCAAAGAATGCTCTTAGTGGGGTTTACCAAGGGGAGCATCGCCCGGTTTACTACGTGAGCAGAGTGATGCGGGGACCCGAGTTAAAGTATACATGATCGAAAAATGGGCTCTTGCATTAGTCAACACTGCACACCGACTTCGTCCATATTTTTAATCTCATCGCATCATTGTATTGATGAACCAACCCTTAAAACAGGTCCTATCGAAACCTGATATATCGGGAAGATTGGTGAAATGGGCAGTGGAGTTAAGTGAATTTGACATCGAATATCAGCCTCGTACAGCGATAAAGGCGCAGGCATATAATATGTAATAATATATTATTACAAGGTTCGATAAATTTAATATATTATTTTATACTATATATTTCAGGTGAAACAGTGGTTAACATAATCTACTCTAACCACAATATGTGAAATATATATATCATAACAAACTTGTTATAGTCATATAAAAATTTTCTATAAAATATTTTGCCAACTCAATTTTCAAGATGGATAGAAATGGGAAAAGGTGTGGATGCAAATTAAATGCATCTGTGATGGATCATTGATGTTGATGTTCTATGTAGTTGACTACTCCTAAAACGTGTCACTTTCATTCTTTATCAATTTCATTTATTTTATGTTATTAATAAATTTTATTGTTCGAATCCAAGGGTTACCTAATCCGACAAGCCTATGGTCATAGCCTTAGACCTAGTGAAACTGGTTCCAAATCTGCCTTGGTCAAGGTTAGATTAATTCCATCTGAAAAATCAAATGAATGGCTGAAAGTGCTGAAAATTTTGTTGGTGTGAAAAGGAAAAGTTTGGGAAAATATGCTGCTAGAATAAAGGATAGGTTCGAGAAGAAATATTACATTTGGCTGGGGATTTTTAGTACTCCAGAGGTGGGGCGTGAGATGGAAGAGAAGTTGAAGCTAAATAGGGATTTATCGATTGGGTTCTGTGTGAAAAACCATCTTTATAGGAATTCAGCTCTCCTGTTCTTGAAAATGAGGCCTGTGATTTGTTCCGGGAAAAGGACCATATAAGTGTATAAGTCCGTTTTCTGAATTGCAACCATCAATAATTTTGGCCACAAGTCCCAAAATATGCAGTCAAAATCAAGAAAAGAAAATAGAAACATTAGTCTAATAATTATGATAGGCCTGTCATTGGGTGAGCTAGACCCAGACCCAGACCCAATGATTTAAATTGGGTCTAGACCCAGACCCAGACCCAGACCCAATATAAACTCAGACCCAAACAAGACCCAATTCAGATCCAATACTTTAGGCCCAAACAATTATATTCCATCAAACCCTAATATATACATATATCATATTAACACTTCTTCAAATATCTCACAACCGCCATCCACAGCAGCCACCCGCCGCCGCCCGCCACCCGCCGCCCGACGCCTGCTTGCCCACCGCCCGCTGCCCGCCACTGCCATCTCCTTTTCTTCTCTCTTCTCTCTCAAAGTTTCAAAATAAAAAATATCTTTGCATATATGATATATATATATATTATATGTTTTTATAACTAAAATTTGAATATTTAATTTATATATATATTGATAAAATAGCTGGCTGCCGCCTTAGTCGCCGGTGCGGCGCCCCACCAGTCGCCGGCGTCAGTTGCCGGTCTTCAATGAATTTTGTATACATACATTTTTTTGGTTACATTATACATACATATATGTGATATATATACATACATATAATATATTATATATACACATAATTGTATTTCAGATTTTATATATATAATATGATTTTATATTCAATATAGGTATGTATTTATTAGTATTATAATATAATATTATTTTACAAATTATATATAAATGTATTCAATGTAATATTTTCTGATATAAATTTAACTATAAAAATAAAAAACAAAATTTATTGGGTCTAGATATAGACCCAGACCCAATGGGTCCAAAGTTTTGGGTCTGGGTCTAGACCCAAAACTTTGGGTCTTGGTCTAGACCCAAAGTTTTGGGTTTGGGTCTGGGTCTAGACCCAGACCCACACTTTTGGGTCTGGGTCTGGGTCTAACCCACCCAATGACAGGCCTAAATTATGCGACTCTTCAACTGTGTGAAGTGCATTCTTTTCAACCATTAAAGCAACCACATATTTTTTTTAGGAACAAAGAGTATTATAATATTCATTTGAAATACTTTTATGATAGTACACAATTTTAAGGACAATTGTGTAAATTAATAGAGTAATTATATTCAACTTATAACATGTATTAAATAAAAACCTTTAACTTAAACATTTTCTTATGGTGACATTTAATAAGTTTATTGAATTTGTAATTGAAATTTATGATAGTTAAATTTTTAATTAATTTTCTGAAACATAATTTTTTATAAATTTTAAGCATCATCGAAACTAAAACTGCAACAAATTCTATCAGTTGAAACTAATGTTACATTTCCCACTATATAAAAATATACAATTTCTATTATCCATGAATATTTTATTAATAATCTCCTACAAGTGTATCTATTAACCGAAAAATTATAATCAAATCATTTGGATTAGCTTCTTGGGATATTTTATGCTAGAATTATCTAAACTTATGAGTTTGTATGGTCCATTCTATAACCAATGAGGACGAATTTTTGCCTTAATTAAACTTAGAGCTTGTAGAGTATAATTCAATTCGCTAAGTTATTCTTACGTATTTTGTCTAATTAAACAATGAAAAACTTGATAGTATGGGATCATAAGATAAATCAACTACAACGTACCTAAATTTATAATCTTCTTTATATGCAGTTGAGATATATCAAGTTTTTTTGTCGTATAAAATTGTATAGGTTTATTCTTATATATGTGACTTTTTAAATAATATACTTGCCATAATTGATTTTTTAAATTTAGCATGAAAAGCAGCTCACACTTTTTTATATGCATTATTAGCATTTATAAGTGTGTATCATGAACTAATTTTGTCAATTATTTGTATGAACTACATCTAAGGCATATTTAAATTTTCAGATATCTAAAATATTACAGATAACATTAAGGATAATATGGCTTTGTATCATCATTCTCAACATTTCGCTTCAACAATCGAACTATTTTTTATATGATTTGAAACTTATTTATAGAAAATATTTCAATGTTGAATTTTTAGTAAAACACTTTATTTCTCATTTAATTTACATATCAATATTTTTTTTTTATACTTGTGTAGCTACTTATATAAATTTAAACAATTTATAAACAAAATTTTAAAATGGATTCAGAGAAATTTGGGATGTCAATTTTAATTTTACGGTTGAATAGGTTGAAATGGAATAAGAGAAAATGAGAGATTTGAAACTATTAGTGATGATGTTGACGTGAAACAATTCTGATTTACCATATTCACAAAACTCAAAACCCTAAAAAAAATTAAAAACTTTCAGAAGCACAAGATACCAAATTGAGGCATTGTTGAATGTAAAATATATATTATTTACTTCATGCATAAAAATCTAAAACTTGAAAGCAAATCTCAAAATGTTTGGAAGCACAAGACCTCAAAATACAAAATTGATGAAGCATTATATTTATAATGTGTTAAAAGATTTTTATACAAAGATTACATCATTATACTTTACTATTACAAAGCTCTAGAAAACTTTATTTTTCTTATTATATTAAGATACTCATATTATTAAATCCTAAAAAAAATATGACAAAATTAGTTTTATATTTCTATATTGGTTATTCTACAAAATTTAATTGGAACACATTTTATCATAAAATATTTTTTATAATATCATTTTATCTAAATGATATTTTAAACTTTTATAATTAAATTTTATTTTATTGCACCCTACATTTCATTGAACATTAACTCGTTAGATATTATTGCATCCATTATAAATTTAAGAAATAAAAAATATGATTGCACTAATAAAGAAAAAATATATAATAATATTAAATTATGTCAAGTAAATTTATAAGATGTTGAGCTAGAACACTTTCTTTTATTATTATTTGTTTTTATAAATTTATATTTTTTTCTTGAAAAATTTTAGTTGTTTAGTAGACAGTAAGAGAAAAGTTACTTTGGATTTTTTCATTTTTGTTGCAATTACACAAAAAAATATAACTAGTATTATAATTGTTTATTTAATATAAATTACACAATGTATGTCTATAATTAATTTTTCTACTATTAAAAGAAATAATATTAACATAAACAATAAATAATCGCCAATTAACAAAAGAAATTGTATTCATAAATTATTATGTACATATTATTATCTTATACTATTCTAAATCCATGGATAAATTTGGTATTTCTTCCTATTGTAACTTTATATATTTATCCTCAATTATCTAATGTAAATAATTAAATACAATTTAATGTATCAATTAAATATTTAATCTACCTCCTTTTGGTATAAATTAGTCTTAAAAATAACACCCCAGTTCATAACAAATTTATGTTCACAAATAGGAGTTAGAATTTATTTTACACTTCTACCCTCAATTATCTAATCCATCTATCTATACTATGCTAAAAGCATAGACAAATTAAATGCTTCTTCCCATTGTAAAATTACTTTCTTACCCTGATTAATTATATAATTAAAAATAATTAATATTTGTTACCTTGCATATTTTAACTTTCAATATTTTAATAATCTGCCGTTAATATGCAATTCTACCCACTACCTTAGTTTTTCATTAAATTTAATTTTTTCATCACCCATAATTACGATAGAATTCTTAGTGAAAAGTAAGTAATTGTGCAATTTTACCCACTATCCATTCAGCATCCTGAAATTCTTAGGAATGTAATAGTCCAACTCTATCACTTGCACATCCCAAAATAAATATGTGTTTCCTCTTCATTCCATCCAAGCATAATTATGGTATGTGTAAGTGTTCCTCAAATTTGTGACAATGAGCGTAGTTTATCTTACATATAACTATGGATATATATAGAATTTGAGTATAAGAGGCCGTGAGAATGCATGTGCACAGTGTTTTGAATTTTACCATATAAATAGTTCTTATCAATTTATCTTAATTAAGTAATATAATACTAAATAGATAATTTATTAATTTTATTAATAAATATTTTTAATACAATGAATAATATGGTGAACTATCATTATCAAAATAAACGTAAGGTATTAGTAGAATAATCAAACTATATTTATTTAATTATTGAATGAGTTAACTACAGTATTAAATGGGTGGAGAGTGAATTTTTAATTGATATATATTAAGGGTATATTTTTATAAATATCTTGTTGTGGTGTTTGAAGATAAAGAGGAAAAATGAGTTTAATTAACCCTATTTTAAATTTAGACACTGCTCAATTATTCGGTATTAATCATTAAAATTTGAACTAATCTCAGTAAAAAAATAAACATCTATATTGTTTTTAATTATAATTCAATTGCTACATTGACAAGAAAATGTAAAGGAAAATCCATAGATAAATAATGATCTGAAAATATTTAAAATTTCAATTAATACTAATCAAAACATAAGTTGATTATACTTAATATAGCATATTCTTGATATAGTTATATTAGGAAAAAGAATTTCATAAAAAAAATACAATTTAATTGCCCTAATAACAGAATTAATTTCTTAATTAATTAGGATGTTAAAAGTTAAAATATTAATTTATAACTTATTAGTTTCATTTTTAGAGTTTGTTATTTTTTCTAATCGCAATTTTAAAAACTCGACTATATAAGTTTTTAAATATTATTTTGAAAAATGTTGTGTTAGTGTCAAGATAACCTTATTTCTCTTAAAATATATCTAAATTCAACTTAACGCATGTTTAATATATGAAGTAAATAATACACCAAAAAAGAAATTTCAACACGTATAACAAGAACTTAGTTTTATATTAAATTACCATAAAATCCATAACCAATATTCTAAAAATAATAATAATAACCAGTATTCAATTGTTTTTCAGTGTCCATTATGTCATACCTTATGTAATGCACAAAAAAATGTTAAACAATGAATTATTATTCTTGACTTTTTTCTTTTTAGGAAAGTGTAAAATGTCATCTAATAAGTATGTCATAAAGCAGCAACAAGAAAAATATAAATTTATAACGAATAAGTTTGTACTCACATGGCAATATATATGCACCAAAAATAATAATACTAGAATTATCTTAAAAGAGTTATAGTTTGATAAATATTTTATTTTAAAGTATTAATTGAGAACCATGATACCAAAATTAATATCTTTCTTTTTATTTAAAAATTAATTAATTATTTGACTCTACTTAGGTATACTCATCAAATTAGTGTTAAATTACATCTAAATATTTTAATAATCACACGTTTTTACGTGCAACGCACGTGCTCTTTGCTAGTATAGTATAAAAGTGCCCTAAACCTTCCTTATTTTAGCTTCATTTGTTATTGAAAGCCTGATTTACAAATGAACTTTATTGTTTCTCTCCGGTGTAAAACTTCAATTAATTTTGTAATGTTTGATTTGGTTCTTTTTGAATAACATATTTTCGAATAACTCTCCATCACTTTAGCAAAAGGAACTCTAAAGTAACTTCATAATCAAAATTCTTTTTGGTCCATTAATTGCAAAGAGGTTTTCATGACTTAAGCAACTTCTTTTGTAATAATATCACTTTAAGCAACTTAGAACTATTATAATTGCAAATACAAAGACAATCATATTATTTTATTGACGAAGGAAACTTAAATTATGCATTTAATACATTAAGACCAGATGCACCATCCCATCGGCTCTTGCTGCTCCGCCGCCGCAAAAACGTGGGTAAAGTAGGTTGTGCCGTCATCACTGCCGTCGTCCTCCTCTGAGTTGACGCCAGGCATGCAGCCGGTAAACTGAAAGTAGGAGTCACCGCTGTCAAGAAGCTGTGGGCCGTCATCATCCAAAATCGCGCTTCCATTGCTGCCGGTGCTCAGGCGGTCCTCCACCTTCACTTTCAGTTGCGGCGCTTCCTCCGGGATTGGATCGGATTTCTGAGCCGGTTCCTCCGGTTGCAAGTTCTCAGTCAAGGAAAGAAGCTGGATTGGAACAACATAAAGTTTACAAATGATAATAAGTTAATAACAATTTGGGGTTAGGGAAATATTTTAGAAACTAAGAAGGTATATTCTCATGTGAGAATTGAAATATCATATTAGGTGGGGTTTAGAACAGATGCAAGCTGAAGATGACATAAATGTATTTATATAGCTAAGAACGAATCTTATCAGCACGTCCATATCACACTCTACATGGACGGCCAGAACAATTCAAATCCAATTAATTTTATTCACTAAAAATATTATACTATTTTTTTTTTTGGTTACAAAATGTTATACTATCAATTTTACATTATATGCTTAGAACTATGTCGATTATTTTTTTTAACCATTAAATATTTCATATTTGATGTGTACCATCCAAATAATCTTGCCGTATCTGGCTCTTTGGGATTTGTGAAAGGCAACGTAGTACATATGTGACATCTAGCATTAAAATAGTGTATATCTATTTCGCAGCCATTTTAAAATCCAATTTTGTATGTGAATCAATATCAATATCAATTTCAACTCAAAGATGAATAACTTATTGAGGTTAAAGGTTAGAAGAAGAACAGAAGGATTAAAGGGGATTCACTTAATTATCAATCCTAGCTTCTTTGTTCTATGCTAAATATCCCATTCCTTTTGGTGAGTTATAAAGTTTAATTCAATCCACAAATGTTCATTAAAAATAAACTATTGTTTTATACCTGAGCTTTGAGCTTGTCATTTTCCTTGATAATTGAGTCATAGTTGGAGCGTAGTGAGTCATAAGAGGATTTGAGGTGATCATAGTCCCTCTCAAGCTGCTTGGTCTTCCACCGGGCCCGGCGGTTTTGGAACCAAACCGCCACCTGCCTCGGCTGCAACCCCAGCTTCTTAGCCAGCTGCGTCTTGCGCTCTGGCTCCAGCTTGTTCTCAGCTTCAAAGCTCTCTTCCAGCATGTGAACCTATAATCATATCGAGTGAATTTATGCTTCTTTCCAATTGGATTTTTTATTATCTCAAAGGAATGGAATTTTTGGAGGGTGACATGGTTACTCTAATTTTGAATTGTGTAAATAATTAATGAAAAATACATATAGGGAATTAATTAAGTGAACCTGCTCAGCAGTGAGACGGCGTTTCTTTTCCGGCGATTGCTCATCGTAATATTCCTCATCATACAGTTCTTCCGGCGAAGTGAAAAAGGGTCGCCTCTTGGAGGCTTCCTCCATGTTCATCATCGATCTTGCTCCTATAACACATTTTTAACATTCAAAAGTCAAAATATGTAGTAGCTATAATTAGTTACGACTATATATCACAACGCACACATGAACTTGATAAGCAAATAGTTATGAATGAAGGGCAAAAGTTATGATTGAATTAGTACCTCGAAAAACTGAGTCTCCGTTCCCCATAAACAACATGTTGCTACCGTGGCAAGAGGGATCAAAGAAAATTCTCCCCGATTCCATTTCTCTTCGCAGATCTCCCGCGAGTATGTGCGAAAAATCGAAACTTTTATATAGAGTTTTTAAATACCTCTATACTAGCTAGGATGTTAAATCGTATTTGTTTTTCTTCTAAAGAACCTAAAGATGTATCAAAATAGCATGAGCTTGTGGCGGAAGAAGCTGGTGGTCCAAAGTAACCTCGCCGGTGTTTCCAACGGACAGATACAAGATCCCATCATGCGAAGCAAGACTTGTCCCAGCTCCGGTGGTTAATTTTCCGGTGCTGAAACAATGATTTTCCCGCCGGAAAATCGATAAATTCACCGGGGATGGTAATTTGAATGTGTTTGGAATGCCGCTTTGTATGTATGGATGCAGTTTGCAGCTAAAGGCTAAATGTTGATCGAAGACAGGGCTTGGGGTTTTATATTGGTTTGTGTTAGAGGAAATTACAATCTTACCCAAGTGGACTTTGGAATATTGTGCGGTGGAGTGGAATGATTGGTGAGGGGTGATTTGGAATGTTGCGAATATTTTGATTGGTTGATTCTAAAATTGGGATGGGGGTACGTGGACTTGATCTGGGCCGTTGGAACCATCGGGAACTGTAGAATGTGCAGATAAAGAATCGCCATTCCCTGCGGTCGGGAAGTTGTCGGGTGCGGTTCAGTCTCACACTGCCCTGCTGCACTACCTAATTTACAGTCAACGGTTTTTTTATTAACAAGAAAATAATTAGCAACAGTATTAGATTTGCATTTCATCAAAGTTAATGTTAAATCTAATTTTTTCATGTCAATTCGATTATAAATTATAAAATAATTTTGATCAACTCAATAAAATATTATAAGTCGATCGCCATTAATTGAAATCATGACATGACCAAAGAGTAGTGTTTAAAAGGTAAAACATGAGAAAAATAGTTTCACCTCTAAGAATTGGGCATGTAATTCTAATATGATGTTATATAAATGGAAAAATTCGACACATACTATATAATGCACCCAACTTGTTCAAAGAAAAGGAAATATAGTTTATTCAGAAAATCATAATAAAATGATCACAAATTAGTTTATTTGAGGATGTTATGCACCGACATTGGTACACATGCACACATTTAAATTGCAAAAAATAATGACTTTCTATACTTTAAAAGAAGGAAAATGCACGAAAATATGTAATATTTCCAGTATAAAAGAAAAAGAAAAACAGCAGGCATACAGCATACTAACCAGCCCGTGAATTTTGTGGATAAATAAATTTATTTACAATCCCAATGAGTGAAAAAAATTACTTATTGTGGTTGTTGGAAGGTTCAAATGATTTTATTTCATTTATTATAATATTTTTAAAATTCCAGTGAGTGTATGCTACTGTTCATATA
Organism: Verbascum thapsus; assembly: GCA_963669365.1. Lineage (NCBI taxonomy): Eukaryota > Viridiplantae > Streptophyta > Magnoliopsida > Lamiales > Scrophulariaceae > Verbascum > Verbascum thapsus. The sequence goes on from OY770107.1 coordinate 20,063,476, forward strand.
TATATAATTTTCATCTATCAAAAATGCAACCAGCACTTGCAGGAGAACCACATAATACATGGGGACCCAGAGAATCAATCTTTCTTTTTATGGTGGATGAAATTGAAATAAATATTAACTACTTTTATTGGAATAAATTTCCTGCTCTAGGCTAGCCACTACAAATTGGAATAATAAATTAGTTTTTCATTTATTTTGTTTTTTCAATCTTGAGACGAGCATCATCATAAGGAATCCTAATTAGCCATAAGAACATGATTAAAAACTATTTATCATTTGGTTTGCTATTGTCTTTGATTGTATTTTTCACTTGGAAAGATTGTGTGATGATGGTATACAATTTTTTACTTTGGATAATTTTATTTACACCCTATATTTCTTAAGACCATGTATAACAGCTAGTTAATTTTTCACCTTCTATTCCCTGCCACATCAGATTTCCTACCACATTCGCTATCACATTCCTTTCAACTCCACAGCAGCTAGTCAATTAAAGTTTTTTTTACTTTCTCTTTCATCCACATCACTAATTTTAATAATTAATTTTATACTTACAATTAATTTTAATAAAAATTAATTTTATAATTATATTTATTAATTAAATATTTAAAATATTTATTTTTTATAAAATATTAATTTTGAAATTATTGAAAACATATAAGGATGATTATATGGGTATTGCATGCTAAAATTCGGAGGCATCATATATGGTGTTTGAAAACTAGGTTGCATCCCCATGTTTTAAGGATTTTTCTCATTTTGAGGTTGCATATTAGGATTCATAGGGTGATTAGGAAATTGTAATTTTGAGGAAAATTATAGTTTTTTCTAGGATCTATGAAGGAAATTGAAGGTTAAACTTTTAAATTGAAAATTGAAATGAAAATATGGAGTAAAAACCTCTAAAAAAAATTGGTGTCCAAATGACACAAACTTAGTCTCTATTTATAGAGCTTGAAAAAAGAAAAATAATGATGATTTTTTTTATTTTTTTATTTTGCATATTTAATAATAAAAAATTAATTTAGAAAAAAGGAGAAAAAGAAATAAAGATGTAACACATGGCAGCATTCCATTGGTTGCCTTTTTGTTTTTTGTTTTTTTTAAATTTAAGTGGGCCCCACAAACTAATTTCCCTATCAATTCCTTCAAGTGAAAAATTACCTACCTCACAATTTCCCTACCAAATTCCCCTCCTACTAAATCACTCATTTTTATTTCCCCCCATTACCCCCAATTTCCCTCCGTGACCTACATGGTCTAAGAGAACTTTAATATCCGTACAAATTGTGAATCGGGTGAACTTTAATTCAAATACAAGTTAACCATATTCTAAAGAATAGTGATAAATTAATTGTATGATAAATGTAATAAACTTACTAATTATAAATTACGTTTAAAATAATATTTTGGGGAAGGATGATGAATTTAGCATGTGTAATGCAGAAGAAAATGGTGCATGTACATGTGATGGCATCTCCTATGCACATGAAATAGATTATAGTGAAATTAATGTAACTAATTCAAGCAAGAACAAATTTCTCTATACTAAATTCCATTTACAAAAAAATAAATCTGGTCCACGTTCCATGTGTTCGCCAGTTGTTGCCTTCAAATTAAAATTGCATTTATGTTCCTTAACAATACTATTTTGATAATGTTTCAAATAAATACAAATTTAAAGAACAAGTAAATATATTTGAACTTCCAAGAATCTGTTTTAATTTAGGCAAAAAGGTGGATTAGGCGTTTTAAAGTATATTTAATTAGTCCAAAATAATGCTTATAAATAAAGCATTGTTTGCAATGGGATTAATGGAATCAAGGGGACAGCCTATCATGTTTCTTTGTCTTACAACGCATTACACTTCTATCAAGAACCTTTTCTTTGTTAAGCTTTAATTTTACTCTAGATTTATTCTTTCTTTTTTCAGATATTCTTTCTAAAGTGGCATTTTTTTTTATATTTCTTAAAATTATATATATTGTTACTAAGACCTAAAATAAATCACACTACTTGGAAAAGCTCATTTGAATGTATTCGCTTGTGATCTAGGTCGTAATTTGACAGTTAACAAAGATCGAATCGAGAAACTCTGTTATGGCCTAGTTAGTTCATTGGAGGATTATAGACTCTATTTGGAGGTTCTCAAGTTACGTACATACCTTTCTTGAGGGTCAAGTCTAATCGTAGTTAAGAGTGATTAGTGAGGTTCATATACAAGATGTACTTAGCTCGTGTTTTAACGTAATATCGTACTCTCGGATCTTAAGAGGTTGTATTCTAAGTCATACGATGCAGTACGAATTTCTTTAATGTTTATTGTCGGCTCTTGTTTGTGGTGTGAGTGCTTCTCTTTATAGCATGGACATGTTGTATAGAACTAATTGCCACATGATATATCACATTACACGTGTCTTTGATCAGAAAATTAAATCATTCGGACTGGAGGGGTATTTGACTCGGAATTAATAAAAATGTGGATTTAATAGTGTTGTGCAAATACACTTTCATCTTGAATCTTTTTGCAGTATATCAATAGTATCACCTTCAAATCTTCGGAACCACTTTTACGACCCTGATATGGTTTTTAACTTAACTTTGTGATCCACATTCTAATACATCAATTTCACCTAGCAAACAAGCTCGAACAATAAATTATTCTTGCTAAATTAAAAAGGTATGCTCAAATTTTGGCACAATTAATTAAAAAAACAGTTGAAATTTTGGTATAGATATATAGCAAAGCTACAACAACTTAGCTCGTATTTTTATTAAATTGGCAAATAAATCAAATTAAAAAATCTAGTCATAACAAAAATTCAAATTTATCTAAAGAGTACCTTATCTGGATCGATTCTATTCACTTATACTACCATCTTCACACTAATGATCGACGTATTGTCAATTGATTGTTATCAATGAATAAGTTTGGACAATTGTTATCAATGAATAAGTGGAGCCTATTTTTTCTGCTTAGTTTATTTTATTTTATTTTTAGTTTGACGGGATAGGGTATGGGGATTGGGACACAATAGAGCAATCATTGAAATATTGGAAATATTTAGAGATATTTTATAGTAGGGGTGGCAATTGGGTTGATTGGGTCGGGTTTGGGTCGGGTCTATTTGGGTTGGGCTCAAAATAGATTGGGTCCAATTGGGTCTAAGGACAAAACACATGCATTATTATTGGACCCAATAAGGACCCAAATTAAACCCAACAAGGACCCAATCATGGATCCAATAAGGACCCAATTATGAACCCAACAAGGACCCAAATTTAGAATATATGATATTTTAAATAAGTTTAACATAGTTTTTACACCCACAACACACATTACTCACATAAATCAACTTTTTTACATAAAATGCACTTTTTACACACACATTTCACACTTTTTATACGCATATTTCACACTTTTTACACATAATGCACACATTTTATATATAATATACATTTTTTAACACATTTCATACTTTTTATACACATGATATATTTTAAATAAAATTATTTTAACAAAATGCACACACATTTACTTTTATTTTTTTATTATAAAGTTGAAATCACAAATGTTATTTTAGTAACAGAAGTGGTAAAAGATAGTAAATAAAAATTATTTTAACAAAATGCACACACATTTACTTTTATTTTTTTATTGTAAAGTTGAAATCACAAATGTTATTTTAGTAACAGAAGTGGTAATTTGCATATTTTTTTAACAAATGATGTATCATAATAATCGAAAAAAATAATAATATGGATGTTGATTTTGCCAGTTGCGTTTGATTTTTTTTTTCCTTTCTGGTCGCAAGTTGCTATTTAAAATTAGTGCTGATGCCATTTTCAACCTCACTGCCCACTGTATAACTTCAAAAACTAGCAAAGATCCCAGTGCGTATACAGATAAATTTAATTATCATTTTTTCTTCAATTAAAAAAAATCAATTTTTTTGATAAAATTATTATAAACATTTTGATCCTAAAGACTTATTAACAAATTCTATATTCCCATATTTCAAGTTAAATTGCAGTTAGCCAACCAATTAAACAAAAACAACCAAAAGTTGTTAAAAAAAATCTATATACCAGATTCTGTAAAAAAAAATGAGTTTTGGATGATAGAAGTGTAAAATAGAGAGAATAATTCAATCCTTTGGAAAATTAGCTGATTTTAACTTGTAAGTGCAAGGGGTTGAGATGGAACTATAATTTTATAATATTAGGACCCAGATTGAACCCAGATTAGACCCAAATTGGGCCCAATTTAAAACCCAATTGGACCCAAATATTTGTAGAAGCCAACCCAATTGGAACTACATTATTAAAATGTTAGGACCCAACCCATGAAAAACATAGTTAGCGTTGGGTCCAAATATATGTTTGGACCCAAATTGCCACCCCTGTTTTATAGAAATACTTCATGAATTTTGCTAATTGTGTTTCTTTAGACAATTGTATGTAAATCTATAACATATTTTACCAATTAAGAAGGATATTCTAAACTAGGATAAATTAAGATTAGGGGAGTATGAAGTTCTAAAATTAATAAAAACACAATCAATTTTAATAAATTAAATAAAAAGTACTGCGAAGCTTTACAAATTATTAAACTAATAATTTTATCAGAATTTTTTATTTATAATATTTATCATCATTTCTTTTTTTGTATAAACTCAGTACTATTTACATTTTTATTATCTATAAGAAAGTGATAAGTTTCTTTTATATAAGAAATTGACAAGTTTCTTTTCTTTCTCTTCTATGTATTACAAATTTTAATTGATTTTTTAAAAATATTAATACAAAAATAATGTTCTATATGTAGTGTTTCACATGCAACAAACTAAAAAAGGCAAAACAAGTTTTGGAGATTTAAGTTGTGCAAATATTAACATGAAAAGTTGTTAATTCTTTAGTAGTTTTCCTAAGTTAGAATTATAAACAGCTGACTTGTAGAATAATATATTGACTTTGTATACTAAATTACCCACTAAATCTAAATTATCTTGGGCGCTATAAAAGATTCTGGAGTCTGTTACAAACTTTTACGTAAAAAGGTTCTAATAATAATAACTATTCAATGTCTAAGGTACATAGTAAAACAATTATAAGTTGTGCCAAAAAAATATTAAGCAACAAATTGCGAAATAGTGAATGTATATATTATATATGATCAATTATAACGGTCAAAACAAATTTATTGAACATTTAAGTAGGTTTAATAATTAAATTTTAAATAGTGCTGAATAAACATAAAAGAAGAATTAACATTTTTTGGAAAAGAAAATGGCTAAAAATTTGAAGGATAGCTAGGGTTGGTTTTTCTCGTCATAAAAAGAATGAAAAATGGATAAAAATAATATATTAATGAGATATTGTGATATAATTTTTACTTTGATAATTTGTGAAGTTTTTCAATCATTTTTCCTTAATCAATTAAAATTTAAAAGTTATTTTGTCTTTATCATTTTTGAAACATCCCATGAAATTCATCAAATTTTAAGATCTTAATTATTCTTTATTTACAAATATCAAATATAACAATATACAACTATATGTAACGCTTGTTTTTCTAGATATTAAATATTGTTGGAATTCATTAAACACGTGCTAATCTGTTAAAATCGTGTTTTCTATATATAGCAAGCTTGGTAGTTATTCTGGTTAGACAGTTAGTTATCCGTAGGGTTTCTTAATTTTTTTTCTTTTCACTCTATATATAGAGGTTTCTCTTCCATCTTTTAGACTTGTAATCTTCTCTTCAATTAGATCAATGAGATATACTTTTTCTACTTCTTTTAACATGGTATCAGAGCCAGCCAATCGAATTGAATTTTTTTTTCTCTCCATCTGTTGATCTCCATATCTGCAGATTTTCTTCATATATTCATATTTTTTGCAGATTTTTAAAGATCTTCATATCTGCTTCCGATCCTTTTATCTTGTGTTCTTATCTGGTTATCTTTCTTGTTTTTCTCTCTCTCAAGAATCATGATCACAGAACAAGATACATCTTCAACCGTCGTTTTATGGTACCTAATTCACAAATGTTTTATGATGATCTGATTTTACCATATAAAACCTACTGCTCTAAATACTGAAGATTCAAATGAATCTGATCCATTTCCTGATAATGGAGCTGATACTGATATTTTCACTGCAGCTGATGACACAACACAATTAAGGAGATCTCAAAGAGTTGTTCATAAACCAACATGGACTAAGGATTATGTTTGTTTTTCAAACTCTAATTGCATTATCCTTTATCTGCTTATGTTTCTTATTCACATTTGTCTCTTTCATATCAAAATTTTATTTGTTCTCTATCCACTGTCCAAGAACCTCAATCATATTCTGAAGCAGTAAAGGATCAAAGATGGAGGGATGTCATGAAAGAAGAGATTACAACTTTGATTAAGAATAACACATGGTCCATTGTTGATCTTCCCACTAACACATAGGCTGTAAATGGGTATATAAAGTGAAACTGAAATCTAATGGGGCTGTTTAAAGGTTCAAGGCCAGACTGGTGGCCAAGGGTTATACATAGAAAGAAGGCTTGGACTATCATGAAACTTTTAGTCTAGTCATTAAAATTGTCACAGTGAGAATTGTGCTAGCTAGGCTTCTATTCAATCATGGCATCTCTATCAACTTGATGTCACCAATGCCTTTTTATAAGGTGACTTATCAGAAGAGGTGTATATCAAGATTCCTGAAGGATTTGGTATTCAGAGGGAGAACTCCACAAAAGTTTGCAGATTACACAAATCCTTATATGGATTGAAACAAGCATCTAGGCAATGGAATGCAAAATTCACGGATGCCCTTTTAAAATTTGGTTACAAGCAATCTAAGCATGATTATTCTCTTTTTACTAAACATGATCTTCCTAATATTGTTGTTCTCTTGTTATATGTACATGATATTATTATCACATGAAACAACATGGAAATGATTCAATAGTTGAAACTATACCTCCATGACAGTTTTTGGATTGAAGACATTGGGGAGCTAAAATTCTTTCTTGGCATTGAGATAGCCAGATCAAAAGATGGCATATATATGCACCAAAGAAAATATATATTGGATTTGTTGAGAGAGACTGGACTTACAGGCTGCAAGCAAGCTGAGACTCCTATAGAACAAAATTTAAAACTGACAAGCAGAGATTATGATCAAGAAGTGAAGTCCAATATGAATGATCCACTTGTGAAGGATGCAAATAAATATCGAAGATTAATAAGGAAGCTTACATATCTTGGTATGACAAGACAAGATATTAGTTATGTTTTACATCTTCTCTCACAGTTTATGCATAACCCTAAGGAATCACATATGCAAGCTGCAATAAGGGTGTTAAGATATTTAAAGGGAACATCAGGACTTGGAATATTCATGCCTAGCAAAAGTAATATTGAATTGACAAGATATTGTGATTCAAATTGGGCATCTTGTATGATGACCAGAAAGTCCTTATCAGGGTTTCTTATACAAATTGGAGAATGCTTGGTTTCATGGAAGACAAAGAAACAACAGACTGTCTCTAGATCATCTCATGCGAGGCAAAATATAGATCCATTGCTAATACCTCATGTGAGGTGATTTGGATCCTAGGAGTGTTCAAGGATTTGAATATAAACTTGAAGGAACCAGTGCAGATTATTAGTGACAGTAAAAGTGCTCTCAGTATTGCTTCCAATCCAATTTTTCATGAGAGGACCAAACATATAGAGGTTGATTGCCATCTAATAAGAGATCTCATTAATTAAGGAATTGTCAACACAAAATACATTCAAACGAAGGAGCAACCTGCAGATTTATTAACTAAAGGATTGGGAAGGGATCAACATAAGTATTTGATATCAAATTTGGACTAATTGATATCTTTAAAGGCCAAGCTTGAGGGGGAGTGTTAGAATTCATTAAACGCATGCTAATCTGTTAAAGTCGTATTTTCTATATATAGCAAGCTTGGTTGTTATTCTTGTTAGACAGTTAGTTATCCGTAGAGTTTCTTAACTTTTTTTTCTTTTTCCTCTATATATAGAGGTTTCTCTTCCATCTTTTAGACTTGTAATCTTCTCTTCAATTTGATATTCTTTTTCTACTTCTTTTAACAAATAACAAGAATGCGTTCTAATTTTTTAATATATCACTTATCACAGTCATTAATTTAATATAAAAGAAATTCTCGTCATTATAAATCATATTGGGTATCGGCTGCCGTTGATTTGAGTTGGCTTAGAAATCCTGAGCTCGTTTCTATATTCGATCACACACAGTGTAGCATGCAGGGCACTCAGTTTGCTTTCACAAAGAATCAAACACCCAAGCCCTAATCAGCCCGGTAACACCCTCTTGAGAACTCTCACACTCGAACCCGAAACTAGGTTGTCACTAAGACAAGTCACGAAGACTGATTTCGAAAGAAGAGAGAAGACAACTTTCTATTACTCTACTGGTGTCCTTTTTTGGTGTATTTTTGGTGTGTATAAAGAAGTGGGAGGAAGCACTTATTTATAGTGGTAGAAAGGAAACCCAAAAGACTGATTGTGAGAAGTCCAAAGAGACGAAACAAAAAACGAAGTGACACATGGGGAATACCAAAGGGGCTACCAAAAGGTGATGGGCTTGGGTTAATGTGGGGAGAACCAAATGAATAATAGGCCACACAAAGTTGGGCCAATATTTCAACAATCTCCACCTTTGGCCCAACACCACTACACTGAATCGAATAGAAATGCGGGAATCATCATCGCCAAAATACCTGCACAATGAACACACAGTTAGTACGGTTAACCTGCACACTAAACACAAAGTTAGTACAGATAAAAAATAACAAGAACAAAGCATGTTAAATCACAAAGAGTAACACAAAGTTAAGCACACATGACACAAAGTCAAGCACTTGACACAAAGTCAAGAAAACGTAAAACACATAAACACAAGACCTAATCAATAGGATCTAAGTTCAAAGTTTTCATGCATGAATGAAATTTCTCAACAGATAAACACTTAGTTCCCATATCTGCCAGATTAAACTGAGATGGAATTTTCTCTAAATTCATAATTCCTTTTTCAACGATATCACGAATGAAATAAAACCTAACATCGATATGTTTAGTTCTATCATAAAATAATGGATTTTTACACAACTAAATTCTAGACTGACTATCAGAATAAATAACTACATTATCGTCTAGAAAACCAATTTCAGACAATAAACTTTTTAACCAAACTGCCTCTTTCAAGGCTTCAGTTATAGCAATATATTCTGATTCAATGGTTGATAAAGCAACAACATGTTGTAATTGAGATTTCCAACTTATGCAAGAGCCACACAAAGTGAACACATAGAAGGTGGTGGATTTCCTATTATCTCTATCATTTGCATAATTAGAGTCAACATAGCTAATCAAATTCACACCTTGAGCAGATTTAGAAAATTTTAGGCTAACATTGAATGACCCTTTAAGGTACCTAAGCAACCATTTCACAGCATCTCTATGGGGCATGCCTGGGTTAGACATGTACATACTCAAACAACTTACAGTGTATGCAATATCCGGTCTAGTGCTAATCATCAGGTACATAACCGAGCCAATTGCATTGGAGTATGGCACTTTGGCCATTTCAGCAATTTCAGAATTAGTCTTTGGAGACTGATCCTTACTTAACACAAAGTGAGCAGCAAGATTCACGTTAGTAGATTTAGCATTAGACATAGCAAATTTACTCAAAATCTTTTCCACATAAGAAATCTGATTTAAATGCAAAATTCGATTCTTCCTATCTCTCTCAATGTTCATTCCTAAGATCCTTTTGGCATCACTAAGATACTTTATATCAAAGTTTTCACTAAGACATTTTTGAACATGTTTGATTGATTTTAAGCATGGACTCACTAAGAGCATATCATCAACATATATGAGAAAAAAATAGGCATAAATGCATTTTTTTTAAAGTACAAGCAATGATCATAAGAGCTTATTTTAAATTTCAAAGACAACATGCACATATCGAATTTTTTATTCCATTGCCTTGGTGATTGTTTTAACCCATACAATGATTTGTTTAACAAACAAACATGATTTTGCTTTTTGGGGTCAACAAAACCATCAGGCTGTCTCATGTAAATTTTTATGTCAAGTTCACCATGCAAGAAAGCAGTTTTAACACACCATGCAAGAAAGCAGTTTTAACATCTAACTGTTTCAATTCCCAATTAAAATGAGCAACTAATGCAAGCATAATGTGCACAATGACAAACTTAACAACAGGAGCAAAGATTTCCATGTAATCTATCCCCTCTTTTTGAGTAAATCCCTTAGCCACTAGTCTAGCCTTAAATCTAACTCTCTCACCCTCGTCTTTAACTTTATAAAGCCACTTACAGTCCACAATAGAACAATGATCAGGCTTAGGTATAAGAGTCCATGTTTGATTAACATGCAAAGAATTCATTTCATCATTCATAGCATTTAACCATTCTTTAGAGTTTTTAGATTTTAAAGATTCATTATATGACTTAGGTTCATAATCATCTGAAGATTCAAATACATTGAAAGCATGAATATCGATATAAAAGTCATCAAATCTTGTGGGTTGCCTAATGTTTCTCCTAGGTCTATCCCTAGTAAGTTGATAATTTTCTAAATCAACATTTTCTAGCACATCTTCCACATCATCATGCACATCAGATAGATCATTTTCAGGTTCAGGCTCATGCACATCAGAAACAGATACATCTGATTGCTCCACCTTAAAAGGAGCAGTGTCAGAAATAGGCAAAAGCACAGAAGCAGATAAACATGGAAAGTCAGATTCGTTAAAGACGACATCTCTACTTATTATCACTTTATAACTGAGTTCATCTCTAAGCCAAAGCCTATAACCCTTCACACCATCCGGGTAACCTAGGAAAACACATTTTTTAAACCTAGGTTCAAGTTTATCACATTTTTGATGAGCATATGCAGCACAACCAAATATTCGCAAGTTAGAGAAGTCAATTTGTTTACCAGACCAAATAGACTCAGAGCATTTACCATTTAACGGCACAAAAGGGGACCTATTGATTAGATATACAGCAGTACACACTGCTTCACCCCAGAACTCTTTTGAAAGCCCAGAAGAAGCCAACATGCTCCTCACCTTTTGAAGTAGAGTTCGGTTCATCCTCTCTGCCACACTATTTTGCTGTGGTGTGTAGGGAACTGTCTTATGCCTTCGAATTCCAGATTTCACACACAAAGTGTCCAACAAATTATTGCAGAATTCTCACCCATTATCAATTCTAATATTTTTAATCTTTTTACCTGTCTGATTTTCAATTAACACTTTCCAATTTTTGAAACTCTCATAGACATCATATTTTTGTTTCAGCAACAAAACCCACACTTTTCTAAAGAAATCATCAATGATTGACAGGAAATACATCTTTCCACCGTGTGTAGGAACACTGACAGGTCCCACACATCAGCATGCAAATAATCAAGAATGTCAGTGCATTTAGATCTATTGGGGGAGGGGGAAACAGGAAAGCTGACTTTATGTTGTTTACCCTTCACACAAGACTCACAAAAACGCATGCAAGAAAGCTTATCAGTATCAAACGAACCAGCTTTATGCAAAATTTCCAAACCTTTACTACTCATGTGACCTAGTCTACGATGCCACAGTTCAGTTTTGCCTTCTTTGACAACATTAACAGAACAAGGCAAAGACTTAGCAATGCAAACATATAAGTTATTTTTCTTTTCAACTTTTAGAACCACTAAGGAGCCTCTCATGATTTTTATCATACCTTTTCCCCACCGACCTTCTAGCCCATCATCTTCTAATGCAGCACATGAAATCAAATTATTGCACAACTCAGGCACATATCTAACATTTTTAAGTGTCAAACCAAAGCCAGATTCACACTTTAAAGAAATGTCCCCAATGCCAATGATTTTACACTTCTTTTCATTAGCCAAAGACACAAACCCATTATTCACTTCTTTATAAGAGCAAAATAAATATTTAAATGGTGACATGTGAAAAGGACATCCAGAATCAACAAGCCATTCATTTCCACATAAAGAAGCAGAATGCATAAAATTCACAAAAGACACATCACAGCACTGAGTTACCATAAAGATATCACCATCACTTTCATTACCGAAAGCTTTATTAGTTTGCTCCTTTTGTTTCTTAGGACAATCTTTAACATAGTGACTAGATTCACCACAGTTATAACACTTCCTGTTCTAAGACCTAGACTTAGATCTACTGCGATTTTTATTTTTCTTTTTATCACGATCTTGACCGATTTGATTATTGTAGGACTTTTTATTTTTAGTCATCCCTCGAACAAACATAACCTCACCATGATTTTTACTACTCGGATTAGTTCTTAAATCCATTTCTTTACTTTTTAAACCATTTACCACAGTTTCAAGGCTAACCTGATCTCTACCATACTTAATAGCAGATTTTACATCATTATATGTATCAGGTATGGCATTTAAGAGCACAATCGGAGTATAATCATCAATACTTTTATCATCAGTCTTCTTAATATCTTGAACTAGTTTTGTAAACACATCAAGATTTTCCTCTATATCTTTATTCAAATCAAGTTTCAGTATATAATTCTTGCAATTTTTCCCACAAGTCTTTGGCACTTTTCTGATCTCCTACCTTTCTTAACACTGAGTCAGAAAGATTGAGAATGATGGATGAGTACGCAAGCTCATCCATTTCAGCCTTCTTTTCAGAAGTATCAGAATCAGAAAATTGGAGATTGATACATTTGAACACACGTTGTTGTATCAAAACTCCTTTCATTTTCTGTTGCCAAATACCAAAGTCTGAGCGTCCATCAAAAGGAGCTAGACTATAATCAGACATAGAACCCAGCACAAATCACACAGATTAAGATAGTATACCGGCACACAACGGAAGCAAACAAATCACACAGTTTTTCCTATTACTATCAGCAGATAAGTCCCAATCCTATCCGTTTCAAACGGTATCTAAACGAAAGCGGTAAAAGCGGTTCAAGCCAATTTACCTGAGCGAGTTCCAACCGTATGGAATTCGTATTACCTGTTTCGTTCCTGATTCGGCACACGTCGAGTAGAGGTGCGATAGGAGCTTATCAATGGACAGAAAAAATTGAAAAACGAGCAATGAGCAACCACGGGCAGCCGCGACAAGCGCAAACTCGTCGACGGGCAGCAACCGTGGCTCTGATACCACTGTTGGGTATCGGCTGCCGTCGATTTGAGTTGGCTCAGAAATCCAGAGCTCGTTTCCATATTCGATCACACACAGTGTAGCATGCAGGGCACTCAATTTGCATTCACAAAGAATCAAACGCCCAAGCCCTAATCACCCCGGTAACACCCTCTTGAGAACTTTCACACTCGAACCCGAAACTAGGTTGTCACTAAGACAAGTCACGAAGACTGATTTCGGAAGAAGAGAGAAGACAACTTTCTATTACTCTACTGGTGTCCTTTTTTGGTGTATTTTTGGTGTGTATAAAGAAGTGGGAGGAAGCACTTATTTATAGTGGTAGAAAGAAAACCCAAAAGGCTGATTGTGAGAAGTCCAAAGAGACGGAACAGAAAACGAAGTGACACATGGGGAATACCAAAGGGGCTGCCAAAAGGTGAGGGGCTTGGATTAATATGGGGAGAACCAAATGAATAATGGGCCACACAAAGTTGGGCCAATATTTCAACAAATCAAGCACTAACTTGTTTCACTTAATTTTATAGTGGATATATCCATATATTCTAGCAACCCAATCAAAATTATATCTTTATTCTACAGTTTCCACAATTTAACAGGCCAAAAACAGAGTTTTGGTGATGAACTAAAAAATGCCCTTATAATTAATGAATGGAGAGAGTTTGGAGAAAGAATTTTTGTTCTATCTCATGTTGATGTATTAGAACTGACAAATGTTCATTTACTTAAATTATTAATTAATTTCATTTTAATAAATACATATCAATCCAATAATATTATGACATACTAATAAAATAGAAGTTACAATTTTTGTTTGGAAAATGAGCAGACAAGTGCGCGTATGATAGAGATGTATGAAGAGTGGAAAGATGCTTTATTGTATTTAGTTTCTTATTTGTTAAAATATAAAGTTAAAAGAGCCTACGTGGAGGGTATCTTTTGACTATTATATATGCTTGAAAATTAAATATAATATGCTATCTTTAAACTTTAGATAAAGGTGAAGATGGGTTGAAAGCTTAAAATGAGGAAATTATAAGGCGTAATGGAGAGATGGAGAAAAGCAAAGAGGCACCTGAAAAAGATAAATGCTTTTGAGAAAGAGATTTGTTGTGTGTGGGATTGCAAGAAGAAACTTGGTGCCACTTTTTTTGTCTTTTGGTAGTGAGACTGAATACTCATATAGGGAGAGTCACTTTTCCCTAAGAGAAAATTTTATAAAATATCGAATTTAGAGGGTGTTTGGCTAAGCTTATTTAAAACATCTTATAAGTTCTTACATCTTATAAGATGTTTCGTCTTATTTAAAAAATAAGCTCTTAAGTGTTTAGATAAAATAAGTCTATTGGACTTATAAGATGTTTTCAAATGTTATACGAGAGAATTGTGCAATATAAAGAAAGGTATTGTTGGAAAGAATAAACTTAACTAGGTTTATTTTATGTCTTTGAAAAAATATAAACAATATCCCAAATTTAAGATTTTGAAATAAGTTGGGTTTTGCCAACTTATTTTTTATTTAAGACCCAAACATCTTATTTTTTGGTCTTATAAGCATTTTTTTAAGAAAATTATTCAAACACTTTCATAGAGCTTATAAGCTGTCAAACATCTTATAAGATGTTTAAAAGAGCTTATAAGCTTAGCCAAACACCCTCTTAGTGGAACTAATATGTATATATGCTGTCAGTTTTTTTTTTTCAGGTTAAATACCTTTTTGTTGACATATTTATGAGTTACAAATTATAATTAGGATTTATACGATCGGGTTCGAACAGTTTTAAAGAAAAAATTAACTTGACCCAGCATGAGTAGGTAGACAAAATAGTAACCCAAGATTACATTATTATCTTTTCAAATCGAGCGATTCTGTGCGATTGGATTAGTGATTAGTGGGCGGGTTGATGGTTTGACTTTTTCCATTTGTTTGTTGTTAACTAGTTAATAGTAAACTAAAAGGTATATTATTTTTTATAAATTTAATTACAAAAATTAAGTTGGAGAGAAATAGAAAATCAAGTAGTAATATATATAATGAATGAAAATTCTAATATTATTAAAAATAAAATATCATAAAAAAATAATCAATACTATGTGTAATATATTTCCTTAATTACAAAAATAAAACTTTATTTAAATAAAATAAAGAGAAGTGCTCAAACAGGATTTTTTTGTATATAACCCCCGAGATATTTAGCATTAGTAAACAACCCCCGAGGTATGAAATCTTGGTAAAGAATATTTTTTGTTTAGTTGGCCGTTAGTCAACAGTTAAGTTTATGGGCAAAATTGTAATCTACATAAAAACAATGAACAATAGATATTAGGTTGCTATTAAGTTTGTGATGAATTGGATTGCTATTAAATATTAATATCATCTTTTTATTAGATATATAACTAATTTTTTATCGTTTGTCTTGTAAAGTTCTTTCCAACTTTACTTATTATATGTCAAAACAAGTTTGAACAATCTTTTGTGTGCTTCAAGTTTGAAACTAGATTAGAACTCTACTTGATTATGTGAAGAATGATAGAATACGTGCAAATAAATCAAGCACCTTGAGATAAATTAATATTCAACTCTATTCAAGCTCATTTGAGCTTGATTTGATTAGTAATTAAACCAAACTCAAACATATTCTTTTTATTTAATTTTACCTTCAAATTATTAGATATAATAATATAATCTATCTAAATTTTTAGATAAATAAATAAACATTTGAAATTGAGAAAAATTATTGTTGTATAAAGTGAATTAAAATTTATTTATTTTGTTAGATCAACTTAATTGGAACTATGAATATAATAAAATGCATTATGGCATAGTTGGAAATCTCCCTTCTAAAATCCATACCAATATTTGATGTTCTTTTTTTATGTAGATTACAATTTTGCCCATAAACTTAACTATTGACTAAGATCAACTTAACAAAAAGAGTTCTTTACCAAGATTTCATACCTCGGAGGTTGTTTGCTAATGTTAAATATCTCAGGGGTTGTTTGCTAATGTTAAATACCTCGAGGGTTATATACAAAAAGCCCTGCTCAAACATGTATTTAATTTATTTTTTCAAATAAAAATAAAATGTGTTATATAAATATGAATAAAAAGGAGAGTTATATATCTATATATTATTTTAAAGTTTGTTGTTAATTTTTATAATATATATTTTTGTATTTTATATATCTAGAGGTCGGGTTCAATTTAGGCGAGTTGCAAAATTTTAAACCCACTAACCGACCCAAAAGTGGCAGGCGACAAAGATATCTGTTAATGTATAAATATGGAAGACATATTATCGGCCCATTAATGTATAGCCCGGGTCTCGTTTTATATCATTATATATACATTGTACATACGATTGTGAAAATCATTCAATAGAAATTACATTTTATAATTCAACATGGTATCAGAATCCTCTCCCGTGTCTTCTCCTACCGCCCTCACGGCAAACATAGCCGCCTCCTTGCCACCACCGTCCACCGCCAGCGCCATCGCCGCTGCCACTACACCATCTGGGACATCCACTTTTTTCACTCTTCCACCTTCGCCAATTCCCGATCTTATTTCTATATTCTCGTCGGCCGCCGGCAAAACAGCAGCGCCGTCCCGCCTCCTTCACCTCTTTCCCTTCCACAACTCATTAATATCATACACTCTCTCCTTTCTCCTCCTCTCAACTTCGACCCTAAAGACGTGACTAAACTCTTTTCCAATCTTCCACCTATCTCAGCCCTTGCCTCCACTCTTGATCCTCATACCGTCGCCGCCGCTTTCTCCCTAACGTCGGCGCCACCTACTTTGGCTACGGCGGCAGCAGCCGCCAATGCCGCCGGCGTCCACAATCCGGCAACCACCCTCAACCACCTACCTTCACTAACAACCACCACCCCATCTCCATTACCTACTAATTTTTCTCATTTTTCACACTTAACAACAAACCCTACTTTTAACCCTTATTTTGACCAAAACACAAACCCACCCACGGCCCAGCACAACATTCCCACTCCAGCAGCCCACAATCTTCCCCACTACTCTCAAGCCCACCGTAATTCCATATCAATTTCAAACCCATCAATTTCCAACCCATCAGCAGCCCCAAATTTGGGAAACCATATACAAGCCCAATATACCCATATATCTCCTACTACAATCAGCCTAAATATGCTTAGCCTACCATCAGCTAATCCAAATTTCCACCCAAATCCCTCGCTCATGTCAACCAAATTGAACAGTGAAAATTATTTATTATGGAAATACCAATTTGAATTAATTCTTGGGAGTCATGAATTATTGGGTTACGTTGATGGCACTATTCCTTGTCCCCCTTCTCATGCGCTAAATTCTATTGGCGAATCCGTTCTTAATCCCGCATATAGTGCCTGGTTACGCATAGATCGTGCAATTCGTTCATGGATGAATGCTACTATGACTCCAACTATTATTCAGGAGGTATATACATTATATACTGCACGTGATGTCTGGCTCACTCTCGAGCGTCGTTTCCGACAACAGTCCATTGCAAAGAAATTGCAATATAAATCTGAATTTTCTAGTATAAAGAAAGGGGACACGTCTTGCGATGAGTATCTCAGCAAAATAAAATCCATTGCTGATCACCTAGCTGTTGTTCATTCACCGGTCTCTCAAGCTGACTTGGTTATTTAGGCATTTAGTGGTCTTCCACCTGAATTTGAATCGTTTGTCACTGCTATTTCCCTTCAGCCCGAACTAATTACGTTTGATGATTTACGGGCCCAGTTGTTACAGTTTGAGCCCCGTCTACGTACTCTATCTGTCTCTCCTACACCATCACTAGCTTTTATAGCCTCTACCCATTCCTCTAGTGGTTCCCGTGGAGGTTCTCGTGGTCGCGGCTTTCGCTCTGGTCGTGGGCGTGTGCGCAATGGTCATGGCACTACTTCCTCTACCTCCTGGAATTCTTCAGTTCCGTCTAGTGCTCCGTCTAGTGCTCATTCGCACTCGCGCTTCTCGCGTATGTCACCTCCTACATCATCTGCTCCTGGTCTTTTACCCACTCCGTCTGAGCCCTCTGTCTGTCAGATTTGTGGCCGCTCCGGTCATGCTGCCCTCAATTACTCTCACCGGTTTAACCATGTATATATCTCTGAGGAATTGCTGAAGTCTTTTTCCGCGCTTTCAACTGCTGAGACTTCTGATCTTACTTGGTATCCCGACAGCAGTGCTTCTGCTCACATGACACCTGATTCTGGTATGCTTACTCACCTTACTCCGTATTTTGGTTCTAATAAAATTTTGGTTGGAAACGGTGCACAATTACCTATTCAGCACGTCGGTTCGTCTACTCTCAGTACACCCTCTTCCACCCTCAAACTTACTGATGTCTTGCATGTTCCTGACTTATCTCACAATCTCCTATCTGTTCGAAAACTTTGCCAAGATAATAATTGTCTAATCGAATTTTCTGCAAATGGTTTTGTTTTAAACAAACTATGTAGTACCATTGATTTAAAATTTTCAAGGAAGATTCTTCTGGCATCTCCTTCACCTAGTGGTCTCTATCCTCTTCCATCATCTACATTGCGTTCTTCTTCCCGCGCTTTACTTGCTCAAGCTGTTTATGGAGATGTTTGGCATTGCCGTCTAGGCCACCCTAGTTTAGCTATTTTTAACAAACTATGTAGTACCATTGATTTAAAATTTACTAGTAAAAGTTTTTCATTTTGCTCGCACTGTCAATTAGGTCGTTTGCATAAGCTCCCCTTTCAGTCTGTTGAAAGGTCCCGCTATGCACTTCTTGAGTTTATTCATTCTGATGTTTGGACATCTCCTATTGTTTCTCCAAATGGTTTTAAGTATTATGTTATATTTGTTGATGATTTTTCTCGTTTTACTTGGTGTTATCCTTTACGCGCAAAATCTGAAGTTTATTTCTGCTTTCTGAAATTCAAATTGTTAACTAAAAACCTTTTTGCTAAACGTATTAAAATTTTTCATAGTGATGGTGGTCAAGAATTTGACAATGCCCCTTTTCGTGATCTTTTTACTAGCTCTGGCATCCAATTCCAACTCTCTTGCCCATATACTCCTCAACAAAACGGCCTTGCTGAACGCAAGCATCGTTATATTTCTGAGCTCATGTGCACACTATTGCTCACTGCTCGACTTCCACTCTCATTCTGGGTTGATGCTCTTTATACTTCCATTTTTCTAATTAATAGACTTCCCACTCCTCTACTGTCTAATTAGTCACCCTTTCACACAATCTTTGGACGACCTCCTGATTATTCTCTTTTCGCACTTTTTGTCACGACCCAAAACCACACATTTCATTAAATCATACATTAGCATAAACACGCGCATTTATTTTGCTAGCGTTTAACACTAGTTATATAAGCATGACATCTAAGTAAGCATGACGTTTCGATTAAGCAGGCACGACGTTTAGATAATTAATGGGTTAGATTAAGTAGGCCTGACATCTAGCACTTATCACGAATTAATTAACGAGTGGAAAAAATTGAGCTGCTTCCCAGGGAGGTCACCCATCATACGATTGCTCTCGTACGAGCACGCTT
Source organism: Verbascum thapsus (assembly GCA_963669365.1). Taxonomy (NCBI): domain Eukaryota; kingdom Viridiplantae; phylum Streptophyta; class Magnoliopsida; order Lamiales; family Scrophulariaceae; genus Verbascum; species Verbascum thapsus. The sequence goes on from OY770107.1 coordinate 20,083,286, forward strand.
AACTTTAGAGTTTTGATTGAATACGGTACATTAAACCTTCCGGATAATTATCGGGTAAATATGTTTTACTCATTATGCGTCACTTACGTGTTACCGGTATGTCCCAATTAATTTAAATACATGACACGTATAAAATATAACGTATAAATGTATAACACGTAATAAGCTAGCAGCTGCAAATAATTAAAAGAATAAAATAATAATATTTTTACAAACTTATCAACCAAAACATTGATGGCCGACTTACTTTTAGGCTATATATATAAATATGTAAAACACATCCTTAATTACAAAACTATTAGGAAAGAAAGATAGAAACAAAAGAGATAAATAGAGGAGAGAAGAGAGAAAAGAAGAAAGGAGAAAAAGAGAAGGAAAAATCCTGGAAAAATAGGAAATCGACGTTATCGTAACGAGTAAGTGTTTTATCGATTGTTTTGTTTGTTTTAATTATGAGATTAGAAATATAATTTATATGTGTTGGAATTAATGTTTAGTTTGGATTTCTAGATATTTAGAACCTATAATTTCGGAAATTGAAATTATTCAACAAATATACATATGTATTAGATAACCTAACACGTAGTTTGTCAAAATTCAGAATTTGTGTTTCGAGTTTAAGTCTGTAATTGTGTAGTTAAACCTTTGAAATTAATTAGGATAAATATTATGTATCGACTTTAGGGTGTTAGAAATACTACTGCAATTTGGTAATATTTGAAGTTACGTAGAATTTTCTAAAAATCGTAGCATCAAAACTGCCCGAGTATAGCTTATGGATGACTGGTTAGTTGTAAGTAAATCCAAGAAAGATCGTCAGGAAAGTACTCATGCATTCATTTGCATTTTATGTGTTATATTAAGTATAATTATAATTTGCAATGTGATTAATAGGGCGGGATTCCAATAAAGGAGCTGAAAACGTCAACTAGTCGAAGACGTATCGGGGATCCACTACTTGTGTGTATAATTTGGTGACTACTATTTAACTGATATCTGATTTATTGATGGTTTTAGATGATTTACTTGATTTGCCTAATTGTGTTGATTGAATAGCCTATGGTGCTATAATGTGGATTATGTGATGTTTGAGTGATTGAAACGAATGTGACAATATGGCATATTGTGTAATGTGAATGGTATGATCTTTATGATGGTGAAATGTTGTTGACAGATTGATGATGGAAATGAGATATATGATATGTAATATGTAAATGCATTCATCAGAGATAAGAGGAACTGTTATGGCTGTTATAGACCTTGAGTCATGTGTTATAGATTGTCCAAATGGTTGGACCACAGAGTACCGTACGGCCACCCGAGTTCACTGAACTCATATGTGTTATATGTATTACAGAGTGCCATGGCCATTTTCGTGATCACGACTACTCTTGGTTATAACAGGCCATTAACAGTAAAAGAAAATGACAATCACGTGCATTTTGTATTTGCGAATGATATGAATTCAATATGAGATAGTTTTGATTGATATTCTTATATGACTTCTTAGATTGATTATCTGACGATTTCTGTGTGCTTATATGATGTTAAATAACTCGTTACTTTATTATACTTGCTGAGTTTGCGACTCACCAAACGCAATGTTTTTTCTTTTAGTTGCTGTAGATAAAGTTGATCCTGAAGTCGTACATAAAGTCTGAAGCATGGATCAAAGGTCGGTTGGCTGGTTTTCAAGTCCTTCACCCTTAGCTCATCATTTGCATATCATATAGGATTTCTTTTTGCACGCTTGAGAAATGAAAATTTTTCAAGACGTATCTTTTGTATCCTTATGACAGGGTGTGAAGTTTATAAAACTAATATGGTTAAACGCTTCCGTGTAAATATTGTGATTAAATGAGTACATGTATGTAAAATATATGTTGGGTGATTAAGAAATAAGTGTGTGTATTATCATTATGTACCGGGTGCGGGTGTTACACTTTTGGATGTGCTTGCTATCCTTATCTTGGTCATCGTGCTCCGCACAAACTTGCTCATCATTCTGCTTCTTGTGTGTTTATCAGATATGCCTCAGAATACAAAGGCTATCGTTGTCTTGATCCTGTCACTGGTATAGTTCACATTAGTCGTCATGTTGTATTTGATGAATTATCCTTTCCATATCCTAACATGATTGCTACATCCCCCTCTCCCCCTGCTACCTCTACGACACCTCTTCTCTCTCTCCCATATCCTGCGTATCATGTTACACCTGTTTCTCCTTTGGCTTCAGTTTCTCCTCCACCATCCATTTCCCCTATTCTCATTTCTCCTGATCTCTCGTCTGTCTCTGAGTCTGCTAGCTCCCCCTCTACTCCCTCTCCACCACTTTCATTGTCTTTCCCCGTTTCTCCTTCGTCTCCCTCGTCGCAGTCACCATTACCGAATCCATCTACTTCTCTTCCTATTGCTACATCTCTTCCTGTCTCCTACCCTTCGTCTACATCACCTACCACCCCCTCTCCACCTCGTCATCACATGATCACTCGCACTCGTGATGGAACTCGTCGCACTCGGATCATTCCTTCCCTTATTGTTACTGACATTTTGGTTGAACCGACGTGCTTTACACAGGCCACCAAGGATCCTTTATGGCAACAAGCCATGGCCGAAGAGTTTAATGCTCTACAGGCTAATCCTACTTGGGTTCTTGTGCCACCAGATCCCTCTAAAAATCTTGTTGGCTCCAAATGGGTGTATCGTGTGAAGCTTCGATCTGATGGTTCTGTTGAGTGATATAAGGCCCGCTTAGTTGCTCAGGGGTTTAAGCAGCAAGCCGGAATTGATTTTGGTGAGACTTTCAGTCCTGTGATTAAACCTACTACCATTCGCACGGTCCTATCCATTGCTATCTCGCGACGTTGGATCATCCGCCAGCTTGATGTGAAGAATGCATTTCTTCATGGTGATCTTCTTGAGACTGTTTATATGGCTCAGCCCCGTGGCTTCATTCATCCTCAGTTTCCATCTCATGTTTGTCAGCTGAAGAAAGCCCTGTATGGTTTGAAACAGGCACCTCGTGCATGGTTTCAACGGTTTGGTACATACTTGCTTCAGTTGGGTTTCTTCTCCAGCAAGGCTGACATGTCGATGTTTGTTTATCAGTCTGGGACTGTTATGATCGTTTTGTTACTATATGTTGACGATATTATCCTCAATGGTAATGACTCAGCAGCTATCTCCTCTTTTGTCGCACGACTTTTGATGGAAATCAGCCCATGCGAAATTCTACAAACAAGATGGATCCGTTGATCATTAAAGATGGGCCAATTACAAGAGCACGTGCTAAGAAGATCAAGGAAGCCATGATGGTCCTTGTAAATGAAGTAAAAGTTAAAGTCCAAGAGACCTCTTCAATGGGCCAAATTATGAATATTATTCAAGTTGGTGGGCTAGAATTTTAATGAAGAGTTGGGCTTATTTCTTATCCAAAATTAAGGCCCAAGTTGAAGGATGAGTTGGGCTTATTTTCTTAGCCAAATCAAGGCCCAAGTTGAAGGAATTTTCGTCCATATTACAAAGGCATATAAAAATGTCTCTTCAAGATAATAAAATGTATTGTTTTAGTGCTTAAAGGAATCCTAGAACATAGTAGAGGATCTTTTGGGTGTTTAAGCCTTTAAAAGAATCCTAGAACATAGTAGAGGATCTTTTGACTAGTCTTGAAGTGAATAAATGTGGTAAAAGAAGTGTCATCAAGATGTTTAGGGTAAAAGTGGTCCAAAGTGTAATCAAGATGTTTTTAAGCATCTTAAGAGTCTTTTGTAGCCTATAAATAGGCCATGTAAACATTTGTAAATCATCAACATTTTAAGTATAAAAATTCCTTTGAATTTATCATCTCTTGTGAGAGTATTTTCTTTTGAGAACTTATCAAGATTCTTGAGCAAGATCTTGTGGCGTTCAACATACCGAGATTCTTGGCTCATCCTATAGCCAACGGGTCGTGGTTTTTAAGCTCTATATAAGATCAAACCAAATTTTCGATTTTGGGGAGATTTTCATTTATACGTTGGGTTCTTAGATCATTATATTTAATGGGTCCTTCGTCGTATCCACATCAGTTTGGTATCAGAGCAATCTGGTATTGATCTGATTTTTATTTATTTATTTATTTTGTTCAAGTGTTGAAAAAAAAAATCGAAAAACAAAAAATCGAGAAAAAAAAATTCGAAAAAAAAAAAATTCAAAAAAAAGAATACGATTTGTTGAGTTAGTACTCTAAAGAATCAATTTCAAGAATTCTTTGTTCCTTATATCTATAGGACTAAGGGATTGTTGAAGGTTCTAGAAATTGTTCAAACTTGATTTTGTTCTCAAAATTTGAGTGGTAAAAGGCTTGAGTGGTGAGTTCATTAGAGGGGAGGTAAAAGCCTAAGAGTGATACACGAGTGGTTTGTGAGGTATTTTTTTTTAGTGATACACGAGTGTTTTGTGCGAAAATTATATACCATGGAGGAAACACAAAATAACCAACAAGAAGCTTTTACACTTAATGCTATGCAACAACAATTTGCAAGATAGAGTGTAGTTCTTGAAGGCATCACGGATCGACTAGAGAGATTAGAACAAGCTGCTCCAAGGGAACGTAGAAATCCTAATGTACCCCAACAACGAAGATATGAGGAGTGGGACGAGGAGGAAGAAGATGATGATATTGAGGCTGCTCATGAATTCCAAAGGCGAGGAGGTAGAAGAAGGAGAAATGATGAAGTGGATCGAGACTTGGGGAACATCAAAATAAACATCCCTACTTTCCATGGAAGAAGTGATCCAGAAGCCTACTTGGAGTGGGAAAAGAAGGTAGATTTAATTTTTGACTGTCATAATTACTCCGAGGAAAAGAAAGTACGGCTTGCAGCTATCGAGTTCACCGACTATGCTATAGTATGGTGGGATCAGTTAGTTACAAATCGAAGGCGATATGGAGAAAGGCCTGTTACTACATGGGCTGAAATGAAGTCAATCATGCGTAAAAGGTTTGTGCCATCACATTATTTTCGAGAATTATATCAAAAACTTCAATCTATGACTCAGGGCACAAAAAGCGTGGATGAATACTATAAGGAAATGGAGATTTCCATGATTAGAGCAAATGTTGAAGAAGATCGAGAGGCAACAATGGCTCGTTTTCTAAATGGGTTGAAACGAGAGATTGCTAACATTGTGGAACTTCAACACTATGTGGAGCTTGAAGACATGGTACATACTGCCATGAAAGTGGAAAGACAACTGAAGAGGGAGGGTTCTTTACAAAGGAGTTATCCGCAACGTTTCCAATCTTCAAACAAGATGAAGGAAGTAGTACCTAATGCTACCTTTGGTAATATATCAAAGTCACAAAATGAGACACCACGAGTCAAGCCTAATGAGGCTGAAAAGGGAAAAGGTAATATTACTTCATCTTCTCGAAGTCGTGATATTAAATGCTTTCGTTGTCAGGGACATGGGCATATTGCATCTGAATGCCCAAACAAAAGAGTGATGATTCTTAGAGACAATGGAGAGATTGAATCTGAAGTTGAAAGTGATGAAGAGAGTGACGAGGAAGTGGAGAAAGTTAATGCTGAATCGGGAGAACTTTTAGTGGTAAGAAGAGCCCTAAACATGCAAGCAAAGTTTGGAGAAGCGGAACAACAAAGAGAAAACATCTTCCATACAAGATGTTTGGTGCAAAAGAAGGTATGCATGTTGATTATTGATAGTGGGAGTTGTACTAATGTGGCTAGTATGGATATGGTGGAGAAATTGAAATTGACTACATTGAAACATCCTAATCCATATAATCTTCAGTGGCTTAATGAATGTGGAGAAATACGAGTTACTAAGCAGGTTTTGGTGCCATTTTCTATTGGAAAATATGAGGATGAAGTTCTATACGATGTGATACCAATGCATGCAAGTCATATTCTTTTGGGAAGGCCATGGCAGTTCGATCGACGAGTAATATATGATGGATACCTTAATCGTTTCACATTGAAACATAAAAATAAAACCATCATGCTTATATCTTTAACTCCACAACAGGTTCATGAAGATCAAATTAAAATGTCTGAAACAAGAAGAAAGATAGAAAATGAACAACGACATGTGAGCAAAAAAAAGAGTGGAGAGAAAAATAAGAGGGTTGAATTGAGTGTTCCCGAGGGAGAAAAGAAACTGGAAGTAAGTGAGGCCACAAAAAGAGTGAATTTCTTTGCTAGAGGGAGTGAGTTAAAAAGAGCTTTGGTTGAAAAAAAGAGTGTGTTGGTGTTGGTACATAAACAATCATACTTGAGCACTAACGAACTAACACCTTCTTTGCCTAGTTCTTTTGTATCTCTTTTACAGGAATATGAAGATGTTTTTCCGGATGAAGAACCGAATGGTTTACCACCATTGCGGGGCATTGAACATCAAATTGATTTCATTCCCGGTGCAACACTTCCAAACCGACCAGCTTATAGAGCTAATCCCGAGGAAACAAAAGAAATCCAAAGACAAGTGGAGGAGTTGATGACTAAAGGCAAAGTTCAAGAAAGCATGAGTCCATGCGCTGTACCGGTGATTGTAGTCCCAAAGAAAGATAGAACATGGAGAATGTGCACAGATTGTCGCGCCGTCAATAAAATCACGGTGAAGTATCGCTACCCCATTCCTAGGTTAGATGATATGCTTGATGAATTGTATGGTGCTTTAATTTTTTCTAAAATTGATTTGAAAAGTGGATATCATCAAATACGAATCAAAGAAGGTGATGAATGGAAAACAGCTTTCAAAACAAAATATGGTTTATATGAATGGTTGGTAATGCCGTTTGGCTTAACTAATGCACCGAGCACTTTCATGAGATTAATGAACCATGTTTTGCGTAACTTTATTGGAAAGTTTGTTGTTGTGTATTTTGACGATATACTTATCTATAGCAAAAGCATAGAAGAACATCTTGATCATGTTCGAATTGTGTTAGACACCTTAAGAAATGAATCTTTGTATGCCAATTTTAAGAAGTGTTCTTTTTGCATGGACAAAGTAGTTTTTCTTGGTTTTGTTGTAAGTGCTAATGGAATTGAAATGGAAAAAGACAAGGTCAATGCTATTTTAGATTGGCCAACTCCTAAAAATATTGCTGAAGTAAGAAGTTTTCATGGTCTCGCTAGTTTCTATCGAAGATTTGTTAGGGACTTTAGTACCATTGCTGCACCACTTAATGAAATTGTGAAAAAAGAAGTTGGATTTCATTGGGGAGAAAGACAAAAGCATGCATTCAATCTTTTGAAAGAAAAACTCACTACTGCTCCAATTCTTGCATTGCCTAACTTTAACAAAAGTTTTGAACTTGAATGTGATGCATCTGGAGTAGGTATAGGGGCTGTTTTAATGCAGGATGGAAAGCCGATTGCATACTTTAGTGAGAAGTTGAAGGGAGCTCAATTGAACTATCCAACTTATGATAAGGAATTGTATGCTTTGGTAAGAGCATTGGAGACGTGGCAGCATTACTTGTGGTCTCGAGAGTTCGTTATCCACACCGATCATGAATCTCTCAAGTACCTCAAAGGGCAAGGTAAGCTTAGTAAAAGGCATGCTAAGTGGGTGGAATTCATTGAATCATTTCCCTATGTGATTAAGTATAAAAAAGGGAAAGAAAATATTGTTGCTGATGCATTATCAAGAAGGCATGCATTAATCACTACTTTGAGTTCTAAACTTTTAGGTTTTTAATCAATTAAAGAACTATATGCTAACGATTCTGATTTTGATTCAATTTTTTTGGCCTGTGAAAATGGTGCATTCGAAAAATTTTATAAGCATGAAGGTTATTTATTTCGTGAACGTAAACTATGCATTCCTAAATGTTCTATGCGTGAATTGCTTGTTAGAGAAGCCCATGGGGGAGGGCTAATGGGGCATTTTGGAATACATAAAACTTTGAGTGTTTTGAGTGATCATTTCTTTTGGCCTAAAATGCGTATTGATGTTGAAAGAATTTGTGAAAGATGCATAACTTGTTTGAAAGCTAAATCAAGAGCGCAACCATATGGATTGTACAAACCTTTACCTATACCAAATGAACCTTGGGTAGACATATCCATGGACTTTGTTTTGGGTTTACCAAAAACAAAAAAAGGTAAAGACTCTGTGTTTGTGGTTGTTGATAGATTTTCCAAAATGGCACACTTCATTCCATGTAATAAGACCAATGATGCAACTCACATTGCTGATTTATTCTTTAAGGAAATTGTTCGTTTGCATGGAGTACCAAGGACTATAGTGAGTGATAGAGATGCAAAATTTTTGAGTCACTTTTGGCGTGTTTTGTGGGGTAAATTAGGAACTAAACTTCTATTTTCTACTACATGTCACCCCCAAACAGATGGACAAAGTGAAGTTGTCAATAGAACATTATCTCAATTGCTTAGAATTTTAATTCAAAAGAACTTGAAAAATTGGGAAGACTGTTTGTCCTTTGCTGAATTTGCATATAATAGAAGTGTCCATTCTGCTACTAATCACTCTCCATTTGAAGTTGTATATGGTTTTAATCCATTAAGTCCACTTGATCTTATTCCAATACCTATCGACGAACGTGCAAGCCTTGATGGAAAAGCGAAGGCTGAGATGATTAAGAAATTGCATGAAAAGGTGAGACTCAACATTGAAAAGAGAACCGAGCAGTATGCCAAGCAAGCTAACAAAGGTCGTAAACAAGTCATATTTGAGCCCGGAGATTGGGTTTGGTTACACTTGAGAAAGGAGAGATTTTCAGGCCAGAGAAAGTCAAAATTGCAACCACGAGGAGATGGACCATTTCAAGTGATTGCACGAATCAATGACAATGCCTATAAACTAGACCTTCCAGGTGAATATAACGTAAGTGCAACTTTCAATGTTACTGATCTTTCTCCTTATTTTTGTGATATAGATTCGAGGACGAATCCTTTTGAAGAGGAAGGGAATGATGGAAATCAGCCCATGCGAAATCCTACAAACAAGATGGATCCGTTGATCATTAAAGATGGGCCAATTACAAGAGCACGTGCTAAGAAGATCAAGGAAGCCATGATGGTCCTTGTAAATGAAGTAAAAGTTAAAGTCCAAGAGACCTCTTCAATGGGCCAAATTATGAATATTATTCAAGTTGGTGGGCTAGAATTTTAATGAAGAGTTGGGCTTATTTCTTATCCAAAATTAAGGCCCAAGTTGAAGGATGAGTTGGGCTTATTTTCTTAGCCAAATCAAGGCCCAAGTTGAAGGAATTTTCGTCCATATTACAAAGGCATATAAAAATGTCTCTTCAAGATAATAAAATGTATTGTTTTAGTGCTTAAAGGAATCCTAGAACATAGTAGAGGATCTTTTGGGTGTTTAATCCTTTAAAAGAATCCTAGAACATAGTAGAGGATCTTTTGACTAGTCTTGAAGTGAATAAATGTGGTAAAAGAATTGTCATCAAGATGTTTAGGGTAAAAGTGGTCCAAAGTGTAATCAAGATGTTTTTAAGCATCTTAAGAGTCTTTTGTAGCCTATAAATAGGCCATGTAAACATTTGTAAATCATCAACATTTTAAGTATAAAAATTCCTTTGAATTTATCATCTCTTGTGAGAGTATTTTCTTTTGAGAACTTATCAAGATTCTTGAGCAAGATCTTGTGGCGTTCAACATACCGAGGTTCTTGGCTCATCCTATAGCCAACGGGTCGAGGTTTTTAAGCTCTATATAAGATCAAACCAAATTTTCGATTTTGGGGAGATTTTCATTTATACGTTGGGTTCTTAGATCATTATATTTAATGGGTCCTTCGTCGTATCCACATCAACTTTCTCAGGAATTTGCTGTGAAAGATCTCGGCGATCTCCACTACTTTCTTGGTATTCATGCAGTACGTGATTCTTCAGGGCTTTTTCTCTCTCAGAAGAAATATGCCACTGATCTTCTCCAGCGTTTCGATATGATGTCTCTAAAGCCTGTTGGCTCTCCATTATCTGCAAAATCTGCACCATCCATTCATGAGGGTGAACTATTTCATGATCCCTCCTTATTTCGCAGCATTGTTGGTAGTCTTCAGTACCTAACACATACTAGACCGGACATCGCTTACTCTGTCGCTCTGGTTAGTCAGTTTATGCATGCTCCACGCACTACACATTTTCAGATGGTCAAGAGAATCCTGAGCTATCTCCGAGGTTCCCTTAATTTGGGTCTTCTACTCACACCAGCATCTCTTGATTCGCTTACAGTTTATGCTGACTCTGACTGGGCAGGCTGTCCCGACAGTCGTCGTTCAACCACTGGTTATGCCGTATATCTGGGTTCCAATCTACTATCATGGTCTGCTAAAAAGCAGGCTACTGTCTCTCGCTCCAGCACTGAATCTGAGTACCGTTCTATTGCTTTTGCCGTTGCTGAATCCTGTTGGTTACGATTTCTCCTTCGCGATCTTGGCATTTTTCTTCGTGAGCCCGTTCGCATATTTTTTGATAACATTAGTGCTATATATTTGGTTCTTAATCCAGTTTTTCATGACCGGACGAAACACATTGAAATCGACTATCACTTTGCCCGTGAAAAGGTTGCTTTGGGTGATGTTATTGTCAAGTATGTTCCTACTGCTGCACAAGTTGCTGATATTTTTACAAAGGCTTTACCCGTGGCTAAATTTATCCATCTTCGTTCCAATCTTCGCATTGGTTCCAGGCTCAGATTGCGGGGGATGTTAATGTATAAATATGGAAGACATATTATCGGCCCATTAATGTATAGCCCGGGTCTCGTTTTATATCATTATATATACATTGTACATACGATTGTGAAAATCATTCAATAGAAATTACATTTTATAATTCAACAATATCAAACCATCATTATCATTTAAAAGTTTAAAACCGACGATCTGCGGACAATTCGAATGGATGAACAAATTTATTTACATTTCTAACCATAAGAATTGAACTAATTTGTTGTAAAATTATCTTAGAATAAGTATATTTGTTCTTCGGGAGAATTGCATCGACCTCCCCTGAACTATGAGCATTTGGCATCTACACCTCTCATCTCTAGAAAATTGGCATGTAACTCCCCTCATTTACTTTTTTCATTATATTAATTTTATAAAGACCAAAATACCCTTCACTTATTATTTAAAAGTTAACTTTCATTTTTATTAAGTTTGAAAATGAAAAAAAATATTATTAAATGACAAAATAGAAAAAAATGAGACATTCACAATTTAAACTTTATAATTGTAACTCCTAAAAAAGTAATATTTTTAAAAATATCAATAATTTATAAATATTTATAAAATAATTGTGTAGTTTAATGAAAGTAAGATAAGATGCACAACACAATATTTTTTTCTTTCTTTCTTGAAACAGACTGAAAAATAAACAACCATATTATCACCCTAAATTCTTAATCAGTAATGTGAATTTATATTAATTATATCTAAATAAATAAAAATATTTAAAAAATTATTGAAGATTACCATAAAAATAAAAAAATAGTATAATAGATTAAATTAACATAATTATAATAATAACACATGTTTTCACGAGATTTAACACTTCTTGTATTATGAAAGATAAAATTAATATATTTAAGTAATATTATTTGGTATAATAAATTTATTCATGATTAAAAAAATTATTATGTTAAAATTAAAGAACATTATAGTTATATTTATAGAAACTATTTTGTTTTGTTTTATTACCATGTGAGGGGCATTTTAGTCGTTTCATTAATAAATATAGTTAAAAAATTGAGAAAGGGGGGTTAATGCCAATGTTTAAATATGAAGGAGCGTGGATGCCAAATGCTCATAGTTCAGGGGAGGCGATGCAATTATCCCTTTGTTCTTTCTATTCTGATGTTGCTTTATTTGCCATCACTAGTCAGATAGTAACTCTATTATTTAATAATAATAATTATTATTATGTATTGTTCTTGTTATTATTATAATCGGTCATATAAAAACTAGTAAAATGTCTGAAAGTTGAACATAATATTGGGGGCGTAAATCGTTATTTTAATGAGTTTGACGTTGACAATTATGGTGATGTATATTCTTAATTTTTGGATAAAAACAATTAAATGGCTTTTTTTTTTGATCGGTAAATAAATATTATTAAGTGATCAAAACAGTACACAATACGCCGGGCATACCCGGGGATAGTCAATGACACGGCCAATTATAATTGGCAATAAAGGAAAAGTAGCAATATAAAAGCCAACATATTACAAATCAGGAAGGTAGAGAAATAGACTATATCTTAGTCAATAGAACTCGTATATGATTCCGGAATCTTTCGAACATCTCAACCACCACCATAACACAACAGTGTTGCGGTCTCAGTTATTGACCAGTTTGTACCGTAGCGCCAGCAGCCTCTTCTATGTTCAGGGACGGTTTTATTTATGACCATGCCACCGTGATGCAGTATCGTAGGTAAGCTAAGCTCTCGTTCACTCTGTCATTACCGACGTTTAATACATCTCATAGTGAACTTTGGTCGTATCCATGTTTTGCCGTAGTGCATTCCACCCGCTAAGCTTTCGTGCGCTCTGTCAAGGTGGCTACTTGCTACGGCTTATCAATGGATTATCGCCCCCGAGGCATATACAAGTCATGCCGGCATTAATGGTATGCGTGGTCAAGTTTGCCGAGGGTTCCACAAGGCAACTGTGTGAAGGTGGCAGCCCGATGCTGTGGAGATGTTGGGATCAAGGTCCAGGGACTCAGAGTATAGTGAGACATGTTTCCCAATCCATGGACTAGCTCGGCTAGGCATTGTGTTGTTCCATAAAGAAGGCATTTGGATCGGCCAGCGAGGACGTAGGTCCCATACTTTTGAGGTTGCGGGAACCATGAGTAGGGTTCATGATCGCGGTGGCCAGGTGCAGTAGATATTCATCTTGATTTTCCAGGGGTCCCGAGAATGAGTCAGGGTTTGGCAGTGTAGCGTCAGTAGGGGTGGCGGGGCTTCCTTATAATGTCTGGCATGTGTTATCCATGAGGTCAGTAGGTACCAGTCGGGCCGGTGTGTGCTGGGTGCAAATGGTCCAGGAGTGGTTATCGCGTTGTCGAGTGTGGCTGTAGGCACTGGGTTGTTCTAGTCAGAAGTGCCCAGCCTATGTTGTAGTGTCAGCTATTGGTCGTGATCGTGGCTGTCTCAGCAGTGTTGCCCATGTGATCGGCAGTAGCCGGGCAGGATAGGGCATGCGAGGTGCAACTGGGACTGAAGTGGCATCAGCGCTGTCGAGGAATTTTGTTGGTTGGGATAGTGCGGGATGGGTGCGGCCGGACCAGAAGTGGTGTCCGTGATAAATACTAAACAAGAATTTTAAAATCAGCAGAATGCGACAATATGTGTAGTATGCACTATATATATATCAGTTGTAACTTGTAACTCACACACATTTTCTTATAATTATATCATAACAATAGATTGTAAGGATATATAAAATATGAATTACTAAATTTTTCTTGTGTGTATATATATACATATATTGATAAATAAATTACAGAAATTTTCCTTCAAAATTTAATACAGTATATTTCTATTTTTTGTTCTTTGAGAAATCCTGACTGTCATCAGAAAATAAAGGAGGCAACTTGAAGAATACTTTTTATATTTTGATATATAAGTTGAAGAATATCATTATACACAATAAAATAGCAACGAGAAGTGAGCTTATAGTAATCAGACTGCCTCAGAACTTGTCCGTTGGGTCTGGCTCAAAATCTTATTGATCCAAGCCCATCAGTTCATTATACATCAGCCTATGTTCTTTGACCCAAGCCCATCCTTTCATTGAATACATTTAACACTTCTAAATGTTGGCTATCTTAACTAATTTACAAAGTACAATATATTAGTTAACTAAATAATATTTTGTCATTGCTAGAAAAAATCTACAATAGGGTTCTGGTACATTATCCATCACATATTTTGTGGGTTGGACGTGATGAGTGGTCGGTTAAAAAAAAACACTTTATTCAACATCAAATGTGTATTATATAGTATACCGAATTTGTTATACCCATGATATAAAATTCCAGTAATGTGTTATATGACTTATATAATTTCTCCATCTTACGTTCTAAGCAAACAAGAAACAAAAGAGAATGAACTATCTGAAACATGATTCTAATTTTCTTTCTTTTTCATAAAAAAATTCAAAAAGTTTCTCAACTTAGCAAAAAGAAATTATGAAATAGTTTCGAAATTATAATATTTCCAAAGAAATTTCTTAATGTTTCAATTTTTTCCACCAAAACTTTCAGTGTTTCCATAATTTTCATGAAACATTGAAAGTTTCCTAATTCTTTTTCGAATAGAGTATAAAAGTGAGCAAATTTTAAAAAAATAATAGGAAAAAAAAGAGTTATAAATCTAACAATTTACTAAATTAAATCAAAAATAAAATTAAACAAGTTCCTTATAATTAATTAACGAAATCATATGACAATTTTGTTTAAATCAATTAACGAAATCATACGCTCATAAGAAAACACAAAAAGCTAAGATATTACAATTTTTCTTATAACGCCAATATGGGTTATTAAATTATTATTTTCACAAAAAAACATGATATATACCACCTATTATAATGTTATATGGGCAATTTTTATTTAATAATTTAAAAATATATACTGTAACACTTTTACAATTGTGTATTTTACAGGTCAAGTTACTACTTTGTCATTTATATATTAAATGATTGCTTAATTTGAATCTAGTATTATCGTTTAGTCAGTTATAAATTTTTTATCAACTATTAGTATACATGTATAAATTTTGATACAAAATATTAATTTTTAAAAAATATTTTTAAAAATGAATAAAGATTCCAGTTGTAATTTACTTTTATTTCATAGTGTTTCCATCTCCTAATTTTCTAAAATATTTTTTATATTTAACAACTTGAAACTTAGATTAGAACCAAACCTTTGATCCTTATTTGAAACTCAATATAAAATTTATCATATTTTATTAGGGAAACACATGTATGTTTAAGACCTAGCCTAATAGTTGAAAGCCCACAATTCATTAGGCGCAATAGGGAAGGCCCAGCTGACAGTGAAGATCATCTTATCTAGAGTGTGAGGTTGACTGAAAGCATCCAACTTCAATTCCCCACCTACATTGCAGATTTTTCTTCCCCACAATTAAATCTTATCCTTTTCTCCAATCTTTTCTTTTTTATTCCTACATTACATACAATTACAGTTACAAATGTTGTTATCCTCTTGCTAAAAACTGCCACAAGTATCTCTCATCCATGGCGGCAGTCACTATTTCATGCCACCGATATTCTTTTTCACAATTAACAGCGACCCACAAAGTTATCACACCTAAGCTTCCATCTAAGTGCATCAGAATATCATCCTCCCGTAATGCCCAGTCCAAACTCTTATGTTCCTCACAAAAATCGACTTCAGATGAACAGGCAAGTTTTCGATTTTTAACATATTTTAGTTATTGTATTGCGTTTTTAGTATTAACTAGTATGAGTGATTAATTATGTTGATATGCTGTAATGGAATTTGTGCAGAGAAACGTGTTTTCTTCAATAAAGAAAAGTGCGATTTCAATTGCATTGGCAGTTGGAATGGTGACTGGAACTCTTGATTTGGGATTGTTAGGTCAAGCCGATGCTAATGCCATTGGTCCAGTATTGCCAGATGTATCTGTTTTGATTTCTGGGCCACCAATTAAGGACCCTGGGGCATTGTTGAGATATGCATTGCCTATTGACAATAAGGCTATAAGGGAGGTACAGAAGCCTCTTGAGGATATTACTGATAGTCTCAAGATTGCTGGTGTAAAAGCCCTTGATTCTGTGGAAAGAGTAAGGAACCCTTTTTCTTTTCTTTTTGTTGGTATTTTAAGACGTTTCCATTTGTTTATGGACTATTTTGTGCATATTTGATTACGCTGAAAGGTGTTAATTGTTGTTTTTGTATTTCATTTGTATGAGCTATAGAATACTAGGCAGGCGTCGAGGGCACTGAAACAAGGTAGAAGCTTGATTGTTGGAGGTCTGGCAAAGTCGAAAGTGGAGGATGGGATTGAGTTGCTGAACAAAGTGGAAGCAGGATTGGATGATCTTCAAAAAATTGTGGAGGACAGGAAGCGTGATGCAGTTGCGCCCAAGCAGAAGGAGCTTCTTAGTTACGTTGGAGGGTCAGTATGGTCAATTCTCATCTCTTAAATGTTAATATGGTATTCTCATTTAAGGGGCTACTTGTGATTGAGTGCAGCTGAGGGGCATTGCATTTCTGCAGTGTTGAAGAGGACATGGTGGATGGGTTTCCATATGAAGTCCCTGAGGAATACAAAAATATGCCATTGCTTAAAGGGAGAGCAACTGTTGATATGAAGGTCAAGGTCAAGGACAATCCTAACCTCGATGAATGTGTATTTCGTATTGTTTTGGATGGTTACAATGCACCTGTAACTGCTGGAAATTTCATGGATTTGGTCCAAAGGCATTTCTATGATGGCATGGAAATCCAGAGAGGCAAGTAGTATACTGAATAATTTTATACCATTCCTTTGTATGTTTCTTCTAGTGGTAATAATATAATTAGACACGTGTTTCCATGATTGTAACAGCGGATGGCTTTGTAG
Source organism: Verbascum thapsus (assembly GCA_963669365.1). Classification (NCBI taxonomy): domain Eukaryota; kingdom Viridiplantae; phylum Streptophyta; class Magnoliopsida; order Lamiales; family Scrophulariaceae; genus Verbascum; species Verbascum thapsus. The sequence goes on from OY770107.1 coordinate 20,099,904, forward strand.
TGCAAACAGGAGATCCTGAAGGCCCTGCTGAGGGGTTTATTGACCCTAGTACAGAAAAAATCCGTATTGTTCCTTTGGAAATTATGGTTGATGGAGAAAAGGCACCATTTTATGGAGAAACTCTTGAAGTAAGTTGCTAATTTATGCCCTTTCTTTCATATCTTTCCAAAAATAATGACACAATTTATGCCATGCCCTTCAACAGGAGCTTGGTCTGTACAAGGCTCAAACAAGGCTTCCATTTAATGCATTTGGAACAATGGCCATGGCCAGAGAGGAGTTTGAGGACAACTCAGCATCGAGCCAGGTATTTTGGCTGTTGAAAGAAAGTGAACTAACTCCTAGCAATGCCAACATATTGGATGGTCGATATGCAGTGTTTGGTTACGTGACTCAGAATGAAGATCTTTTGGCAGACCTAAAGGTTGGAGATGTTATAGAGTCAGTACAGGTTGTAGCAGGTTTGGATAATCTTGTTAATCCAAGCTACAAGATTGCTGCTTAGATTTCAGGATCTCCTCTAATTTCATGTTATAGAGAGAGACCTTCCATTTTCTTGTACTTGGTAATGTTGTTGTATCATTCGATTTAGAGTTAAAATATTCGAAACAACCTGGTTTTTCGTGTTTCTTTTTTAAGCATATCTGTGTTTGTTAAAGAATTTCTGAGTTCTATTCAGATTTAAGATTCGAGGTGATTTTCTCAGACAAGTATGATTTGAAATCTTGTAGAATGTTGCCACAATGCCATATGTAGTTAAGAATAGAATCGATAAACATTCCCATCATCCACTTGCATAAAAATGGATAAATTGTCTAATAGGGTCTAAGGGCCTCGAGACCTGCGGAAACAGAAACAGCCTTGAGACTGATCAAGAGGAATCATACCACCTCCCTTTGATGTGTCAATAGCTTCCAGCATTGAAACCACATCCTCCATTTCAGGCCTCTTTTCTGAATTTGCGTCCCAACATCGTTTCATTACATTCGCCATTGAGCTTGGACAGCATCTAGGTATCTCTGGCCTCACATTCTGTTCATTCACAAAGTTATTACTACATATTTGTTTTTATGTTCAAAAAATTAAAAGATTACTCTTACCTGACGGACGACTGCTGAAGTCAATTCTGAGAAGCTGAGATCAGGATATGGCATGTCACAGCAATATATCTCCCATAAGCAAATACCAAAACTATATACATCACATTTCCTGTTGTAAGGATTACCATTAAGGACCTGTTGTAATTGAGATACAAAGATAAAGATTACAAAACAACATAGGAATAGTATTATATGTGAAAGCTAAAGTAAAAATACACCTCAGGTGCCATGTAACCAAGGGTTCCAGTCTCCCCAGTCATCTCATTAGGATTTGAAGCCTCCACACGTGCAACACCAAAATCAGCTATTTTTACTGTTCGATTCTTGTCAAGAAGCATATTCTCTGTTTTCACATCTCTGTGGACTATCTTTTTCGAATGTAGATAGCTTAAGCTGTAAAAGATCATCAGCTTAAGTGACTAACATCCAAACCAACTTCAGCATTAAATTGAAAGATTACCCTACCCTCGTGCTAGATCCAAAGCCAATTGGATTACAACTTTGAAAGCAAGTTTTTTCCTCCGGTTTTTAATAAGGAAATTTTTAAGGGCACCTCCAGGTAAGTATTCAACTATAACACAACAAACAGTATTTGGCACCCCAATATGCCCATTATCTTTCTGTATGCTCAGCTCCGATGCGCCCATTGTGGCTCCTATGAACTGTAAATGGTAATGAAATCAACGTATAACAATTCTCTTTCTTAGTATATTTATTTAGCGATTAAAAGGTTGTTGTTACCTTGGTTACATTAGGATGATCAAGCTTGTGCCATACCGAAACTTCTTGGGCAAAAGCTGCTCTGATTGCAGCAACTTCAGCCTGTGTTCTGTGCCCTTCTTCACCCCAGTCCAAAAGTTTTACTGTATTGATGCAAAAGTTGATGATATATATCTACTTATTAGTTTGAACTATATGATGATGCCTACTGTAATGGTAAATTCTAGTAACACTACAAATATCATTTCTGTAATTAGTTTTCACTATCCAATCCACTGTAATAAACTAACTTCTACTATCGAATAATGACCTAAGACAAATATTAAATTAATTCACATAGAAATAAACCAAACCGTATGAAGTACGCCTCTTCAGTAACTAGCAAAAGAATTTACTCTTTAACTGAAGTAACAGAAATATATAACAAATCAAAAAATAATGAAATTACCAGCAACATCCTGTCCATCGTAAACGCCGCGATGAACGGTTCCAAACGTGCCACGTGCAATGACGGACTTGATTACAAGCTTCGAGGCGTCGATTTCCCACACATGCCTCACCGGAATTTCTCTAACTTCTTCGTCTTGTTCGTTTTGTTGTTTTTTCTTTTCTAAAGTCCAAGCTCTACTGAGATGCCGTTGTAGTTGTTCATCAAGGCTCTTCAGATCTATTTGATCTGCTCTCACAAATGCACCTTCCCCGCCGTTGTCTTCCCTCATTCCGGTCACGCGCCTCCGCCGATGATAGGAGTTGAAGCTATTAGCAACTGTCGCTCTATCTGGGAAGTTTAATAAAGATTTTGACTAATTTTATTACAGGAACTGATGATTAGTTGTTATATACTTATATATATGATGTGAGTTAATGGATTGGAATGTTGCCCTTCATTAGATTATACTTTTATCATTTTTTAGTTATTTATTTTTTAATTAAAAGATTCTAGAGAATATCATGTGATTAATTTAACCTAAGTGATTTAATTTTAGGTAAAGATAAGTGGGAGACTGTACGATAAGTATAAACTTTTTTCTTGGTCCATATTATACTTAGAAAATAGTGATGGACAACAATGCGATTTTTATTCTAAATTATATTTTATTTTTTATTTCATAAATATAAATGTTTGATACATGTAACTATTAAACACTTATTATTATTACTGATGTTTAAAACGTGTAAATATTTTGACACATGTCTATCTCTTATATAAATGTGTGAATAATAAAATTGTTTTGTCTTATATAAAAGTACTTTTATGCCCACCATTATTATAATAATTGAATTTGTTATATAAAATAATTTTAATAATAATAGGAAATCATTTAATAGTACCTAATATGTAGCAAAATCGGTCTCAATAAACAAAGAGACATATTAGTAGTAGACACTATCTAATAAATAAATAAATTATATTATTGACTCTTTAATTGTTTAGATTTTAATTATATTGATAGAAAATATATTATTGTATATAGTACTAATTAAACCAATTACATACCTAACTTTTTTATATATTAGGGTGCCATTATTTTATATGACATACTTAGTAGATGTCGATATTATATGAGGATAAATTGCAACTAGAATGTCAATATTATATAAGGATAAATTGGAATTAGTATTTAAAAATTATATGTAGATGTGTTAGAGTTTATATATTATATTATATATAGATATAGTAGAAAATTATTTAGTAATAGGACTTTCATTACATTAATAAGACTTTGTATAAATAGTATCTTCTAATAAGACACTAACGTATGAAGACATTTGGATTTCTTTATCAAAATTTAACTAAAAATTTTTGTAATCCATACGTAGTATAGTAACAAATTATGTGGGCTCTTTATTTGTAGTGGTCAAGTTCATTTAACAATAATTTTACTAGCATTTGAAAACAAAATTAACAAGCAATAAACAATAATTAGGGATAAATGGAACACCAATATTGGTGTGAATACAAAAACATTATTGAATCGTGAAGAGTTTAGATGATAATGATGGTGTTAATGTTCATATTGAAAAATGATATTATATGTTAAACATTATTTAGAAAAGAATATATTTAGATTTCTACAAAGAAGAAGAGTCATTCTCAATTTGTCAAAATTAATTATACATTCAAATAGACAAAATAAGTTGTTCAAAAGTAGATAAAACAAATATAATAACTGTCGGTTAAAACAAACTCTTAATAGTAAGAAATTATTTAGTAAAAGAAATTTAAATATTTAGATTTCTACATTAATTAAATTAATTTAAACATAGAAAATTTTTTATTTATAAAGGAATATAATAAAATATTTGACAGAGATCTTAATCTATTAAAAGTATTTTATATTTTGAAATTATTTTTTTAAGAATTCTTTGAAAAGGGTGCATTATATATTTTCGTAAAATGATCGGTTATGGATTTGTTCATATTTTTATAGAATAATTAAAATTAGTGAAATGTGTCTAATCAAGTGCAATTATATTGATGAATGACGCACAAGTGATTGCTTTGATATTTTTGTCATGATGAGGTGATTAAACAACAACAAAGTAAGAAGAGGAAAAAAAGTTTAAAAAATAATTGTTGATGTAAGATATTTTGAAATAATAAGGAATCATGTGCAGTAATGAACGTGTTGATTAATGAGTAATTACACATGAAAAAAATGACTAAATTTTTTGTTGAAATAGGTCGTATTTAAATTTTCAACAAATTGCACTAAAAAAAAATCAGTTTTTGCAAGTATAACAAGCATAGAGGTGAAAAATGAAGTAGGACGAATGTGGAGTACAAGGAAGAAATTTTTTAAATAGATTCGTAGGTTGATGATCGCATACACAAACATGCTAGAAAAAATATTAATATTTTTTGACAAAATTTAATTTACATTGAACTAAATAATAAGTTGTTCAGAAAATAAATAAAACATATATTATAAAGGTCAAGAAAAAAAATCTCTTAACAGTAGGAAGCCATTTAGTAAAGTAAAATTAAATATTTCGATTTCTACGGTGTTTAAAATTATACATGAAAAATACAATAAAATATGTGAGAGATCTTAAGTTTATAAATTTATATAGTATTTTACGTTTTGAGATTAGTTTTTTAGAATTTTTTTTTGAAAAATGTGCATATATTATATATATATATATATATATATATATATTCAAGCAAAATAACTGATTTTGGTTGTTTTTGTTTTTCTTTTTACAAAATAATTGAGATTGATGAAATCTTTCAAATTAAGCGTATTTTTATTTATGAATGACGCATAAGTTACTGTTTTGTTATTTTTATGATGATCATGTGATTATAAAATATCAATTAAGAAAGAGAAAAGAAAAATAGTTTAAGAATGAAATTGTTGATGAGAGAGTGTGAAATGAGGAATAATATGATGTAATATATGTTGATTAATAAGTATTTATACATGAACAAAATGAATATGAAAGAAATTTGATTGAAAATAGGTTATATTTGAAATTTTGAGAAAGTTGTGATAAAAAAAATAATTTTTTACAAACATACATGTTCGTAGTTTTTCAAATATAAAAAAAATGAGAGAAATATAAACTAACAATTAGATTTGACTCATCTTAGAATATGCCTCATATTATTCTAATTTCGTAAGATTATTTATGACAAGTTTTATGTTTTAAATAAGTATCAAAAAATAAAAGCCGTTAGGACTTTGTAATGATTAATAATTTGGATTAATTTAATTTATAATCATTTGATAGAATAATAATAAAATATTTTAATTTAATTCGCTATTAAAAATGAGGTGCTAACCACGTGCGTTGCACGTGATATTTTCTAGTATTTAAAATGTTTGGAATAAAAAATAGAACAAGAATTTGGAAGAGGAAATTTTATTCCATTTTTCAGATGCCTATATAAATTCCTTTTAAAGAAACTAAACATACGATAATTAATTTGTTAAACCAAAATTAGAGATATTATCTGATAAAACCAATCGAAATAAATGTAATCCCATCGTCAAATTGAATGATGGGAATTTTCTATACGGGCGTCCTTAATATTCCAACTTCCAACACACAATCCTTCTCCAGAAAAAGGGGTAGTCAAGTTGTGGTCATTGTTAGAATATATAATGAACAAAAGTTCATCCGGGGAAGGTCATATCTATGCAATTATACTGAATTCTTTTTGATCAATAATCATGATTTAGAGTATCTTTCTCTCAATTCTGTTTTATTAAGTGGAGCTTTTGGTTGTCACTTGTCGGATTGGAGTTGATAAATGAAGACTTCCTTAGGAATGTTTAACCGGACCGAACCATTATCGATTATGGCTATGGTTTCTATCGAACCGTTTTTGGTTCAATTATTTTATTTCAATTTAAAGACGCCTCAGGCCCCCAAGATTACATACAACACTCAAAGATTAAACGATAATAAGAAAAACTACAATTCCAATAAATTGATATTGCTGTATACAGAATTTCCAGTGGCATATTATCATACAATATAATTCTGGGAACACTGTTGTCCACTCTTTAAGCATATTTCCAGAAAGATTCACCAATACTACTGGAGATAAAAATCGGACAACAATATCAAGGCCACCCCTCTTAACAGTTCATGAAGACTGGCCATAGTAAACTCTCAGTAATCCACAAATACGATGCTCGTAAATTCTCTCCAGTTGCAAGTATTACTAAAACAAAATGTACTTCAATATACACGATTAAACATGAAATCACAATCACTGGAATCCTGAATCAATCCTTTCACGTGTCAAAATGAGGTTTCTAGCAAACAGCACTATCACAGGTGTGTGTATATGTGATACACGGATGCTACCAGCATATACATCTAAGGTCAAGCCCTTTACATGCGGAATGAGTTACTGGAAAAATAGAAGCATCTCTTGGTACATGCAATATAATAATACAGATATGTATGATTATTTGAAAGTTGATCGTAGTAAGGGTTACATATTGTATAACTTCACAGCTACTTGGTCGGTTTGGTACTTTCAGCCTTCAGGGACTGTTTTGGTATGTTTGGTATTTCCGGGACATGCATGTGATACATGCAATACTTCAGGGGTCTATCTTGCATTTTGCCCTTTTCAAAAATATGGAGAAAATTAGGGCCTGTTTGGATGACTGTTTTTAGAGTGTGTTTTTGTTTTTGCAGAATAAAAATACGAAAAATGCGTTTGGTTGGGCTTGTTCCCACTTTATGTTTTTAAAAAACAGAGGTCCAAAATATGCTATTTTACAAAACAGCTTTTAGGTGTTTTTAAGTTTTAGAGAACACTTTGTTCTCCAAATTAAAAAAACACGGTACTTAACCTAAGAATATCTTTTCTCTCCCCTAAAACACACGAAGAGAAGAAGAGAAAGAAGAGAAGAGCAGCGTCTCTTCACGTCGTATTGAAATCAACCCTAAATCAACCTCCTCAGACCAGGTTACGTGTTTAGAGTGACGATTTAAGCTTTTTTGTCCATTTAGAACTAGGGTTTATCTTCACAATTTAGAAATCTGGAGCTATGTGATTTTTTATTTCAGTTTTGATTTTTTGTTTGTGTTCTGAAGGTAATACAAAGGGGTTTTGATTTCAGTTCTGATTTTTTGTTTTAGACCCTGGTATATAATACAAAGGGGTTTTGAATACAAAGGGGTTTTAGACCCTGATTTTTTCAGTTCTAATACAAAGGGGTTTTGAATCCAATATCTTCTTATAATTGAGTTTGCACATAATCAAACCCAGGTAAAAGGAATTTACGAGTGTAAATTGCTTTCTTTGTGAGGTGACTTTAAGTTTATCAAACTTATCTCAATGCAGAACACATTTTTTTGTTTCTTTATGTAGTTACTGCTTTGTAGGTATCAAACCTCCCTCATTAATAAAGTACCTATGTGAACTTTTTTTCCTGTTCTTGAATTAATACCTTCTAGATGTCATATTTCTAACCATCTTTTAAAACGTAAACAAATGCATTTGTCTTCGCATATTTTTTACACAGATATGCAGAACACACATTTCCCAAAAGTTTACTCAAAAAACTTGAATGATTATTTGCTCAATTAATTGAACGATAATATGCTATGTAAAGGTTCTTAATTGTTCTGTATATATAATTTGGATGTATTAGGTGTATCTTCAAACATCCAACAGAGCTGTCAAGCATACAATGGATGGTATTACGTCTGAGAAATATATGAAGGACAAGTTTACTTCTACTTAGTAAGTGTTTGCAAACTCTTAAAATTTAGCTTCATGTTATAAGACAAGGACGAAAAAGACAATGGACATACTGGAACCGCTATATCCGCCGCTTTTTCTTCTCTGGTGTTGCATGTACTTGTGCTTTGATCCCATACGTCTTCAACTGAAAATTCTCAAAAGCCTCAGAAATTACTCCAACCTGCAAAAGCACTAAAGAATATTAGCATTTATTTATGCAAATTAATTAAAGGAAATTAGATATTTACAGAGCTGATTCGACAGACCAGTTCAGGTTTTTTTGAGTACACTCGGACAATCATGTCTTGGTAAGATGTCGGAAGCAAGTGGCTAATGCGATCATCAGAAATAGAGAACTTGTCCTCACTGTCATAATCCTGACGAAAAGTAGAAAAAGGGAAGCTCTCAAAAGTTGCAGAAGAGAAAGTAAAATTGGAAAAGGATAAAACTTCGGACACTAGAATCATACCTTGAAAAACTTGATTCTGGAGGACGAGACCGTGCAAGAAATGAGATATGTTAAAAATAATTGGTGATTTTGTGTATGAAGAAATGGAGTGAGTAATTTCATTCAATAAGGATAAGCACCTTTCAAGAGGATTATGCCTCCCACGAGTCAAATCAATCCGGACATTGCTAACCACTACATCCTCTTCTTTTAGTGTCACTCCACCATTTTTCTACAAGATTAATATATATTTATCCACTCTTGCAAAAGAACATATATTTTATTTTCCAAATACCTGCGAACAAACAATATCTTGTGCCGTGACTTTCTTGAAATTATCCAGTTTGTCCTTCGGAACAGAATATTCATTACAAAACTGTGAAACGGCAAATAGCACATGAGCAAATTCTCTCGCATAATAAGGAGAACACATCAAAAACATGAAGAATTGAAGTAATAAAAAATATCAGTTCTTAAACTTAGTAAACCTGATATAAATCTCTCCTGCGAATACGGAGGATCAAATCCCTAGCTTCTTTTAGTTCTTGGTCTGGGGCTGTCTCAATGGTCTTGATAATTGTGTCATCCAACTAAAGGAAAACATCTCAGTAGTGCAGTAAGTAGTTACTAGTAATACACATAGGAGAGTTTGCAAACCTTCCAATAATGTGAAGGGTCGTGTATATGAGATGCTATGTTTAAGTAATCATTCGCACTAACTAAGGCATCTACAACCATTAGGTCTACAGCCTGAAAAGGTTAACCAAATTATCAAAGACAGTTTCATATATAGTCTTCAACTGCAACATGCAATAAACCACTGTTTAATACTTGTCCATACCTTTACTTTTGCATGAGTATAAACAGTTCTGTACAGATCAGCTCGTGTGGCAAACAATTTGTGGATGGTCAGATCTGAAAATTTATAACATAAGATAGTTAACTAAATAAAAGATTAAGTTGAGCTTTGTCATTGAGACACTTACAATCTTTGGCCCGATAGCATATCTCATCTCCCATAACTCGCATGCTCTCCATCAACCTGAGTCACAAGGAATTGATCACAAAATCAGTTTCATAGGTTGTTCGCTTTGTGTACGTGAACTGAACCATTGCAAAAAAAATGATATTAACCTTTGAAACTGGAAATTACAACCTAAACCACATGCTCGGCAATCGCGGACAATGTAATCGAACCTGGAGGACAGTTTTAAATATCCGTATAAGTGTGTTTATCATGTTGTCAAACAACATAAGAGAACAAGTGAAAGAAAAAATATAAATGGAACATTTAAATAGAAATCTGGTTCCTAGTGTTGAAGTTACTAACTTGTCAACATCAATGCCATTTCGACCATTTGCTACAATATCATACAGAAAGCGCTTTCCCCTGGTGCTCTGAGATTAGAGAAAACTCAAAGTCAGTCTAAAAATGTGATCCCACATATTGTAAATCTGCACTAGAACAAAATTAAAATCACCAGAATGTTTACAGATAAAACCTACTTTGGCTGAAGCATTTGTAGAACTTGCAAGTATCATTTCCTGCCACGAATTATAGGTTGAAAGTAATGAAAAACGTGCAGTTTACTCAACAGAAGTATTTTGGACTCAGAAAAATAAAACCATTATTTTCAGATAAAAGGCTCCAAATATTTGTACAAAGCTTCATGAACCTAAAGAAATGACACCACAAAATACTTTAGGCAACAATATTCCAGTCTTATCACTCATAATAAAATGATTTATCGCACTATTATTCACATGTCTCCATCAGATGAAACCTGGAAAACAACTTCGCCTTACAGACTGAGAAATCAACACTAACCACTGTAAAATAGAGTATTATTTATGTGCATGTTCATATATAATATTTAAAAAATCATCTGGGAGTTAATGAAAGTATTGCTAGCACAAGGAAACTAAATACAAGGCTTCACAGAAAAATAAATAAGCTCCTTGTCATAGAAAAAGAAAATAACTAGCCAGTAGATTGCATTCCCGCTGTATGGAGTTCAAACTACTGTAATCATCACTACATATTTGCCTCTTAAAATCCAGATATCAGACCAAGTGCAAGATTTAGCTAATAAAGTATATAACAAAGTTCCTTTAGCAGAACAGATACACCAGGTCAGACCTAATGTCCACACTTTACAGAAGGCAGGGATTAGAACGAGGAACAAAACAAGCAGGATTCACAAACCAAACCTGTTACTGTAAAGCACTGTCATCTACTCACCTTGACTCTTTTCATGGTCTCAACATCTATGTCTATATGATGCTCATCGACAATATGATCCACCATATCTACAGACATTTGCTCATGGGACCTATAACCATTAAGAAGGGGAAAAAAAGGAACCCAAGAGTCAATGCAGTTTATGCCAGTATTTATGCTAGCTACAAAAAATTCAAAATCAAAATTAGCAGACATAAATTAGTCGTTCACATCCTATTGTATGAGTGTGGCTTTGTGTGCCTAGTGGTGGGTGGGTGGGGGTGTAGGGAATTAAATGTTTGTTAAGATCCAAAAAAGAAAGGCACCAAGATACAAGGTTAAAACTTAAAACACATCCAGGACCAGGACTGATGGTGGAGAACGGTTCATTGACTTGTTTCCTTGTGCATTTAAGACAGGAAAGATTCTTAAGCCGTATTTCCAAGGTGTTCTTCCTGGGAAAATATGCATACTAACCAGGGATAGATACAACAATCATGCCAAACTCATTTGGTGGAATTCAGAATAAACTTTAACAACCCACAGGAGTTGAGGAAAAGTGTAGAAAATGAATCTTCGTACTCCTCCATATTTATATATTTCTTGCTAGTATGCAATGCCATAAGCCTAAGATAATTATAATACAGTAGCCAGGTCAGACAATGCAGGAGTGGAAGCAAAAGCAGGTAAAGGAGGAACACGTGTGTGTGTGTGTCTAAGAGTGAGAGAGAACTAGAAGTTGTTAATACTTAAAGAAACAAATGAAATTCTCTTGCAACAAAATACCAGTCATTTATTAGAACCAGAAAGTGATTATAAAAAGGAATTACGCATTTGTCAACTGGAAACCGTATATCCGAAAAATGCAGTCAGTTCGAAAGTGTACCATTCTGATCCACTAAGAACCTTCGGAAGAAACTCGCGCTCAAATAAATGACTAAAAGGCCCGTGGCCTATGTCATGCAGAAGCCCTGCAAATTAATGTGCAGTGGATTACCAACATCAATATGTGTATAATTCATTAGATTTATTTAAAAATAAAATAAATTCTAGGGAACCTGCAAGTTTTACAGTTTGTATATCAAAGTGATCGATGCCAAGCTCTAACCCCTGCAAAAGGCATAATGTTTACAAAGTAGCTTTATAGCTTATATTATTGAATGCATATTTTCAATTTTTATGCGGATCTTGTACTTGGTGGGTCTTAAGTTTGTGAACTGCTTCACCAGCTAGCCAATAAACTCCAAGAGAATGTTCGAATCTAGAATGTACTGCTCCTGGATAAACCATGTCGGCCATTCCTGAATTTTATAAGAATTAATAATACTATATTAATAATTGCAATTGAAGACTGAAATTAAAGGTAAGCAACTATTGTTTACTCAAACCCACAATATTCTTCTGTACAAGAGTAACGCTTCAGAAATGTTTTAATGAAAGGAGATTCTGAGAAACAACAAATTGCCACGGCAGAATACTTTGGCAAAATGGATCCGGAACCACGGTTCCAACGGTTCCAACCCAATTTGGGTTGAATTGGTTTCTAAAAAATTGGATTTGGTTTCTAATTGGTTCCAACTGGTTCCAAGTTGGGTCCAACTAATTTCAACTTAGGCCCAAATCGCTTGCTTGTCAATACTCTAAAATTAAAGAACAAATGGTAAAGTATTGAGCCGGGTTGGGCTTGGTTGCCTTTCGGATTGATTTTGTTTACCTTTTGGGTTGAGTTGGTTCCTTCTTAAAAACCATTTAAGAACCCAACTCATTTTAGAACGAAACCGCAAAACCAACCCAACCCGCCCAATTACCACCCCTAACTATAATGTAAACCATAGCTCTCTATATGCAACCTTGAGGCCCAAATTTCAAGAATAAGCAATTGAAAGATGATAAGGAGAGAAGTTAAACACTGCTCTCAAGTCTCACCGGTGCCAATTTCCGAAAATAAAAATGTGTGGAAAGTTGCAGGTCTTTGAACTTTTACGCAAGCAATACAATTAAAGAAAAAACTTCCCTTCTTAAACCAAATCAAAAGAATAATGATATTGTAATATCTGTCGTTAAAGGTTTCTAGACTTCAGACGATACAATAAGCACCTTTAAATAGAAACGGGTGAAATTTAGCTTCTTACAATATTATAAACAAAGAAGGAAGGTGTTTAATGAATCAGTTGCTACTAGTTTTTTCCACATTAACATCCGTATTTGAAAAACTTTTGCTACACAAGTACGATGAGAAGTAATCAAACTGTAACAAAAATAGTCGACCCTAATAACTATATTGTTATCTTCATCTCATAAATTTTAAGTACATAAATATTACTACTTCACTAACAACCAAAAGATTTCTAATACTTGGACTCGTCTAATGCCAAATCTAAAAGAGTTAATGGTGAAATAATTTCTGAAAAACAAACAAGGTGGTGCACTCACCTAGTTGCTTGAGATCACGCAGTCTGTCAAGATAAAAAATTACAACATCAGCAACTCAATCATGACAACTATATCATGCAGATGCATGAGACACATAATAAAAGACACATAAATGAGAAGAAAAAGGCAGATTTAAGTACAAAAGGATCAAAGAAAACGGAATATATTTTGTTACCTCTGAAACTGCTCTGTGTCAACAAATTTCAAAAAGAGCTGCCAACAAATAAAGAAACAATCGCTCAAAAGTTTTGCATCTAAACTTTTTATTTCACTTCAATTGTGCAAAAAGAATACACGTACTTATAATATAAAAAAAATTATGGAGACTCTTCGATAAGATAGTGAAATTTAAAATCATCTATAACGGACTTCACAATGTTCATGAAAAAAGCTTACAGTGTATCTGAAGACTATGCACTAGAATACATCTGGTGAGCAGAACTAACTAAACTTTTTCAAATAGAAAAAAATCATAATAGAATAAACAGCCAAATCGTAGATATTTTTAGTTAATAATGCCACTAAATTAGGGGAAAAGTTTCGTCAGCCGGTAGTAATCAATGATCAGGACTTACTCATACGAAAATAAATCAAAAACAGCATGAGTAAAAAATGACAAGAGAAATATATATAAAAAAAAACAGAATTGGCAACGTTACTGGATCGAGATAAATGTTTCCATGGACATTATCATGGACGTGCTTCGAAAATCTGAGATCCTGAGAGCAACCAAAACTGTAATTTGATGAGAATGTAAGCTCCTCGTTGCAAAAAGCTCCCATGCTTTCTCTCCTTCGTTCCCCAAAGCACAAGGCTACAAATGAACTATAAGAAAAGGCTTAAAAATGTATACTATAACTGCAATTCTTCAATAATCTGATAACTCAGGCATATATATATATGTATATACAGAAATTAAATGAAAATTGATGTGTATGTGGAAATGAAAAGACAATTAAGGGAGGCGTTACTTACTGTTTTTGTTCTGCCTGAACGAGAGAGAGCTAAGGGGAGAAGGGAGACGAGAGGATTTAATTAATTTATTAGTAAAGAAGTAATGATTAATTGGTTTGAAACTGTAGGAATACAGTAAGGAATGTGGGGAAATAGTGCCGCCAAAAGAGTGGAGATTTCAGCCATTAATTTTAGGAAAAATTACAAATAGACCCCTAATTTATCGTCTAATTATCATACATTCATCTACTTCTTTAACATTACCAACACACCCTCATATATTAAAAATCTTATAATTGTACTCCTCATTTATTTAAAATTCTTACAATTTACCCCTATATAGTAGACATAACAGATGCCAGCATACAAAAATAGGTGCTTATTACATATGAGTGGTTCAAAGGAAACCAAATTGTATTTGTACATCCTATGATTATTTGGAATAATTAAATATTCCTAAACACAAATTTACTATATGTTTGGCTTGATAATTTTTAATTAGTGAGACGTTTATCGACAATAAGAGGTGTAACTGTAATTATTCGTAATGTTTTTTCTTCTTTGCCCTTTTGTTTACGGTCATATTTCTTTTTTTACAAGTTTACCGTCCTTTTCTTTTCTCTTTCTTTTGGCTTTTTTAACTTTGAGGTGCGATGATTGGATTTTGGGGTAAGGTATATTAGATTTCATTGCAAAGGGAGGGCCTTACATTTTGAGATTTACACTAAATCCTTCAAATCCCAACACATTTTGCGTGTGGCAAGACCTGGTCCATAATTTTCGGGTTTCCTTTATAAATTTTTTTATTTGAAATCATGTGAGAATGGTAGTTATTTGTTTATATTTTTAAAAATAGATTGAAAGTTGTAAGACATGTGCAATCAATAGTGATAGGTTGATGAATAATGTATAGAATAATTATTTTAGTGGTGTATATATTGATTACGTGAATAAAAAAATATGGATAAAAAATTGTAAAGTATGAAAAAGAAAGTGAAAATTTTATTATAATAAATGATTTGATTGGTAAATGTGTGAAGTGATATATATATATATATATGATTGATAGTTAGTTATACGATTGATAGTTAGTTATATGGGAAATTTAAAAAGTAGAGATGAAAAAATGATAATTGAAATGAGAATTTGGTGAGTTAAGTTTATTTTGAATTTTGGGTTTAAAAACTTGAAAATAAAATTTGAAAATATAAACAAACAAGGGCTAAGTATATATATTTCTCTAACTATATTATTATATTGAGTTTGTAATATTGAAAGTTATATTATAATATGGGATTTATAATCATTTATATATATAATATATTATATTATATTATATATCATAATTAGTAATATTATCTTAATTGCAATATTATTCTACTCCTTAATTATTAGAGATGGCAATGAGGCCGGATAATTTAAATACTTGTATTGGACCCGTCCCAATGGGGCCGAGTTTGAGTCCAAAAAAATGAGGTCGGTTCCAAGTCCGGGTATCAAAAATCAAAACCCGGCCGGATAGCGAGTCTAGCATATACCCATCCCGGACCCATACCTGGACTCACCCGATTTCATATTTATATAATTTTTTATTAGTATAATATGGTAAAAACTAAAATATTAAATTAATAGTTAATTTTAGATTTTTGGAATTCTAAATTCAACAAAACGTCAAAACACTTCACCCTCATCACAACACATTGTGTGCCCTCACTATTGGAATATTTTGTGGACTTATATTATGTGCATATCATAACTATAAGCATTCGGGCACGCAGACGTATGTGCACTGCAGTTTAAATTGTATATCATATATTAAATAAGGTTTGGGCCTTAATCAAGTGATAAAAGTTAAAGTTTTATAGGCCCTAGTCATCTATTATGGTATGGGGTTATATTTTATATGTGTAGAGACCTTGAGGACTAACTGCAATTTATGATGGGCTAATTTGCAAATAAGTCTTAATTCAGCTATAAATAGAGGTTATGGTCCCCAGTTGACGTACGGCGAAATTTCCTCTCCTTTCTCTCTGGAATCCCATCATCTGAAGAAAGGTTTCATCAGGGTACGATCAACTGGAAGACATAACCAAAGTCAATTCCATTGCTATGGATTCATGTATGTTTTCCGTTTATCGTTTTATGCGTGATTATCATGAAGTTCGAAGATTCGGGGCCATCAAGCTAAATTATTTCCATCAAGTGGTATCAGAGCACTGATTAAAGAACTCATGATTCTCCAATTCATTTGATTTCTCGGCATATATCGCTATTTTTGTGATATGTATACAGTATGTGAGAAATAATAATTCATTAAGTTTATGGATTATCATAGAGGAATATGGATTCTGTCATGTATGTTTATCGGGTCAAAATGAAGACATGCATATTTTTTTATTGCAGCAGCTTGTCTATTCATATTTTAGATGAATATAATGATAATTTCATCAAGCTGCTACTTGTGTAATGGATATGTTTGGTCTTCCTTTTATGTTTATGGTAGATAAGTTGTACATGTGTGTACATGAACATATAGGCTATGCATTAAGGTGACAATATATGCAAGATAATGAATGCATGATAATCATGGTATGTCTTGGTTTTTGTGCCTTCTTTGCCGCCTACAATTGTGGAAAAATTGAAAAGATTTTTCTTTCTCCTTACTTAATACATGAGACTTCTATTAGACAAGTGGATTTGTCTTTTTCTCATGTGGGTTGGGCTCCTTTTTTTTTATAAAAGAAAATTAATGCCCAATTCATGCATAAAGATTTATTGGGCTAAAAGTTTGAAATGTTTTGAAGCCCAATTTCAGAATGATTTGGAATTAGTATTCGGGCTATGATGGTCAAGCCCGGTTCAGCCATTGACCGTTGACTGATGTTGACTTTGACCGGTGGTTGACTGTTGACTTTGACCAAGGATTGACCGTTGACTTTGACTAGGTTTGACCATTGACCAAAATTTTTTTTTGGGACATTATGTTTTGATTCATAATGATTTAAGGTTGCTTATACTAAGCATGTCAAGTAATTTATGTCAATTAATTGAAGCAGCATGTTACCAAAGTAACCTCTCCTGCCTAGATTTTTCGATCATTTATTACGATGATGTTTGTGTGTATAATTTTCATGCGGATAAATGACCGGCCCAAAGGAAGGCATTGTTTGGCAGAAGATTAGGCACACCTGTGGTGGTAAACATGTGACGATTATAAGATGTCCATGTGGGTATTGAGTCTGTCCAAAGAAAGGCTTAATACTTGACAGGATTTTATTGTCAATGTTTGATCACTACACCAAGAGAGTCACTTGCAAGTTAATTCTCTGTCCAAAGACTAGGATTAATGTTGCACCGATTTTCTTGTGATGGGAATTTCATTATGAATCTTTGTGATCTGCTTAAGGTTAATATATGTGAGCTTATTTGGTCTCTTTTGTTCTCTATTCAGTTAATTCTTCCGCTGCATCTGTTACTGCCAACATCAACTCAATCCCTGCGCTTAACGGCACAAACTTTAAAGACTAGAAAGAGAACGTTATGATAGTTCTCGGTTGCATGGATCTAGACCTTGCACTTAGGGAGCCACGTCCCGCTGATCATCCGGATGAAAGTACCTCTGGTCATAAGAGGGAAATCGAAAGGTGGGACTGTTCAAATCGCATGAGTCTTATGATCATGAAGCGTGCAGTTCCATAAACATTCAGGGGCACAATGTCTGAGGAGACTAATGCTAAGGCGTTTCTGGCAGAGCTTGAAAAACGCTTTGTCAAGAACGAAAAATCGGAGACAAGCTCCATTATGCGTAGTCTTGTTTCCATGAAGTATAGAAATAAAAATAACATAAGGGAGTACATCCTGGAGATGTCTCATTTGGCATCAAAACTAAAGGCACTTAAGATAGAGCTGTCTGATGACTTGCTCGTGCATTTGGTTTTGATCTCTCTTTCTGCATAATTCAGTCAATTTGTGGTCAGTTATAACTGCCAAAAGGAGAAGTGGACTCTTAATGAGCTCATTTCGCATTATGTGCAAGAGGAAGAGAGGCTAAGACATGACATGGTAGAAAGTGCTCATTTGGTTTCCTCCTCAAGCATTAATAAGAAAAGAAAGGGTAAAGAAATTCGAGTCTCAGACCCAAAGAAGAAGCAGCTAAGGGGGTCCACTGGACCCGATAAGGTTGATTTATGCTTCTTCTGTAAGGACCCTTCTCATGTCAAAGGAGACTGTACCAAATATCACGATTGGCGTATTATAAAAGGTACATGTCTTGGTCTTGTCTGTTCTAAGGTTGATTTGGTTTTAGTGCCCGAACACACTTGTTGGTTAGATTCTGGTGCTCCTACCCAGATAAGTGTGTCTAAGCAGGGTTGTCTGAATTGCCGAAAGCCAAGTGATGGTGAAAGATACATCTATATGGGCGATGGCTAATCAATTACGGTTGAAGCAATATGCACCTTTAGGTTATTATTAAGAACTAGTTTGTTTTTAGATTTGAAAGAGACTTATGGTGTACCGTCTTTTAGACGGAATTCGGTTTCTATTTCTATTTTGGACAAATTCGGTTTTTCTTGTTCATTCGAAAATAATAAGTTTAGTCTCTTTCAGAATTCATATATGGTTGGAACTGGTTCTTTATCTGGCATGGATAACCTATATTTGTTGGATATTGTTGCTTCATTTAATGAAACTCTGCATGTGGATTCACGTGGCACTAAACACAAATTAAGTAATGAGAATTCTTATTCGTTATGGCATAAGCGCTTGGGTCACATTTCTAAACAAAGAATTCAAAGGCTTGTGTTAGATGGAATTCTTGACGCACTTGACGATATGGATACAAATATATGTGTTGAGTGCATTAAAGGCCAACAAACAGACAAGAGAAAATTGGGAGCCGAGAGAGCTAAGGATGTCTTAGAACTTATACATACGGACATTTGTAGACCATTTTCTACACCATCGTGGAATGGTCAACAATATTTTATAACGTTCATAGACGATTACTCTCGTTACGATTACCTGTACTTGATACATGAGAAATCTCAAGCCTTGGACGTGTTCAAATCATTTAAGGCCGAAGTTGAAAACCAACTAGGCAAAACAGTTAAGGCCGTCAGGTCTGATCGTGGTGCTGAATACTTCGCTAGATATGACGGATCAGGTGAACAACGTCCAGGATCTTTTGCTAAATTCCTAGAGGAATCTGGAATCGTCCCACAGTACACCATGCCAGGAAGTCCTAATATGAATGGTGTAGCTAAAAGACGAAACAGAACTTTAAAGGATATGGTTAGGAGTATGATATGTCATACTACCTTACGAGATTCGCTCTGGGGAGAAGCACTTAAGACCGCAATTTATTTACTAAACAGAGTGCCAACAAAGGCTACTATCAAAACCCTTTATGAACTATGGACAGGTAAGAAACTTATATTAAAGCATTTACACATTTGGGGTTGTCCAGCTGAGGCGAGGCCTTACAGGCCAAGCGAAAGGAAATTGGACTCAAGAACGATCAGTAGCTATTTTGTTGGATATTATGAAAAATCACGGGGGTATAAATTTTATGATCCCACATCCATAACATTCTTTGAGACGGGAAATGCTCGGTTCTTTGAGGATATTGAGTTTGGGGGGAAAGATAAGGTTAAAGACTTTGTCTTTGAGGAGGATTTGATAACTATTCCTCTTCCAACTGTTGTTATTGACCATGATCAAGATCTTATTCCTGACACGGTTCAACAACAACATTCGGGACAAGAAGACAATGTTGAAAGTCTCCCCGAGGAACAAACTCAACAACCTCAAGAACCAATGCCTATAAAGAGATCCACTAGAGAGAGGAGAAGTGCGATTTCGGATGATTATGTCGTATTTCTCAATGAACACGAGGCAAACATTGGCTCGATGGAAGATGATCCAGTCACTTTTCTTCAAGCCATTGATGGTTCTAACTCTCAAAAGTGGATTGATGCCATGAGTGAATAAATTAAATCAATGAAAGACAATGACGTTTGGGATCTTGTCCCTTTGCCAGAAGGCGTGAAACCGATTGGTTATAAATGGGTAAAAGGGATTCACAAGGTAATGTGGAAAGATATAAGGCTCGTCTTGTCGCTAAGGGATTCACTTAGAAAGAGGGCATCGACTATAAAGAGACTTTATCTTCGGTTTCTTCGAAAGACTCTTTTAGAACTATTATGGCATTAGTAGCGCATTTGATTTAGAGTTACATTAGATGGATGTCAAGACAGCTTTTCTCAATGGTGACATTGAGGAAACGATATATATATGGTGCAGCGGAAAAACTTTGTGTCTTCGGATTCAAAGGATATGGTATGCAAACTTAAGAAATCCATCTATGGACTCAAACAAGCTTCCCATTAATGGTATCACAAATTCCATCAAATCGTTTTATCATTTGGTTTTGAGGTAAACGTTGTTGATAACTGTGTATACCATAAGTTTAGTGAGAGTAAGGCTATTTTTCTGGTTTTGTATGTGGATGACATCTTGCTTGCCACAAATGATATAGGCCTATTATGTGAAACCAAGAAATTTCTATCAACGAAATTTGAGATGAAAGATCTTGGTGAAGCATCTTTTGTATTAGGAATCTCGATACATCGAGATCGTTCTTGGGGTATTCTTGGATTATCTCAAAAATGCTATATCGATAAAGTACTTAAGAGATTTGGCATGCAAGATTGCAAACCAGGAAATATCCCAGTGACTAAGGGAGACAAGTTTAGTCTCAATCAATGCCCCAAAAATAATCTGGAATCTAAAGAAATTAAAGATATCCCTTATGCGTCGGCTGTAGGGAGTTTGATGTATGCGCAAGTCTGCACTCGTCCAGAACTTGCATTCATCGTTGGGATGTTGGGCAGATACTTAAGTAATCCGGGTATGGATCATTGGAAAGCAGCCAAAAGGGTTTTGCGGTATTTACAAAGAACAAAAGAATATATGCTCACGTATAAGAAGTCGGACCATCTTGAGATCATTGGGTATTGTAATTTCGACTTTGCTGGATGTCAAGATAGCCGCAAATCTACTTTGGGCTACATTTACTTGCTTGCTGGTGGAGCAATTTCGTGGAGGAGTGCTAAGCAGACACTCATTGCGTCATCCACCATGGAAGCAGAATTTGTAGCAACTTATGAGGCATCAAATCATGGGGTTTGGCTGCGGAATGTTGTCACTAGGCTGCGTATGGTAGATGGTATTGAAAGATCACTTAAGTTATATTGTGACAATAAGTCCGCAGTCATGTACTCGAACAACAATAGGAGCTCTTCTAAGTCTAAACATATAGACATTAAGTTCCTAGTTGTTAAAGAAAGAATTCAGAGTGGTCAATTATGTATTGAGCATATTGGGACAGACTCCATGATTGCGGATCCGCTTACTAAGGGTGTGACACCGAAGGTCTTTCACGAGCACACTGCTCGGATGGGTGTCTTACATCTAGACTATGTCTAGTTTCAGTGGGAGTTTGTATTATGTACTTGCTCAATATTCGGGCTTATGTCATCACATATATGGCTTTTGGTATAAAGTTATTCAGTTTTCACTCTGAATGTTAAGGTTTTGATCTCAGTAAGGCTTAAGGTTGGACCAGTTGGAAATATGCATGTTTAATCACATTACATGTAATTTCCATGTTACACATCCCATGCTCAGGCCATGTCGTTAATTGTATTGATACACGTGACCATTGTTGGGCTTAGCTACGCTATGAATTTTGTGGCGACAGCCTCCTTGATCCTTCTGTTGATATGGCTGATAGACGGGACTGGTTTAGATGACTGAATAAAGCAAGCTTGCTCGAGCTAGTAAAGTTATAATGTGTGATATGCAATTATAAGGTGTTATGTATATGCCCATGTATAGTCCAAGTGGGAGATTGTTGGAATATTTTGTGGACTTATATTATATGCATATCATAACTATAAGCATTCGGGCATGCAGACGTGTGTGCACTGCAGTTTAAATTGTATATCATATATTAAATAAGGTTTGGGCCTTAATCAAGTGATCAAAGTTAAAGTTTTATAGGCCTTAGTCATCTATTATGGTATGGGGTTATATTTTTTGTATAGAGACCTTGAGGACTAAACTGTAATTTATGATGGGCTAATTTGCAAATAAGTTCTAATTCAGCTATAAATAGAGGTTATGGTCCCCAGTTGACGTACGACGAAATTTCCTCTCATTTCTCTCTGGAATCCCATCATCTGAAGAAAGGTTTCATCAGGGTACGATCAACTGGAAGACATAACCAAAGTCAATTCCATTGCTATGGATTCAAGGATGTTTTCCGTTTATCGTTTTATGCGTGATTATCATGAAGTTCGAAGATTCGGGGCCATCAAGCTAAATTATTTCCATCACTCACCGCACACTGAGTCGAAGTTTTGCTATCCATTAATCGAAGTGCAATTTCATCCAACTGTGATCGATCGTCGGTGCAGCATAGAAGGTAAATCTCAAATCTCTTGAGTTATGGTTAATAAATCTTTACAATTCCTTTTTTTGTTACAAATACTGTTAATTGAGAAAAAGGGGTGTTCTTCTTGCTGCTGGTTAGTGAGGCCATTGTCCAAGATGTACTATAATATTTTTATATTTATGCACCCATTAAGACCTCTATATTGGAAATTATTTAAAAAACATATTCAGAAAACCATTTTTTTGTTCAATTTTTAGAAGTCACTGTTCCAATATTACAATTATGCTCATCAGATATATTGTAAGCTACTTATTTTGAAAATAATTTAGGTGATAATTGGATATAGAAAAACATTATTGGCTATGTTTGTTTATGTTTTTGAAATTCAATTTCAAGATTTTAAATGACAAAATCTTAAATCTACTTAACACACCAAATTTTCATCTCAATTTCTTTTTTTCAATTCTATTTTTTCAATCTCCAATACTAACTACCTATCAATCAACACATCAATCATTTTACACATTCATCAATAACAATTAATATATACATTATTTTACACACTTATATATATAATTATTTATTTAAATAATTATTACAAAAACAACTAATTCAATCATTAAATATCAACCAATCATCATTGATTTGACACATTACAATTTTCAACATAATTCTAAAAACATAAACAAACATCTACCATTTTCACACGAATTTCGATGGTACGCCATTCCCGAAAAATTTTCAAAATTCTTGAGCAATTAACATAATTTGTGAGTACATTTGTTCTAAAAATGGATACTCTCTCTCACTATGTGCTCTGTGATATTGGAATATTAATTTGACTTATTTTTCCAATTAAGATGAACGATTCAAAATATTTGAACTAATTAAATATCACAATGAGAAAATATAAAGTGAATATTAGTGTTGCTTTTGATATTGTAACTGTCACTAACTTGTCTTTTTTCTGTTCAGTCAATCAATCTTGGAGATGAAAATACGAAATTGAGATTATAAAAGTGGAAAATCAGGAGGTGGAAGAAGAACAAAATGCTGATGATACTCCTCAACACAGTGGGAAGAGCAAACAATCGGAAATGTGGTAATATTTCAAAAAATAAAGGTTGATGACATGTAATATGCTGAGTACAATTATTGCAAAACTCGTCTTAAAGCTCCTCCTGGTTTTGGAACCACAAAGTTTGTTTAAGCATTATCCAAGAGTTTGTAAAAACATCCAAGAGGCTCGGATATTCATCAAAGTCTAATAAAGACAAAGTAAATAATTTTTCCAACCCCATAGCCAATATCAATAATTTTCTGTTGCATCCATGAGTTTCTTTACTTTTTTCTTCATCAAATTTGTTATGATATATAGTGATTTATTTACTCTTACTATCAAAGCATTTATCAAACAAAGATATAAGTAGTAGATATAAAGGTGTACGTACGTTTATTCATCAGAGCTCGCCTAGAACTGATTTCTTGGCAGGCACAGCTTAAACATAAAAGCTACAAAGAGAAGGTCCATTTATTTAAAGTAGCATAACAGTTGTCACTAACAATGCTGAAGACGAATTGCCTCTAGCGGTACTGGCTTGCTAACTCTCCATCCTTGACAATGTAGTTTTGTGGAGGAAAGTCTTCGCCTTTGAAATACTTGTCAAGCATATCTTTCACTCCAGCCGCATAACGCAACTACAATGTAGAACAAGTTTGTTATAAATGAATGATTGTGATTGTGAGTTCAAAGAAGAAAGAAAAATGGTAGGGTAGGGTAGGGTACCTGTGCATCAATAGTGGTTCCAGATATATGAGGGGTCATAGCTTGGTTTGGCATGTACCTCCATGGGTGATCTTTTGGAGCTGGTTGTGGGTACCAAACATCTCCACTGTAACCTGACAATTATTAATAACAACATTTCCATGTAATAAGAGATGATGGTGATACCTGCAATGGAAGACATTTCATGATGTAGTATAGTGTATACCTGCAATATGCCCACTGGAACAAGCATCAGCAACTGCTTGTGTGTCCATTATTGCACCTCTAGCATTATTCACAATTAGAACTCCCTTTTTTAGCTTACCTATCTTCTCCTTGTCAAACATCCCTCTGACAGAGAATAACAACAACACGATTTTAAAAGTTTATAATTGATTTATTATAATACATAAACTTAGTAGGAGTAGGAGTTACTTTGTTTTCTCGGTAAGAGGGGTATTGATGACAATTATGTCACATTTTGGAAGCATTTTATCAAGATCTTCCTCAAACTTAGCTCCAATTTGACTCTCCAGCTCTGTATCCATCTTAATACGATCATGATACAGCAGATTACAGTTGAAAGGTTTCAATCTCTGCAGTAGAAGTCGTCCAATACGTCCAGCTCCAACAGTTCCAACAGTCTTACCCTCAAGATCATAAGCTCGATGAGCAATAGCAGCAACATTCCAATCCCCACTAATAACCTGATGGTGTCCAGGCAAAAAATTGCGGACAAGAATTAGGATTCTCATGAGTTCATCTTCAGCAACAGAGACAACATTGCTTCCAGTGACCTCAGCCACTGTTAAACCAGCATCAGCAGCAGCCTTGAGGTCAATATGATCAGATCCAATGCCAGCTGTCAGCAAAAGCTGCAAATTTTTTGCTTTCTTTATTCTTTCAGCCGTCACATAAGCCGGATGGAAAGGAGTAGTTATCAGCACGTGGAGATCCGGTATGTGCCCCTCAAGCTCTACAACATTTTCATTCAACCAACAGAAATATATATATGTTAAAATCAGACCTATAAATATCTGCAGTGCACTAATATAGTTTGACTTACCGCAATCTGGTCCTTCTTTGTCGGGAGTAACTATGTACTGGTGACCTTGCGATTCCAACCATTCACGTATGCCTAATGCATTTTCAACACAGCCCACGAAATTGGGATTCATTGAAGCATATTCATTTGCCTTGTAGAACACACCCACGATCTTCTTGCTGCCAGGTGAAGCCTATGTACATACAATGGAAATGGGCACAATATATCTTAATGATTGGAGTAAAATTGCAAGATATGTGTACAATTGAACTAATTTGTAAATAATGGGACAGAAAATGTAACAGGCCTACTATTCCAATTGTCCCTTTGAATTATAAACTTTATTTATCGAATTTTGGTTCTTGGGGATGAGATATTAAATTCCATATTTATAGGGTCACAAGTGAAGATAAAAGAATAGTTGACGGGCTGCAATTGAAAACAAAACAATGATTAAAATACAGAAAGGTTTGAGCAGCCACGTGATAATGCAACAAATATAATACTAGTTCAGGGAAATTCTCACACTGTCACACACTTGGCATGAACATGATGAATTAGGTTTCTTTCTCTTTCGTTACCAATTTGGTTACGCTCTATACAATTACAACTACTCTACTAATACCCAAAATACATACTCATAATTTTAAAAAAAAAATCCATATCTACTGCTAATAAAAGAAACTGATCTATTCATCTGCAGAAATTTATCTCAAGGATTTAATACAAAGCACAAAAGAAACTGAAAGAGGAAAAAAAATCACATATATTTTATATATAAAAAAATTAAAAAACAAATCAAAATTAATTAACATTAATAAGAAGGGGATTTGGGTATTCCGGAGTCAAAGAAGGCTTACATGGAGGCCTCTGGCTAGAACTGAAGAAGGAGCTGAAGAAGTAAAAGCACGAACTGCAGAAGCAGCAGCACGCTTCATCGCCATCTCAAAATTAGAAACACGATTTATGGGGTAAATCAAAGCGATGTGATCTAGAGAGCCGTATGGTTCTGTCTCTGCTTACGGTAGACTAGAGAAGTGTGAGTGAGTTCACGAGAATATTGTCCCTTTATATAGCCCGGAAAATGGTGGAGTACAGTTGTTTTTGTAATCTGATGATTTATGATATAGTACTAGTAAATCGCATTAAATATGAATAGGTACATTTAAACAATAATATTAATTTTTAGTTGAAGCACGGAGTCAACATAGGGGCCAATGGCCACTCATCCCTAAAAAAAACAAAAATTTTGAAGAAAAAAGTTATAAAAAATTTCATTTGTTTTGCATTTTGTAAAAAAATTCTTTCAAAAAAATCTCTCAAAATTATAAATAATTTGATTTTTTTTAATAAATTAATTTTACTATTCATGATTTAACAGTTAATACAATAAATTAAAATAATTTTTCCGACTATCTTTCAAAGCAAAGAATTAATTTAATTACATATTTTAATTCAAAATAATGCAACGTCTAAAATAAGATCAATTGTGACTATTTTCGAACGTCTAAATCAACGAGTTTGACTAACCACATTTAATAAAAATTATATTTAAATACCAAATCAAACAAATTTCTCACATTAAAAATATATCACATCAACTACAATCATTACTTATTTTCCTCTTAAAATTCTCATATTCAATATCATATTTCTCATTTTTACCATGAAAAAAAAAATTCGAAGATGGATATACCATCCAATTGGGCCTAATTTTTTTGGAACCCCTTTCAATCCAACTCAACTTAATTCATTTTAACTTTGATTGGTTCTTAAAATTTTTATTTTGATTTAAATTTGCGCCCAACTTCAAATTAATCCAATGTAAAATTATCATAAAAACAAAATAAATATGTTAAAAGTTTGTCTTGAGATAGGTTTTTGAGTTCAACATGGTTTAATTTCGGAATCTTAGTGAATCCAATTAATTTAAAAACTGATTCATTCGAAATCAATTCAAATCACTCATTTACAACTTTTAGTATTTTGTGAATTTAATATACTAATAAGTAACATATCTAGAAATTTTTTGTCTAAAATTTAGTAAATTTTTTATAATTATAACTGACAAATGAGTTGGGCGTACCGAACCCCCATGGAATTTCGGAAAACTAAGTTAGGAAAAAAGGATTAATAATTCATGAATAGACATGCCAACTTAATGACTGACTTATCGTAACCACTATTCAATTCGTTACCGCTTAAAAGCCTCGTTTGCAAAACCTTAAAAATATTTTCTCAGTTTTTTTTTTTTTGGTGGATTTAAGTTATTTTTTTGTTGTTTTCGATTTTACATTTGATATTTCTACTTCTTTGTAAAATAAATTGGAATGAAACATAAAATAAACATTTTAAATGTACTTTTACCAAATGTTTCTACTTTTCTTTTATAGTACTTTTGCAAACAAACCCAATTTTATTTTTTTTACTACTTTTATAATATTTTCTAAATTTAAATATTTTGTAAACACAAGTTTTAGCAAATGGACTTTATATATGACTACAATAGCAAGTTGTGTGAAATTAAATCAATTAGATTACACAAAAAAATCTGCTCGACCTTTTCAAAAATTACAATCCACTAAAGATTTTGCATAAGTAATTTGATTCATTTTGTAACATAGATTACAATGTACTTGGTGATTTTTGTTACTAGATCTCTACTGTATCAATTATTATAATTAAATTTGTTAGATTAATTCGAATTAAGAAAATATTCATCACCAGCATAACGATGGAGGTGGCGGCCAATAATCAGAAGCAAAACTTGGTTTTGGCTTCCACTCTTCTAGTGGGGAACAAAGATTTTGATCCCCTAAGATATTGAAATAATATCTCAAAAGTGGCTTTCTTATACAGTCATCACATTGGTTAAATGGAATTTGACGTATAGTTTCTTTACTGTTGTCATATTATTTTCATATTTCTACTTTCTCCAAATTGTAACTTGATGTTTCATCTATATATTTTTTTCTTTATAATATAAAAATAAAACTTAGACACTATACATTCATCTTACATATTAGTAAAGATCAACATTATTGGGACAAATACAATCCCTTTGTTTGGACAACTAATCTTATAATTTTTGGTCACGTGTTCGATTCCCCTTCAAAAAATACCTATTGACCTTTTTACTGTGAGCTTTTGATTTATATGATAAAAAAAACTAAACTAAAAGGAATATTATAACCCAATGAACCTAAGCAATTAATGTTTTAAATATGACTATACAACACTAAAAACGTAAAAAAAAGGATATACCCAATACTTTTTTTACAAGAAAGGTAAAATTGATATGCATGACTAAAGGATCAAACAACTAAAATAATGTTTGACTTCTTTCCCCGTTTTAAGAATTAAGATAAGGTTTTGTATCAAATAGGCCTAGATTCTGAGGTGGCAGAGGCGTGCCAAAATTGATTACTTCGATTTTGATTTTTGATTTTTGATTTTTGATTTTTGATTTTTGGATGTGAACTTTCAACTTTGAATGCATAACATGGAAGATAATAGCATTACGGCAGCTCCTGGGGCAGTTGCACCTTGGAATGGAAAAATAAATTTATTTGGATGTAAATAGATCATATCATTTATACTTTAATTTAAAATCAAATGTTAAGTGATGTGAATTATTTATATTCATAAGGTACACAAATGGGCCCCAAAATTGGTACATACTAAGTGTTTTTTCCTCGGGACTATGTTGAAGGTATAAAATCAAAAAAAAATTACTCTTTTATGATATTATAATTAGTTTAATTAATAATTTCAATGCCCATAGAATCATTCTTTTTTTTTAAGATGGAGCTAGAATTATATGTGGGAGGACGAATATGAAAATATGGGTGTAAAACTTGATTTTTTATTTGGTTTTGGGGGCAAAATTAAAAACATCAAAAATGCATAAAACTGAAAAAATGAATTTTCAGAAGTTGAGGGCCGGCTTAAATCTACACAGTATAACTGTCCCGAGAACCCCTCCAATTGATACCGAGACTCGCGATCACTGAAGAATCTCCATCTTCACTTTCTGCCTAAAGAAAATCAAGCACTTGTAATATCGGGACAACAACCCGCCACCGCACCGCAGCGTGGTACCAGCGGCGATGGCAATGAAGAATAAAAGTGATATAGAGGAGAACCTCGTAAAGCACAGGGTCGTACGGATACGACCCTGTATTTGGCTATTTCATGGTATTTGCATGAATACCCCTAATTAAGAGATACTTATTTGCAAAACACTACTAAACCCGCGTGTTATTTGAGAACCGAGTCAATTACATCCTTAATCCGGATAATCTAGTATACTTATCAAAGGACACGTGTACGGCAACCCATTGGTGGGTGTCGAATCCAATAAAAATAAAACATACTCAAAATAATTTGTAATCAGTGATAAGTAGGGTCGACCTACAGAGAATGGTGTATAAATAATTCCTAAGTTACTAATAACCATAAAAAGGATGGGGGATTTTTGGATTTTTAACTGAACGAATTTAAAAAACGTAAATTAATTAAACGCAATAAAAGTTTATTTGAATTCAATAAGGTGAGATATTCTAGTCTTACGATATCTCAGTATTGATTCTATAATTCGTTTATCGATTGTATAAACGGTTCAATGTTCTATAGTAAATTAGCTATAGCCATTAACAAGCTCTAACGACCTCGTTTTTCCTTATGTCGTCGATAATCAAAACAAGCTCTTTGGTTACTACTCTTATCAATTAGACAACCTTAAACAAGCTCTTAGAATTTAATCTATCAATAGCATTCATATACTAGAAAAACACTAATTCCGATCAATAAACACGCAAGCCGGATTATTTAAATCGGATCACTAATTCCCATAACGACTAATTGAAAACTTGTCCATAATCAACTTCATTAATTGCTACAATTATTAGGGCTTTCCAAATAATTATGGATTTAGGTCCTAATTAGCATAATATAATTTTAATGATTAACTAATTGGCCAGATTAATTAATCGATCACCATATATTGTCAACAAATCACTGGGAAAGAGCAAATACTCAAAGAACAAAGAAATTAAAAGCACAAAGCAATCTAACGAATTAATAAGAATCACACCTTAAAATCCTTCAACTAGAATTATGTGTTTAGCAACATATAATCAAAAAACGTCTACAAAAGTGTTGAAGAATTCCCAATCTCCCGAGAAAGAAAACGTGAATAATAGTCAAGATGCCTTTGTGGAATAATATTTCACTTATTTAAAGAATCATATCTAAACAAGAAAACTTAAAAAGATAGGATTTTAAGAATCATAATCCAACTAGAATTGTTCAAAAGAAGGAAATAAAGTTCTTAACATAAAAGAAAATAGTTTCCTAACATGTTGAGAACTAAAAATGTGCATCATAAGTCAAATTCAGCCAAAAAGTCAGATTCTCGGATTTTTCTTTGCTCTAAAGTGCGAAACCTTGCCAGTTTTAAGCGTGACCAGTGTGACCAGCGTGGTCACGTTTAATTCTTGTGAGTGTTCGGCCTCAC
This sequence comes from Verbascum thapsus, assembly GCA_963669365.1. NCBI lineage: Eukaryota > Viridiplantae > Streptophyta > Magnoliopsida > Lamiales > Scrophulariaceae > Verbascum > Verbascum thapsus. The sequence continues at coordinate 20,130,780 of OY770107.1, forward strand.
TAAGCCAATCTTCGTCGTTTTAAACCCTTTTTGTCACCTTTTCGATCAATTCTCAACTAAACACCTAGACATGACAATAGAAGCATAAAACTATGAGTTATGGACCAAAAATATAACAATCAACTCAATATACTACATAAGAAACGTGTACAAAATACACGTTAACAAACACCCCCACACATGAGCTATTGCACATCTCGGGCAATGTTTGACATTTAGGCAACGCAAAATCAACAAACTTCAAACACTTGATCAAGTAGAAATATAAAGTCATGCACCGAAGAACAAAATCGAAATTGTTAAGTTGACACATGCAACCTATCAAGGATATCAATGCCATATAAAATCAAGAACCAACACAACGATTTCATTTTGAAAAATAAGAATGCACGAAATTAGACGACCATTCTCACAATCCTCTCCAATCACTCGTATATAGGGTATTTTGTGTATCGCTCACATCTTAACACGTCAATACGATCCCATAAGCTTGCTTATACACCAAAATCGGCATCCCTTTCGAAAATATGCACAAACGAATCAAAAGGTCTTTTATTCAAGTTTGTAACGGGGCTTGGGCTCGGGGTCGGAATGAAAAGATAATGAAAAGCTAAGTCCGTAATTTTTTGAAGAACATCAAGATGCTATTAGATAATTCTAGCAATAAGGACCAAAATACCTATGTTTTCATTCTCTCTCGGGACTAGTTTCATCATTCTTCGTTCTTTTTGCCATTTCTTTCTCGGCTTTTTTCACTTTTTTTTCTTTTCTTTTTGGTAAACACCTTTTTTTTGTTTTAAAGGTTCCACCACACTAAATCGAAATACATCATTATTTTTGAATTTTCAAACGCATATTAATAAATCTTGATGTTCGACTCATTTTTCAGACGGGTAAAAACAAAGAGATAAATATACAAGTAGTGGAAGTTCAAAGTTCGGGTTTCAACACAATAAATAGGCTTAATAAGCTCAAATGGGCTAACTAGAGGAAAATTAAAGAGTAGGCTCATATGGCTAAGTGGTTAAATCCTAATGCCTTTATCACTTTCGAATGTGCACACAATCATGTAATCTTGAAATGGTTCAAAACAAGTTCTAGAATACGCAAAAACATGCAAAATTCACACAAAAAAAGGAGAATTGACATGGATATATAATCAAAACAAGGCTTCAAAAAGCTCACATGGTAGGGGTGGTCGCACTAAAACGTGCAATCCTATCGTTCTCATTCAATGTCATGCTGGCAAATGTATTCATATGGAAAGAGAATCAATCAATATTCACAAGGTCAAATCAAACAAACTAGACTCGATCAACCAATCCATGAAAGTTATAATCTACAATCTCAAAGAGAAAGAAAATTTGAAAAATTTTAAAGTGCCAAAAGTAAATAAAACCAAAGAATATGCAAAGCAATTGGAAATCACCCCCCACACTTAGAGTAGACATTGCCCTCAATGTAAGACATTTAAAAACCGATAATGCATAAGAGTGAAAATAAACGGGAGAAGGATGACTTCCCTGGGGCATCACTCGGTCGTGATTCACGAGGTGCCGGAGGAGGCAGTCCATTTTGATCTCGAGTGCGTCTAAACGTGCTCCGACAGTGTGTGGGGTAGCTAAGGTAGTCGGAGGGATCAGCTTTGGGTGGTGGATTAGGCGGAGCGTTTTTGTCTTGGTTGTTTGGTCCATAAACCGGAGATGATGGTGCTGCACGGTGGCGTGAGTTGCAGCGGCGGTGGTTCTGCAGAAATAAAGGTGGAGAAGATGAGTGAATGGAGGTGTATATGGAGATTAGGGTTAGATAAGGTTTTGGGAATTTAGTGATTTGTTTAGAATGATTTTGAAATAAAAGTGTTTAAGGTAAAAATATTTTTGCTATAAGGAAATATATATATAAATATATTTATTTCTTTATTTTGTTTGTTTTTCGACTTTTTTTTTGGATTTTATGAATTTTCGATTTTTTTTTGATTTTATGATAATAAAGAACAATAAAAAAACTAAGGCAAAAACAAGCAAAAAGGCTGGAAGCTCACCAATTTTAGGCGTGACCAGAATGGTCACGCTTAATTTTGGTGACCTTTTGGCTATTGGAAAAAAATTTAAACAAAAATGCAAAAAATTAAAAACGAGCATGGGTTGCCTCCCAAGAAGCGCATTTTTTTAACGTCGTTGGCTAGACGATGCTACAAAGTTATGTAGCATGGTTTGGTGGTTCCAATTTCGTTGTTTCCACATCGTATTTTTGAGATCATTCGTAAAAAGGTTTCAAACGATGTCTGTTCACCTTGAGAATTTTTCGTGTGGTTGGGTTTTGAATATAAACTGCACCATAGGAAAAAATGTCAGTGACAATAAATGGTCCAATCCAACGAGAACATGGCTTACCCGGAAATAACTTGTGGCGAGAATGGGAAATAATAACTTTTTGTCCTATGACTAAGTTCTTTTTTGAGATCGTCTTATCACGAAAAAGTTCCGTTTTATTCTTGTAGATCTTCGAATTCTGGTTTGTTTCGTTATGAATTTCCTCTAACTCTTAGATTTTCAACTTCGAGCCTGCACAATAGATGGAAGTATTTTAAAAGTTGATGAATGTAAAGAAATATGAGAAACATTAAGAGAAAGTGATTGAAGGGAATCAATGTCCGATTTCTTCTCTTCAAGTTCTCGGTTTAGCTTAAGTTGTTTTTCCTTCCCGTCCAAATCATTAGTGGTCAAAGCTACTTGTAATGGATCGCCATGCTCAGGTTCGAACATAGTCTACGTCAAAGGGTCAATAACATCTATACCAAAAACATAATGATAGTCAGGAGGGTACTTCATGGAATCGTATATGTTAAATTTTATAATTTGTCCATCAAATTCCATGGTGAGAGTCACATCATGTACGTTAATTATGGTTCTAGACATTTTCATAAATGGCCTATCAAGCAAGATAAGAGTAAAATTACTAGACTCGTCATGATCCATGTCAACTACATAAAAATCAGCGAGGATGACTAGGTCGTTAACTTGAACTAAGATGTCCTCAAGAACACCATCAGAATAAGCATGAGACCTATCAGCTAATTGTATAACAACACCGGTTTCTTTTAACTTTCCTATATTCAGTGATTCATAAATTAAACGTGGCATGACACTAATATAAGCTTCTAAGTCAATCATGGCTTTTTCAATTCGTATATTTTCTATCCTACAAAGAATCGTGAGCATACCCGAATCTTTACACTTTGGAGGTAATTTCTTTTGAAGCACAGCAGATACATTTTCTCCTACATGTACCTTCTCGTTGCCTATAAGCTTTCTCTTGGTTGTGCACAATTCCTTAAGGAATTTAGCATAACGAGGTACTTGCTTAATAGCATCGAGAAGTGGAATGTTTACCTCAACCTTTCGGAATGTCTTGAGTATTTCCTTATCTTGCTCTTCTTTCTTTAATTTGGTGAATCGGCCCGAGAAAGGAGGTGGTATCACAAAATTCAGTTGTGGGGGCAATATCTTGTGATATTTATTTAGGTTTTCATGTCCTGTTGTGGAGCATTACTAATCTTTGTTTCCTATTACTTTCAGTTGCATCATCTCGCCTGCAGTCAGTTCACTTGTTACTCTAGGCAGTGGTTACTTTAAATTGATAGGGTTTTGCATCTCTGGAAAAAGCTGCACGCATTTTTGCTGCGAATGAAAGACACAAGTGGTGGCTTCAGGTTTAACTTAATCTTCATGCATATATGTTTGTTTGTAAAATGTTGTAAATTGGAACAATGTGAAAGTTAATTATGCAGGTTCCATCAGTTACATTCTTATTTTCATAATTTGAGTATTTTGCTTCATTTTAGGTGCCCATTGTTCTTGACATTTTGGGTGATAGTCTGATTCAAAATGTTGGAGATTACATCTAGCTTTGATTTTCTGCTTACTTTTGCCCCTCACCTGAAGCTTATATATATCATATTCATTGGTATACCGGAAGCATGAAAATTACTGTATGTGAATGCGTAAGAATCAAATTTCCATTAGAGTCTCTGGGCACAGTTTTTCAGGCACAATCTGATACGATCTAATTTGATAGGGAGAAGAATCTAGAAATTTTCCGAGGATCGAGGCGTTGAATCGATCCCGGAGGAGAATTTCCACATGCAACACACGAGAGATTTAGGGGGAAAAGGGAGGAATACGTTCAAAACCAAATTCTGTATATTCTCATTTGAGTGATGTAAAGCCTATTTATACAATAGTAGAGGGTAGGAGAGAAAAGACTAAACTAACCCTTAACAAGAACTAACACTAACCCTAGCTAACTAACTAACTCCCTAACTAACAACTTGAATTTGGCACGTAACAACACCTTTCCCCTTAAAAGTGTCCTTGTCCTCAAGGACACAAGGTAGCAACATTTCTGGGAAGATGGTGGTGGCTCATGCGGCGGCAATGGTAGGTCTAGCCACTTTGTCCAAGAAAGGTCATGCACGTCTTTACCCTCACGCCACATTTTGTACCCTATATCAATTCTTGAATTTTCTTCAATCACAACAACCCTATTCTCGAGTCTTCAACATCGCATATCCTACTATGTATAGTGTGAATTTTAACAGCATGCCCTTGCTCTAAAGATTCCATCTTCAAAGGAAGTTCAAGAGAAGATTGCATCTGTGGATTATACGTTTCAAGAGCACTCTCACTTGATCTTTCATCATTTATATTACATCCTTTCATCTGTCCCTCAACTACATCAGAAGTGCCTTTTTCTATATAACTTGGTGTAATATGACTGATATCACTAGTTTTATCCTGATGAACCGACTCCCTGACACTTATATCAACAATTTGCGAAGAGCTCTCAGTAGTACCAGTCTCTATACCCAGAACAGGTAAACTTTCTTGCACTTGACTGCACAGTGCATCACTCACCAAGCTAAGATTTTATCCTTGATCGTCGTTGGTTCTTCTCTTCATGCCGGTATCCAGATTTTCAATAGGCACTGTTAAACCACTTCTTTTGCTATCAATACATACTACATAAGAAGGAATGATTGTATCCTGTGCCTGTACAGTATATTCAGAGTGTACGCCCTCAACTCCTGCATTCTGATCGTCATGAGGAGAAGAGTGATCTGTTTTAAACATCAATTCTTGCTTCTGTTTACTTGCAAAAGCAAGTGCTTGTTCTTGCAATTCCGCTAAAGAAATAGCTAGTCGTAATGTCGTCGGATTAAATTTCCGAACTACCGATTGGATTTCTTCTTATAACCCGACCAAGAATAGCTCTATTTTGAAATCTTCAGAAAGTTCGACTTCAAAAAAAGATTTGAAAAATTGATTGCAATAATCTTTGACCGAACCTCGTTGTTTTAAGGCACATTTTGCGGCAATTGAATTTCTTCGATCGGTGCCTATGAATCGACTTTGTGAAAACAACATTCCGATCAACAATCCTCGTATCTCATCCACCGTTTCTGAAATTTGATCAACCGATACATCAATGGAGTTTTCCGAACTCAAATCATCGACTTGAAGTTCCCGAAATTTGATATCTTCTGCCATCCTAATGGATCAAGCCGCCTATACGAGGATCGACGGCTCTGATACCAATTGATATGACCCTGAGAGAACCCAACTCCAAGAGAGATTTAGGGGGAAAAGGGAGGAATACGTTCAAAACCAAATTCTGCATATTCTCATTTGAGTGATGTAAAGCCTATTTATGCAATAGTAGAGGGTAGGAGAGAAAAGACTAAACTAACCCTTAACAAGAACTAACACTAACCCTAGCTAACTAACTAACTCCCTAACTAACAACTTGAATTTGGCACGTAACACAATCTCTCTTGGAAACATGAGAGCCCCAATTTTGTTTGCTATCTAAGACGGATCCACTATTTTACTGAATCTCATCCAATAGGCAGCCTGGTTGTTATTGGAACTTGGACGACTTTTTACCTAAATGAACAAATTAAAACTTGATGGAGGTGTTACTGTACAGGACATGAACTTTAGCATAGTTGGATTAGCTTGCTTGTGTTAGGTGCTTATGATTTAAAGAAGCGTGATCATGTTTTGTTAGGTGGATTGGCTGCAATGGTTCTAATCAACGAGGTTAATCGTTTGAACTTGCCTGCATTAGTTGTAAGTAAACCTATTTTCTTTTCTCCGCTCATCGGTTGGACTTGGTACTCTTTTGATGAAAAAATAGTATAGATTATGTGAACATTGGCATCTGTCTTCATTAATTGTGTCTGTAGTCTTCAGGCATTCAGGCAAGGAGTAGAATGTGGATTTCAAATCTCATAGCATGTATGGGTGCTCGATATTCTTATCTCAGAGTCTGCTCTAGAGTCGGATAAACCCTTCACAGGCACATGTGAGAAATATGATAATACAAGGGATTGTCACTACTGCTGAATTTTGTATCCCCGTTTCTAATTCAATTTATCATCTCTTAACGACCAAAATCAATTTCTGATATGATGTGGCGGGTTTCAAAGACAAGCCTGGGAAACGTAGAGATCTCATCTCTATCATACATGTTATGTTCTCAGCGGACTATCCATCATGGGCCCTTATTCCATGAGATAGTTTCCAGAAACAGCTTTCCTAGTTCAAAAGTCCGTTAAAAGATAAATTAGACTTGTATATTGCAACGTTATTATGTATATATATATCTGAGCAATTTAGTTAATTGAAAGCTCTCCAGAAAAATTCAGGACGAAACCAAGCCCCTCGGTGAATTTTTTTGTTACTTGTGGAATTTGGAGAAGGTAATCCCCAGTAGTCCCAGGAGCCATGTTCCTTCTGTTTTAAGAAAATTGGTCTAGCATTCATCAAGGAGGGCTGGTATTTGGTCCATACAAAATTCTGATATGGGTTGGATTCATATATGATTATTTATGCGGAAAAATATTTCATCAACTTTCCCATGAAATTTGAACATTTGGCATCTATATCACTCAACTTTAAAATATTGGTAGTAATATCTCTTTTTCTACTTTTTTGCTTGCTTTTCTAGGGAAAAGATAAAAATTCAATTTTAAATTTTTCAAAAAAATTATATAATTAGTTGGACGATGAAATAGTGTCATTAAATAACATGAAAATACAAAATATAAGAAAGCACCTCAAGTTATGTTCTTTATAATATGGTTTTAATATTTCTAAATTTAAAGTTTAATTGAAAAATAATTAAATAGCGAATCATTATGGACCAAATAGATATTAGTTAAAAATAAGTAAATTTATTTTTTTCTAATTCGCCTAATAGCCTAATATTAACAATCATGAAATATATTAGTACTTTGATTTTGCAATTTTAATTTGTGATATCATTCTTATTTCAACAAAAAAATTTGATACAAAAATATATATTATTTCTTTGCATATTGTATTTAGTGTAAACTTAAATTGATGATTAAAAATTTGTCGTGATAATATAGATGTTCTTAATTTTCAATTCAGACCAGCTTGAAGAAAAAAAGAACAAATATTATGTTTATTATATTTTGAATTTGAAATTTTATTTAATTACACAATTATCTATTTGAGAAGAAAAACCTAATGGTATACTGGTGCATAAGAATTAAAAGGTGCATTTACTTTTGTCAATTAATTTTTCAATAAATTAATACACTATTTTTACACCGAGAAGAAGTTTTGAATTTTATTACGAAGAAACATATTTAAATATATAGAGTATTTGATATATAAAGATTTTTTTAGATTTATTAAAATACCTGTGATATTTTATAAATGAATAAATTAAACTTTTAAATGTTTATAGAAAATGTATTAAGATACGCAGCAATAAGATTTTTCTTAAAAATATAGAACATACTATTGATGAAAATAATATTTTTAAGAGTTGTCAATTACATTATTTAGAGTTTTCAATTATGCACCCGTCATTATTTATTTTATTCTATGTTACTTAATGATATTTTGATAAATTTTTATTTTTAATAAATTATAAGTGAAAATTGACAAATATTTTATTTTTTTATAAATAAAAATAGTGAAAAAATTACAAAAGAGAGGTAGTAATTAAAAAAAATGAGGGGTGTTGTTCAACAAGGTAATTACAGTATCCCTATTTTATATTTCACCATGTAACAGTACTAGAATTTCTAATCAGCTGACTTGTACGACACATCTAGTCACAATACATTCACCAATGTTATTACCCTGAACTCCTGTTTGTTTTGTCTAAAAGTTAGAGAAACAATAAAAAAAATCACCACCCTGAAATATCATTGGACCAAATTTACCAATTTCAGATCAGGAAAAAAGGTTGCACAGGAAATACTATGTGAAAACTGAAAAAGTATCTTCATCAATCAATACAGGGAATTGTGAATTCGAAATGGACAATCAAGATAGACTAAAAACATCCCCCACAGTTTCATCTCCACCAAAACTTACTGTTCCGGACGATATTGATAGCGGAGAACACATCTCACTGTCGCCGCCGGTGGGTTCTCCGGCAAACTCACATGCCGACTCTTGCTCTTCTCCCCTTCACTCCAAACAATACAGCGAAGATCACATCTCACTTTCGCCGTCATCTGCGCGCTCTTCAGTTTCCTCCTTGCATAACACTATCACTCATAGCCACGTGTCCTCCCCGGAAAATGAAAAAATTCAATCGAGGCCTTCGCCGGCGATTGTTAATAAGGATGTATTTAGGGAGCCTGTGGAAAATAGGGTTATATTGCAGGAGTCTATGGCGATTGTGAAAGTGACTGAATTTGAAGAGCCTAAGGCGGTGCCGGAAAAGACTGATCTGGGTCAGGTAGACGGCGGAGGGACGGGGGAAGGTGTTGGAAGTAGGCAGCGAAGGGTTAATCCTGCTTTGTCGATGTTGAGAAGAGGTAAAAGAGATAAGATGTTGAAAAGGGCTGCCCTGGGGTTCAGGGTTTTTGGGTTCTTGTTTTGTTTGTTCTCTTTTTCAGTAATGGCAGCTGATAGAAATCAAGGCTGGGCTATTGATTCCTTTGAACGTTACATAGAATTCAGGTATAAATTTTTTTTTAATTTTTTGGTACAGAATTGAAGTATAAATAGTTGACTGTATGGATTGAAATGGATGAAAAATCAATGTGACTCAAAAATATTTCTATGGTAGTTTTTTTAAATCTTAGTTTCATTAATTTGGGTCTCATATACAACTATGTTTTAGCATTTACAGTTGAAATGGCAGGTACTGCATGTCTGTGAATGTGATAGGGTTTGTGTATTCGGGAGCTCAGGCGATCGGTTTATGGTACAACTTGGCCTCTGGAAAGTATATTGTGCAGCAGAAACTACGGCATTACTTGGATTTTGCATTTGATCAGGCAAGTTTTTCGTATTCCTAAATGGATAATATAACTAAATATTTGCACTTTATGGAGAAAGGTTACTTTTTTTTTGGTTGAATCTTCTTTCTTGATTCTTATGGTTTACTTTAAACGACATTTCACGCGTTAATGACTTATTTTTCTCTTTTTCTATGGGACTGTGTTGTGTCATAATTCTTGTCATGAAGGGTAATCCATTTGTTACAAAAGAACAAGCAACAAAAACCATTGCTTTGTTATCATTAGGATAGGATTACCATAATATTCAGAAATATACATCACACAAATCTCTTTACGGGATAAGGAATCAACGGCTGCTGCTCATGAATCACTGAAGTTGGATCCATGTTAATTGTTTTTTTTTTAAATTAAATTCATTTTTTTTAGTCTTGCTTCAAAGATCGATTCATCTGGTATTGTGGGCTTCATTTTTCCATGGAATAAGTTGTGCAAAGGAAATTATCATCTGTTTGTAAAACTACTTTTTGCTAGCTTTCTGTTATTTTCCTCCTCCCAATTGCTATCTACTTATCCACCAGCACTTACATTTTGAAAACAAAGTTTATCTCCAAGTAAAGGTGGGAATCTTAACGTGAGAAAGGCAAAATGAAAAAGAGAAAATACAGAACCGGCCTTATCGTTCCCTACTTTAACATCTATACTTTGTTTCATTCTTCTGTTATTGGTCTCACTTTCCATGTCATGGCAACTAGTGTTTTAAGTTTTAACTACTCTATATATTCATTAAACTCATGTTGTTTGGTGGCAGATTATTGCTTATCTTCTGATTTCAGCCTCTTCATCAGCAGCTATTAGGATTGATGACTGGCAATTGAATTGGGGAAAAGATAAATTTCCAGATATGGCAACGGCTTCCATATCAATGTCTTTCCTTGCTTTTCTTGCTCTAGCTTTCTCTTCTCTCATTTCTGGTTATGCTCTTTGCACATCCAATTCTCTCTAGCTATCTATCTATATGTAATAAGAGTATTTATGTTGTCCTATTTGTATATATCTATATTTGAATATTGTCAGATTTTGTTTGGACAAAAATTGTACTGTAACTTATGTTCCCTCTCAAAACAAAACCAAATACTATCTCACCCAAAAAAACAATCAAAAATCAATTTTCAAATTAAATCAAACACTATCTCACCAATAATTCACTTGTCCCCATAAAATTCTCACTAACAATTCTCACCAAAATAACCAACCAAAACAAAACCAAACATACCCATAAGTTTCCTACTTTTATGAAAATGTTTTATTTTTATTTGTTTGTGATTTCAAATAAATCATTATCTATTTTTCGTTGATATATGGATGAGGATTAATTATTATATTTCGTTGATACATACTTGTATTGGATTCAAATTAATTGATTGAAAAAAATAATACGTTAATCACTATGAACTGATATGGAGTAAGTGAAGTGAATTAACTTTAAGTTAATGTTAAATTTATTCCATTTTCATTTATATCATTATTTTCTTTATCAAATTTTATTTATTTTTGAAAATTACTAAACCTCTTTAAAAAATATCTATATCTAAAAAACCAAGAAAACAAATTCAATACAAACAATTTACACCACCAACTTTTCATTATCGACCTTTTATTTGGAAACAACAATATTTAGGAATACTATATTTATGAATTTAATTGGTTTGGACATTTTACAGTAAGAATGAATTAATTGTACTTTTATTATATGAATTTATTTTAAGAAACATTATACTAATAAATAAAATTAATAAATTTTTAGTTTTGATTGTTTGGTTTATAATGACTTTAAAAATATGATATAACTAAATAAAATTTCTCATATATAATTCAATTATTTGAAATTATTTAAACAACGAAAATGATAAAAAAAAAATATAGTCAATCCTTAACTTAGGAAATGAAGATTATAGTGGAATAAAAAATTTGTAAAATAGATTATTAAGATTGAAAATTATTTATTTGCATTTTTGTCTATGTACATATATATGTATGTTTAAATTAGAAGGGGTATATTTAACCGTACAAATTAAAGTTGGAGCTACCATAATAATTTGTGGAGCTTTAATACCATTTCTTAAAATACATACTAAATATGAGACATTAATTTGATATCCAGATCAGAATATTCTATGCTTTTAACCCAGTGTTTTAAGAAATATGATCTGAGTTGGGTGGCATCAAATATGCAATGGTGGGTGGGTGGACATCCTAACAATCATATGCTCAGAGAGATGGGGCGTGCACCCCATGTGTATAGCTTATAGAATCAGAAACTCGTTTGTTTGTCAGTCCTTGAGGATGAAGTTGATGTCGAGACCTAATGAATAAGGATATCGCAAAGTAAACTAAAGTACATAGGCACAAAACTACCATCCTCTAAAAGTCCATGAATTTAATGAAAATGAATAACCCATTTACTTGAAAATAAGAATATATGTTACTGCTTGAAATTGGTGAAAATTGGGGAAAAAGACGGGCGCGTGGTCGGGCGCGTGAAAATCAAGAACGCTCCAAGAAAACACATTCAGGTTTGAAGTTTGATGTGCTTCCTATGATCACTTAGTTTGATTTCGGTGCCCTAATTACTGTTTTTGGATCGTTGCTAATACTACTACGTTGTGCCGGACAACGGCGGTCGCCGGAATTCTCATCCTGGGTTGGCCGATTGTTGACGATTTTTAATTTGTTGGTTGTTGCATAGAGAATTAAAAGGTTTGGGATACGGAGTCTTCTATCGGATTACCGTTGATTGATTGGCTTGAAAATCACCCGGATTTAGAAGATTCCCGATCGAATCTTGAAGTCTTGGGTTGCATATCTAGGATCGAGGCCAAAATTTGAAGAATCTTGCGCCAAATCTTGAAGGTCTTGGCGCCAATCGCTTGAAGATATCAATAAAATCTGGGCATAAACCCAGATTTGAAGGATTTCGCGCCATTCTCTTAAAGATTTACGCGCCGGAACTTGACGATATAAAGAAATTCTGGGCAGGTCCCCAAAAACTTAAAGGAGTTCACGCCACTTTTGGCAGGAATCTGCGCTAAATCTAAAAGGGTACTGGTATATACTAAAGGCTCTACAGCCTTTGCCGGGGGCTACTATTCTGGCGAATCACTCGACTCGCCGGCGGCTAGATTTTGGTTTAACTATGGCTGAAAAGGAAATCAGCAAAACTGGAAAGAAACATACGAAGCGATCTAGGACTGTTCCAGCCCCAGTGAAACGGAACCAAAGCTTTGCTGAGCTAATTGCGGATATGAGTCCTACGAATCCTATATGTCTGGAACCCACATTGGAGTCACTTAAACAACCACTACCACTTGCATGCTCCAAGAGTCGGAAACCATATAAAACCACACCCATCCCCAAAAGGGTGAGACCAGTATGCACGAATGCCTCCAAAGTGGACTGTGGGAATGAAAAACCTATTGTTATGCGGGATAATGATACATTCTCGCCTGAAAAGCCATCGGGGGCAGATGGAAAAGAGACCTCGGCAGAGGACAAACCACGTACTGGACCGACTTATTTCTCGGTAGCAAAGGCAGCCAACACTAGGAAGGTCGAGGACGGGATTAAACTCCAAAAAGTGCAGGTCACGGGGGATGAATTCATTTTGGACACCCAATACTTAGACGATATTGAGCGTGTTTGGGAATTTTACTTTGTCGGTTTTTTTGCGTCGCATTTCCTGGGGTTTAAGGCCTTGAACGTAATACGAGCCGGATGGGGGGTCCCATCAAAATATTTTAAACACCAAAGTGGCTGGATTGTGTTTAAGTTCGAAACTGAGGAAGACATGGATAGGGGTGAAAATGAGTCGAGTCGAGCCGAACGCATGAATGTTCAAGCTTGTTTGAATTATAATCGAGCTTTGAAAATTGTGTTTGAGCTTGGTTTGATTGTTCATCGAGTCGAGCTCAAACGAGCTTTAATCGAGTCGATCACGAGTCGAGCTCGAGTAGTTTGAATATTTTGTACATATTTTTGTTATTTTTTGCTTATCGAGCCGAGCTCGAGTTGAGCTTCAAAATTTATCAAACAGAAAATGTTGTTCAAGCTTGGTTTGATAATTTATCGAACCGAGCTCGAACCGAGCTTTTAGCGATCGAGCTCGAGTCGAGTATCGAGCTAAATTTTCACCCCTAGACATGGATAAGATACTACAAGATGGACCTTACTATGCTTTCGGGAGACCAATGATAACTAAGGCGATGCCAAGATGCTTCGAGATTGACGCATCAAATGACCTAAATCTTGTCCCGGTGTGGATCAAGTTTCCAGGACTACCCTTAGACTTATGGAATGAAACACTATTGACTCAATTAGTATCAAGAGTCGGAACGCCGATAGCCACGAATTCATTTAATAAGACAAAAGAACGGTTTACATACGCTAGGGTCCTTGTGGAAGTTGATGCCTCAAAGGACCTAGTGTTTTCTATACCCATGCGTTTGATTAATGGTAAATTTCGATTATAATGTGTTGAATATAAATTCTTACCGAAATTTTGTTCAACATGTAGGAAATTGGGCCATACCGTTGAGGGATGTTCAGCACATATCGCGGTTGATGAGGCTCGGAAAGCTAGGGCCATCGCGGTTGCGCGAAACTCCCGACAGGTGGGCAACCAAAATGGTAAACCTAAGGCATCCAATAATCGCACTACCAATGTAAAACACTCGACAGAACAATCGGGCCCGTACCCAATGGATAAACTGAAGGATAAGGGTAAAAGGCCGGACGATGATGTCCACCCTGGATCAAAATCGCCCGAGAATGCTAGGCACGAACGAACCGAGTCATTCATGCAAGATGCGCGACGTACCGCTGTCAAGGTTGAAATTAGTCCAAAGGCCGACTCCCCAGAACAGGAACCACCTATTAAACCTACTGATTTGGGACCATCTGGAGTAGCAATGACTGATAAGGGTATAATACCAACGGGCGGGCGCCTAACCTATGGATCCAACACTGAACATGATCATATGAGTACGGATGAGGATGGTAACTCTTTAGTTAATACCGATGGTGAGGGCGAATTTATTCAGGTTACTAGGAGGAAAAAGAAAAAGAAGGGCAAAATGGAACAAGATGTGACTGTAAAAGGAAAAGGTGATAGAGGGAGGGCCAAGGCCCGACCGTCATCGAAATGAAGATAGCCTCTTGGAATGTTAGGGGCTTAAATACGCCCCTAAAACAAAATGAGGTAGCACACATCATTAGAGAATTTAAAATTGATGTGTTGGGACTTTTGGAAACAAAGTGTTTGGCACCTACCATTGAAAAGTTTGCTACTCGTAGGCTTAAGGGATGGAAGCATTGTCACAACTTACAAGAGTGTAATGGGGGTCGAATTGTTGTTGTTTGGAACCCGTTGAAGATATCTTTGGAAGTAAGTGGGATACATCCACAAGTTATACATACGATAATCATGTGTCTTGTGACAAAGGTCACCGTGTGCGCTAGTTTTGTGTATGGGAAGCATAATATACAAGACCGGAAACCGCTATGGGAAATTTGATATGTACAAAGCCGAGCATTATGAATCCGTGGTTAGTTGTTGGGGACTTTAACTCGGTGTTGCGCATTGACGAACGTATAAGGGGTGCGATGGTTACAACAAAGGAGGTAAAGGATTTTAAAGACTATTATTGGGCGTTAGGGCTCTCGGACTTGCCATCTAGTGGGTGTTTTTATACGTGGACTAATACACGCATATGGTCTAGAATTGACAGAGCATTAGTTGATCATAGTTAGATGATTTCAAATATGTACTCTAGAGCGGAATTCCCACCGTCGGGTACTTCGGACCACTCCTCTTGCATTGTTTCTATATTTGATGGCACCGTGCTAGGTATGCCACCGTGGAAGTTCCATAACATGCTTACAACTCATAGTGACTTCCAACAGGTGGTACGTGAAGCATTATGCGGCACATATAAACGTGGGACGGCACAATACGCATTGTGCCAATTTCTTAAACATATGAAGGGTGGCTTTAAAGGACTTAATGATAAACATTTTTCCCATATTTCTACGAGGGCAAGGACCGCGGCACATGTCCTAAAGGAAAAACAATTGGCTCTACATGACAACCTGGATGACATGGTCCTTCGGGACGAGGTTGTGGCCCAACGAAAGCATAGTTTATTTCTAAGTAAAGCGGAAAAATTGTTTTTTCAACAAAAGGCCAAGGGAGTGTTTCTATTGGAAAGTGATAAAAGTACGAAATTTTTCCATGATATAATGAAAAGAAACGCGAAAGGAACTTTATTGCATCGATTACAAGGATAGACGATACTCAAACAAATTCAATGGATGAGGTATCAATGGAGTTCATTAACCATTACGAAGCACTCCTTGGGACAACCATTGTGACCGAACCGATAGTGCAAAGTGTAATCAATAGTGGACCAAATCTGGATAGTGCCAAGTGGCCGATGCTTACTAGAATGGTGACGGAAATGGAAATAAAAGATGTCCTAAATGATATCGGAAATGATAAGTCACCGGGGACGGACGGATACTCATCTCATTTTTTCAAAGAATGTTGGGCCGTGGTGGGGTAAAGTGTTATCAAGGCGGTTAGTGAATTTTTCTGGATGGGACGGCTCCTTAAGAAGCTTAACCACACGATGATTACGCTCATCCCCAAATCAGATAATGCACAAAGAGTCAAGGACTACTGACCAATTTCACTATGTAAGGTAATATATAAGATGATTTCCAAAATTATTTCTAACCGTATTCGTATTACTTTGAATGGTGTTATAGATAAAGCACAAAGTGCATTTGTGTCGGGAAGAAGCCTTGTGGAGAATATACACTTGATGCAAGAATTATTGAGGAATTATAACCAGAAAAAATTGTCACCGAGGTGCACAATAAAGATAGATCTTGCGAAAGCCTATGACTCGGTGTCTTGGCCCTTTCTTGGGCAAGTCTTGGTCGGCTTAAACTTCCCAACCCGATTCATTGCATGGCTTATGGAATATGTGGAAACTACTTCGTACTCAATCACAATAAATGGAGGCCTCTATGGATACTTCAAAGGCAACCGTGGGCTTCGACAAGGTGACCCCCTTTCACCTTTTTTATTTGTCATTTGCCTTGAATATCTATCTCGTTTTATTAATGTGCGGGCTAAGGAACGTGGGTTTAGATATCACCCAAAATGTGGGGCGTTGAGTATAACACATCTCGCATTTGCCGATGACCTAATGTTATTTTCTAAGGGGGACCCATCATCGGTTAGTATTCTTATGGAATGTTTAAAGGATTTTGAGTCTAAATCGGGTTTGGAAATGAATGTACAAAAGTCAAACATTTATGTCTCGGGGACTATAAATGGAGTTACGGCTATTCTTCGTGACATCACCCGAATGGATATAGGACCTATGCCATTTCGGTACCTTGGTGTATCTCTATCGGGGAGCCAGCTTAAACCCCGCCACTTTGCACCCCTTATAGATAAAATCCGAGAATATGTAAATGGGTGGAGTAACATTAACCTCTCCTTTGCGGGTCGGTTAGAATTGATTAGATCCGTTCTTCAAGGTGTCGCATGTTTTTGGTTATCTATACTACCTTACTCACAAAAACCCTTTGGAACATACATGTGAAAAAGGATACCTTATGGAATAAGTGGATAAATCATGTGTATATATGAGAACAATCCTTTTGGAGTTGGGGGGCAAAATCGTATGACTCGCCACTTGTTAGGTATATTGTAAACCTACGAGATACGATCCTTTGCAAGAATGTGGGCGATATAGAGCGTACAAATGATTTGATATCGACTTGGAGGGACAACAAAGATACCGGATCGGTGTATGATTTGCTAAGGCCGAGAGGTCACAAAGAGATTTGGCACAAACTTATTTGGAGTCATTCTATATTGCCAAAGCAATCTTTTATTTTATGGTTAGCCCTACATGGTCGTCTAAAAACGAAGGATCGAATTTCCCTTTTAGATGAAGATAAGGCATGTGTCTTTTGTACACAAGGAAGGGAAACAACACCACACCTATTCTTTGCATGCCCGGTTACTCAAGCGGTATGGGGAGGAATCTGAGGTTGGATTGGCTTACGTAGGGAGATGACTACCTTACATAGCTCGGTAAAATGTCTAAAGAAGGAAGTAAGAGGGAAAGGGTGGAGATCCCGGAGTAAGTACTTAGCATTTGCCTCCACAGTCTACCTTATATGGATAAGTCAGAACCAAATCATTTTTGACAAAGAGGAGTACAATCTTGCGGGCCTTGTTCGGAAAATAAAAATTCTGGTATATAAATGCATATTTACTAAATTTTCGAATGTGGCCCTATCCTTTGAACATATTATTACGTAGCTTATACTGGACCCTTACACATTGTGCGATATGAGCAGGTGCTACTAACTCGTTTAGTTGCCTGTGTGTGTAGATTGCCAGGTATGCGGGGAAGCATGCAGGCCCTGGGTGGATACAGTCATACAGCGGCTCGGCGAGTAGGAGTGGAGAAGTGTGTGCGGGCCAGATCCTATCGGCTGTGCACGTAGGACTTGGGTGGATAAAGTAGCTAGGCATATCGCTATGAGGCTTCTTGCATTCCTTGGACCGAGTTGGTTTTTGTAGGCTTTAATATTCAGATTATATTGTCCTGGGATATGCCCCTTGTATAATTTAAATTTTCTTGTAGATCTTTCGCTAGTTAATGGTTGAAGATCCTTTAAGTTGTTTTAGATTCCAACCTGATGGTTGGT
Source organism: Verbascum thapsus (assembly GCA_963669365.1). Lineage (NCBI taxonomy): Eukaryota > Viridiplantae > Streptophyta > Magnoliopsida > Lamiales > Scrophulariaceae > Verbascum > Verbascum thapsus. The sequence goes on from OY770107.1 coordinate 20,148,865, forward strand.
CTAGGGTTTTGGATGCTTTGTCTAGTGCATGTAGACTTATACTAGTGGTCTTGTGTCAGACTGAACGGGCCGAGTTATCTCTGCACGGATTGAGCATCAAACGGGAATACCAAAGATTAACCGAGACGAGTAAACAAATACTCGGAGTATTATGAATATTGGATATACAAGATCCCCAAGTGCAGACAACATTGGGTAAGTCAGGAGGGCGACATCATCAGGCCGTATGGGCGATCATCTTTGTATAGCATATTTCATAGATATCATTGTCTATGTTCTTTTTCATGTCTTTTTAGTGCTATTGTGCTTACAATATAGTGAGGGATACGTTTGATGTACCTATATCGTTAGGTGATTGTTTGTATACCACGGCAATGCCTGGGGCTTTTTGTAACGTTTTGATCTCTTAATAAAATTTTTACCTTGAAATAAAAAAAAGAATATATGTTACTTATTGGAATTAAAGGAACGTCCAAGAGCGAGTATACGAGTGAGTATACGAGTGGAACTACAGCACCAAGTGGAACGACAAAGGAGCAAGAGAAATATATAGCAAAGAGTTAAAAGCGTGTTTTTAACTATTACGTTTTATAGACGGTTATAGTTAGTTAGATATAAATACAGCTTATAGCCGTGTTCTCTTGGTACTGTACTCATTATTCAAAATCAATAAAAGAAATTTTCTCTCTTCTGCAATCTTTCAATCTACAATCGATGATGGCCATGGCGACTTTATCTTCTTTCCTTCTACAGATTGTTCATATTTTGACATGGTATCAAAGCACTTAGAAGTAGATTGTCATTTTGTACGTGAAAAACTTCAGGTTGGGATTATCAAGACTATGTATATTTCTACTTTTCAGCAACCAGCGGATATCTTTACAAAACCATTGGGTAAAGATCAGTTTTATTTCTTATTATCCAAGTTGGGGGTTTTTGATCTTTATCATCCCACCAACTTGAGGGGGAGTATTGGAATTAAAGGAACGTCCAAGAGCGAGTATACGAGTGAGTATACGAGTGGAACTACAGCACCAAGTGGAACGACAAAAGAGCAAGAGAAATATATAGCAAAGAGTTAAAAGCGTGTTTTTAACTATTACGTTTTATAGACGGTTATAGTTAGTTAGTTAGATATAAATACAGCTTATAGCCGTGTTCTCTTGGTACTGTACTCATTATTCAAAATCAATAAAAGAAATTTTCTCTCTTCTGCAATCTTTCAATCTACAATCGATGATGGCCACGGCGACTTTATCTTCTTTCCTTCTACAGATTGTTCATATTTTGACATTACTACATATGAAAAATAACACAAATGGAAAATAAACCAATTCTCAATCAAAAGTGATTAGGACCACATAACCGAACATTAATAGGTAGCGCAATGGAGAAATCTAGTTTGGGGGAAAGGACTAATTACAAGACATAGATTAATGGCATGGATGTCAGTGAAAAATAAAATTAAAACAATGAACACCATCAAAAAGTGAATGAGATAAGTAGATGCTTGTTACATCCTATGTAATCGAGAGGAGGAAACTAAAGGAGTATGAGTTTACAAAGAAAGTAAGGGAATAACACTGAAGGAAGCTAGGAATTCAGTGTAGGAAAGACAAATAGAAAAGAGTATGATATATATCATTCGGTAAAATTAGGAAAGTTAAAGTAGTGAAATAAATTGTAAGAAGAAAGTTTAATAAAATACAACTTACATATTCCAAATATATATATATATGTATATAATTATTTTTGTCAAATAAAATTGAGATAATATTTAAACAAATAAAACAAATTTTATCATAAATGATTTAATTTGAGCACGGGTTTTGTAGGTAAAATAGAAAAGAAAATAGATTCAAGTTATATAAAATAATAATTTGATAAAACAAAATTTTATTATTTTAAAATTTCGAACTACGGTTTTCGAGCCTGTCTTTTGATTTGGGCGTCTCTCACAATGTTTCAACTCTGATTTTCTTATTTGACATCTGATCTGATCTATCTCCTATAATAGTTCTAGAAGTACCTGAAATTCCCTTTTTTTTTTTTGCTTGATTTTCTCCAATTAACCGTGAGAATCGCGAATTTCAGTTATACGAGCATATGATACAATACAGACCTAAGGCTGCACAGATTCCTCTTTGCCGGTATAATATCTCTTATTCTTTATCCGCAAGCCTTATTACGAATTCAATTGATTGAGCTCATCTATTGTATATTTCAAACATATATCGGCTTGGATTGTTTGTTTTTTCGAGCGTACAGATACTCCCAATGATTCAATCATCATGTAACTTCGCTACTTTTTGTGTGTGTTTGTTGTTGTATGTTATCTAGTTTTGCTCCTTTTTCGTGTGTGTTTGTTCTATGTGTGTGTACGTTCACATGATACAACTTGTAAAAATCTGTACCTGATGGTGCTCGAAACCAGGAATCAATCTAACTATCAGATGAAGATATGCTATATATTGAGGTTGATCTTCTGGGAATACTTATTAATCACAGATCAGGATTTAGTCAATTTATTTTCTTATAAGACAAATAGGTGCCATAATTTTACATTTTACGTACATTCGGATAGATATATTAAGGTCAGGTTGTCCAAGTATCAATCAGACTGGAATGTACTAAAAAATTCAAAAATCTGACCAAAGAAAACGTGAACTACAAATCCGCAACGTAGCAAATATAATACACATCAAGAATTTACATGGCGTTTTAACAAAATTATAAACTGAAAGGATAATTACTTGAGTGGTATAGTTTCAGTGAGTTAAAAAGTAAATAAACAACTAATGGTAAAGCGTAGTATCAATTACTTGAGTTAGGTTCATTTTCATGTCTTTATAGAGATTAACTAATTAAAGCTGGAGCTATTTTATTTTTTGACAAGGCCTTGCGCAAGTTCTAACTCTTATTTTAAATTAGAGTTGGTTGATCGTTATCATCAGACGTCTAGCTCTGCTTAACAGACTAGGAGTTTGGTTTAACATGTAACCTTCCTATTCCTAGTCTGGTAAACAAACTTTTGAGAATTTAAATTTCAAAGAAAAAATGGACATCTTGATCTAAGAAATAATGCTTGATTCACGGTGCAAATACATCTAATGGTTACTTTCATGTTCCGAGAAAGTACTTTAGGACAGGGAATTATATATCTTCTCTATATTACTGATCTCTATTGAAAATAAACTATTCCAGTGATTGCTCTCACTGAATAAAACTCATCAAATACTCATAACAATGGATTATTGCATCTTATGATACTACACATAAACCTGTTGCTAAAAATAAATTTAAAAATGCATTAGCAAGTTTTGTAAGCATATCCAATTGGTTGGCACAAATTGCTTTCTTTTTTCTCGATCTCATTCTAGTACTATGTTGGCCAACTGTGACATCTCGCTTTGTAAGAATGTTCAATTGGATGGCATCTTTGAATAATTTAGACTTCTTCACTTGACTGCTTTATTTATCTAGACACCAACAATAATAATCAGACCTTGATAATTCTAACATCTTTTCTGGGGTCATTCTCTCAAGCTCATTTTGCCTTCCAGATGCAAAATTGTTCCGGTTTTGTGGCTCTGAAGCCATAGGGTATTCTTCCACCTTATGAGCTTGAGATCTCATTCTCATGTACAGCCTCATTGTCGCGACACAGTCTTCATAGGGATCTTGTATGCCAGTTTGAATGTCATATCTATATGTACACAGCATTGTCTCTGTCAGCATTATTTCAAGTTAAATGACAGTGTGTGAGCAAAAGATACTTACCCAAGGTATGCTTTTGTTAAATATTTCAGTGAGTTGCTGAGCTTGCTTGTTTTCATCAATGGAGGATATTTTGCTGTATCCCTGGAGAAAGAATGACTAGATTAGTGATACTGTTAGGAAAATATTTTTCGTAACATAGCTTTTAAGTTAATGCTTTTTTGCTTGACGACGTATTAACAATTTAGTTTTAATTCAGAAGACATATTCGTTCGGTACAATGCTTTATATAAGACAAAAGCCTTTAATACTATGCTGGATCGGGTAAAAGAGCTTGCCTGATGAATACTGTTGAATACTCCAGTTCCAAGCATTTGAAATCATGATCTAGTCCATGGCCTACAAGGATCCTAGCTTTTCCACCCCTGGAACGGATCTGCCATATCGGTTCGCCATTGCATAAGTATTCTTGAATCTTTCGCTGAACTTGCTTAAGTGGCATTGCATCCCTCAAAAATTCTTGTCGTATACCTGTTGTTTCATACCTGAAAATATATTTTCAAAAATCTTGGTATCTATCTATTGACATAATTATAATAATTCTTTTTCTACCAGAAATTAATTCATTACCTATAGTTTGTCACTGGAAGGTGCGGCTTGACATATGTCTGAAAGATGATTTTTTCATTCTCATCAATGAGGCAAACCCTTGCACAAAGATCCAAGCTGCCATCACTACCACCACCAACCATTTTGCAAGCAAGTGAAACCACTTTCCCTCTGCTATTATCAATCCTCAAATCATCTTGAATGCCCAAATTAGCCATTCGGTAGATCATACCCTAATTTGATCAAGAATAAATTTATATAGAAGTTACACAAAGATGAGAATTTGTGGAACATCAAGTTTGATTGTTTTACATTGTTTCCACGTGAGAATTGACATTTTTCTCTGTGAAGCTGAAGAGCATAGCGGCTACTAAGGATAACTAAACAAATATCGCATCCTCGTTCCTTGAATATCCTTTCACATTCTGCCTTGGGCAGAGGTCCTGATAGAGGAGGAAATTACTTTGTATTTTAAAATGACAAAATATATATGAGAAAGTAGTTTTGTGAATGAATATATATACCTATGAGATGCTCCCTGAGAGATTCAAATGAACGACAATGCTTGTGACAATTTCCACAGTTGGGTTCATGATTTGAATGATAGGATACCCTCATATGTTCAACCAGATGCTCCATTTTGTTAAACTGTTTGTAGCATGCAGCACACTTGTTCCTGAGATTCTCTGAAGACTCGTATCTGTTATCCATGATTAAGTGATTGACCTTGAGAGACTTGCGGAAGAAATGAAAACATGTGAAGGTGTATTTATATTTGCTGCTGAGAAGATTCCTCAAGCCTATCTATCACTTAGATCTCTAAAACTAATCAGCCTAACACAGGAGGACATTCGTGGTAATCCGAATTTAGTTGGGGCCCACTGCTAGAATATTTTCATGCTATCATCTCCTCCCTCGTTTGCATGACACCTTTTTTTGTTTTCTCATCTTTGCTCATATATGCATGTAAGTAATTGGAGAAATCGGAAAACAATTAAGTGCTTTAATTATGATTTTTGCAGTAAGTATTTCAGGACTTTGGTTGAATATGTGGATATGTGTATTACAGATAGAAAGTATTATCTTCACTTCACTGAGAGGTTTATCTTTGTTCTTTCGGCAAAAGAAATGGAGGCGGGTGATGAGATAATCAACTAGCTGATAGCAGGTGTAATTTTTTCTGTCTTTTGACTTTACATTCACTGTTATTCCTGAAACAAGCAAAGGAGAAGTCGATTTAGAGGAGTTTGACTTATCTTTTGACTGAAGTAGGGCCAACATATTTAGATACCCTATTGGAAAAGACATACTTAGAATATAAGGGTTCTGGTCCACCGCTATTTTGTTGTTTTTTATGGAATGTCAGACCAAATGTATTAGACTATGTACAATGGGGTGTTGAAAGAGGGTGTTTAATATTTTAAATAATTGAAACCATTGGAATAGGGTGTTTAATGGTGATGTGGATTAAATTGGTGGAGAAATTTTACATGGTGTTGAAAAGCTTACATGACATGATCTTATTGGCTAACCATATTGTAGATATTTTTATCACACTCCAATTATTTGATGTTAATTATTTGATAATAAATAAATTTTTTTATATAAAAAAATTATATCAAAATTCATCATTTTTTCTCCTCTATAAATAGAGACTAGTTTCACGGATACCAAAAAAAATTCGATCATTTTCAATATAATCATATTATTATCTTTTACTAAATTATTGTTCTTTATCTTTTAATATTTTGTGAGTGAAATGGATCCTAACAATAATCCTTTCAATTCTCAACTCTTGTGTTTATTTAGATAAATAAAAGGATAAATAAATAAGATTAATATTTAGATAAATATTTAAATAAATTTTATTTTAAAAAATATCGAAAAAGAAATTATTTCATCGTTATTTTTAATTATAAACGATAATCTTATTATAATCTAATCATAAAATTAAAAGGATAAATAAATAATAATATGAGATAAAAGTAGTGGGGTAGGGTGTTGAATATTATTAAACAAAACCATTGTAAAGTGTAAAATTTGAATGAGTGTTTAATTATTATGTGGAAGAGAGATAAGATGATGTGGAGTGTTGGGAATTGAAAAAGAGGGTGTTTAATGTTGTGACCATTGTACATAGTCTTAGAGTGTTTTGATCAAGCTCATTGGAACAAAGTAAGGAGACTCAATATATGGTTTGAATCCTTTTAAATTGACTACAAGTTGCCATTAAATAAATTTCATTAGATTCATGATTATATTACTTCAAGACTTTACTTTAGATAAAAACCAACTATTATGTGAGAACTATAAGCAAATTTTCAGTTTTTTTTCTAGATATGAACCCAGCTAATAGATCCCAAATGCAATATTACTTTTACACTTTCAAGAGATGTGTGAATATTGGTTGAGTTAATTCCTTGATTGCTAAACCTAGTTCAAGTATTACTTTTTAGTTCATTTTACACATCCATAAACTCAAACTATACAAAACATACACCAGAAAATCAATGTTAGAAGTCTTGCAAACTTGACCGTGCAATTACATAGGCAAAACTAATGAAAACGACCTGCTTAAGGTTAACAATTAAGTCCTACACGTGTATACATATCAGAACCTCATCTTGCTTGGTTGTATTTGAATCATGTGAATATGCAAAGAAGAAAGGTGATTGAAGGTCAAATGTTATAGTGTATTTATGTGAACATTCACTATACGCATCTTTTGGTTCCAACAACTTCAAAAGTTGCAAAGCATATGATTCTTCAAACCTCAAAATGGTCAAAATATGCACGTGTGGACAACTACGTGCACTGTCCGGGACCTAAATTTACTTGGAGGTTGTTTATTATTTCAATCATTGTGCGGATATTCCTATACATGCTGGATTTTCTTGATTATTTTATTTCTTGATTGCATTTTGTTTTAAGAATGAACAAATAGCCTCTAGTACATCGATAAACCATGCTTATGTTATCGAATTCAAGAACATGAACATCGTGTACAAACAATGTTCATTTGCATGTGTGCCTAACATATTTGATTAGCTGATGAGGTCTATAAGAAATGATTTTCATTTTGTGGCCAAAAGGTAGTAGCATGGGACCATACGATTCTGTCTTTCAGATTTTCCGCCGGAGAAGAACCTGTTGTTCGAAACGTGTCCACTTTTCTTTCTCTATTTTTATGAATAATAATGGATGGTGAAGTAATATGAGTTTTTTTTTTGGGCAACCCCTAGTAGAGTTGGTAAGGCAGTTGGATCTTGTGGCCTTGGTCACGGGTTCGATTCCCACCGTTGGAATGCCTATTGCCTTCTAGCCTGTCAGCTATGGGCAACCTAGGCTGGATTATTTCTCTTGTGTGGTTTGCAGGCTATTGCACAAGAGTGAGGTTTACCCAGTGCGCACCCTAAGAGTAGCGGCTGCGGGTTTCCCCCGTCATTAAAAAAAAAAAAAAAGAAGTAATATGAGTTTTGGAATCTAGAGACTATCAAATAAAAGAATTGCAAACTACTTTTATTGCATACTTCAATCCAAATGAGAATTGCATAATTTTCTTTTCATACTTTGGTAAAAGTAAACAGAGAAAGTAACTGAACAATGGTCAATTGGTGGATGGAGGCATAATTAGGAAATCATTGAGGTCAATTATTTTGACTATATTGCTTTTTTGTACTATATCCAGTGAAGTCAAACTGAATACAAAAGAAATTCCCTTTTACAAAGGGTGAAGATGCTTGTGATTGTTTGATATTTTTTGAAAAATGGATGCTCTCATGACAATGACGAGAGATGAGCATTGAGAAGCATACTTTTATTTATCTATCTATCTATAATCTATAATCTATAATCTATAAATATTATAAAAGTATGAATCTTTTAGCATGATTTACATTTCTTAACTTTTTTGTTAAGACTAAAATACCCCATATAATAATTAATATTTATATTTAATTATTAAATTTTGTAGTGCTATTATTAAATGAATGTACATGAATTTAAATTAAACCCTCATATAATAATTCAAATTTATATTTAATCTAAATAAACTATTAAATTTTGTAGTCTTGTTATTAAATGAATGTACATGAATTTAAATTAATATTGAACAAACTAATTAATATTAAACAAGTTTGTTCAATGTACATTAACATGAATAATTCATAAGAATGTGAATAGGTCAAATCACATAAATTCCTTTTGTTTATAAATTTGAAATTTTCATTGAAATGTCTTTCAATTGTATGTTGTTAATGAGAATGAGGTTGATAATCAAATGAAGATATTACAAGTTTTGAGTTTAATATACGCATTTGATTTCCAAATGCTTTTGGGTGTGACTTGTGTAGTCAAATTATACTAATAAAAAATGGTGAACCATTAAACTCAATAGATGTTTGTCTTTTCAATTAAAAAAAATAAAGAAAAAGGTTAAGGCATAAGTGGAGTAGGGAGGAAATTCTCAAATGGTTCTCAAGTCAAGCGGGAGGAATGAAAGAACGGTCTGTAAGCATCAAATATAGTCATGAAGAGGACTGACTAGCTTCTGCAACAGGTGATAGATCGGTTGTGCATTTCAAGAAATAGGGATTGGGTGAGGTCAAAAAATTATTTGCTTTATACAATCATGAATCAAGTTGTTGAGCATTTTCTTATGGAAATAAATTATATTTGACTTATTATGAATTGTACTGCAATTGTGTTGGATTCATTTGATATTTTTATAGACTGATATTTGTAATAAAATGAGTTTTATATGTAAATTAGAATGCAAAGTTAGTACACAATATTGAATTACAACATAATATAATCATCAGTTTGATTGCAAAACAAATTTTAAAAGCAAGTTGTTTCATATTATTATACGAGCTAAGCTTTTTAATATTTCTTATATTTTATTGACCCTATTTCTATCTTTCAATCTCTTTGATTGATCAAATGTGTGATATTTCTAATACTCTATGCTTATGGAATCCAGATGATCTCAGATTGATGATAATATGTATCTCAATAATGTCATTTTTATATGGGAGTTACGTGTCTTATTTCATAGTAATTCATTTTTATATTTTTTGTCCATATTTGGTTTGTCAATTGAAAAAGTGAAATTTGAAGCAGCAGTATTATAGTGGAAGCTCTGTTGTTCGAATGGACACCCTAATATGATCCTTCTTGGTTCATGTCTATTCGTAATATGGCACCAACTCTAATGGTTAAGGTTCATGTCCAAGAACTGAAGGTTTTTGTTTCAAATCTTTTAAAATTGGTCAAATTTCCAATAACTATTTATTTATACTTGAATCTATACTAGGAAATTAAAATAAATTTTACTTAGCTTATAAATGATCCTTATTCTAATTACTTTGGATTAATCATTGTTTTTCTACTTTATTTTTAAAGTATTCTAATATCTCTATCATATTATTGTTGAACGTGGTGGATTTGAGAAGTGAATTTGGAAGAATGATTTTAAATAATTCTAATACAGAATTATTTGGAATTTACCTTAGTCCTAGAAAATGATCAAAATGGATAACAAGAGATTTTAACTCCATTGCAATTTGAGAAACTCAAACAAGCTCAATGAATTTGTTGATGACTTTGAAGTCCTTGCATTATAAATTATTCAATCCAAACACGCTCTTACGTCATTTGCGAATATATTATAAATTGGATCAACATATAACGTAAATTTTAAATAATAAAGAATACTGTGACTAATAAATGATCCCTAATAATGAGTAAACTTTTCTTTCAAACTTTGAAATAAAAAAAATAAAAAAACCAAAATAATGAACCAATGTTCGTATGAGAAGTTTGAACATGAAATATGAAAATGTAGAGAGAAGTCCATATGAGATAATAAATGTTAGTCAATAAAAATAGATTTTGAAAAAGTTACTATACAGATTCAATTATTCTCTAATGATGAAGTAAGAAATATAAAGGGATTAATTTCTATTTTGAAATATTAGCTCTTTGACGTGAAAATGTCAAATTGAAAAATAAAGAGCAATTACTTTTATCATTTGAAGTTACGGTAGGGGGATTCATATTTAAATTAATTATCATCTAATATTTAAACTTATATAATATCAAAAGAAGATATAAATACATAAAGGTCCAAGGAAATTGAGGGACAGATGGCTTTATAATGAAGTTTGTAATTTATTATTGCTATAAATTTAGATTTTAATTAGATGAAGTTCATGATTGATCATTAGAACTCAGTGTATATGAACTTTTTAATTAGATGAAGTTCATGATTGATCATTAGAACTCAGTGTATATGAACTACAATTGAGTTCGATATATCTTTCGAATGGTTGTTTAAATGATCAGTTGTTTCAATAAGACCATGTGAAAGAAACACTTTCGAAAATGACCTTGCAAAGACCAATTAATATATGAAACAAAATATAAATACTTAATTGAGATAATAACGAAGTATATTCATATCATTCGATTAATTTGAGATAGCATGCATGAAATTCGATGCCTCGGTCCATTTATATTTAAATTGAGTTTAATTAAACATGAGATTGGTTGAACTTGAGTCTTTAGACAAGGTGGCTCAGCTCAACATAAACCCAACTCAATGAAAAGCTTATAATATATTTTATAGTTTATATGAAAGTGACTCTTGTCAAACATTTTCATTTTTCATATTAACTTTTATACAAGTAAGAAAAATATTAGGTGCAAACCTTGGTTTAATAGTTGGTTGGTCTATGATTTTAGTATACGATTGTAGGTTAAACAACTCACTCTTCCAACGAAATCCCCATAAACATTGTTTGTTGGTAAATATAGCTTAAGAAAATTCGTTTTTTTCCACTTTATTTGACGTTGAATTATTACTTCGTTATTGAAAATAAAGTTAAAAAATAAACTTGCCATAATATATTTTCTAACTCAATTTTCTATTAAAACCTCTTTGAGACTAATAAATTTTGTAATGATAAGTGTCTCTAACAAATAAGCTTTACAAAAAAAAATTATATCACAAATGATATGATTTGATATTTGTTGACTTAATTCATATATTAATGATCTGAGGAAAAAGTGTTATTTTTTTTAAAAAAACTTTTCAATTAAGAAAAATTGTACATTATCACATTTATTTCGTACCAAATTAAAAATTGACTAAATAGACTACTACTTAATTTTGAAGATTGGAGCTTGAGTAGTCAGTAGATGCTCTTAGGCGACACCAAACATCTCATGCGCATCAAACCTTTCAAGTCTTATGTGTTGAATTGTTATCCTTTCTTCTTTGCCATTTCCACCACTTTATCTCTCTTCTCCATTCTTTATTTTCTACGTTTTGTAATGATTGTTATTACTTTGTATTTCTTTTGTGAATTTGTTTATTTATGTAATCAAATAAATTCAAATCATTAAAATTATAATTACTTTATTAGCTTATCATTTTGTCACTTTGTTATACATCGATTATTTTCGTAATATTTTATTGTGACAAATGATTTTAATTAATTCGTTGTATACATTCAAAAGTGATTTGTATCTATTTTGTTTTTATTATTATGTTAGTTCATTGTATATACTTTCATTATATTTTATATATTATTACTATAAATATACATACATATATATTATTTATTTAAAAGTCTTCCAAAGATCAAAGGTGTATCCTTGGATCCAAGATATTCAACTTTTGAGAACATGTTTTTTTGGGTAGCATTGCAATTTTTTTCTCTTTTCCATATTATCATTTCAATTATATTAAACCCCAATATGTGTTTTAAATCTCTTGAATTAGTATTAATTACTATTATGCATTAAAACTAATTCAGATTGTGAAACTGCGAATGACTCATTAAATCAGTTATTGTTTGTTTGATGGTATCTGCTACTCGGATAACCGTAGTAATTCTAGAGCTAATACGTGCAACAAACTCCGACTTCTGGAAGGGATGCATTTATTAGATAAAAAGTCTTGCTGCGATGATTTCGGATAACTCGACAGATCGCACGACCTTCATGCCGGCGCCGCATCATTCAAATTTCTGCCCTATCAACTTTCAATGGTAGGATAGTGGTTTACTATGGTGATGACGGGTGACGGAGAATTAGGGTTCAATTTCAGAGAGGGAGCCTGAGAAACGGCTACCACATCCAAGGAAGGCAGCAGGCGCGCAAATTACCCATTCCTGACACAGGAATTCTTTGATTCATATATACATAAAGCATTAGAAAGTTTCAGAATACACGCACATTGAGCCGTTGGAATTTCGTTTGTTGTACTCAAATAAATTGTCATCAAATACTGAAATTAATCAAAATATATTGAATTGGATACTACATATGCAATAGGAAAGACGAATGTAGGTCTTTTTTAGATGAATTAATTCATAAGTGTAACGATAGTATTAGAATGGTAATGTGAAAAATAAAAGTAAAAAATTATATATATAGTCATGCACAGTAAATCTCATTAAATTGATAAAATTACTAATTGAATCTCATTAGATTGGAATTATTAAAATATCTTTCGCTTAAAAAATGAACCCTAGATTTATAACTATGGTGTTGTGATTACGTGACCACAATATATCATATAATTTTTATAAGAACAACACAACAATATGTGTGCAATAAAATAGTATAAGAAAGTTAAATATAAAGTTTGAGAAAATAAAAATCTTATGTTATTAGATATAATCATTATTCATTATCGTGTACAAGATATTTATCACCTCAAAAAAAGTAGTACAAATCTAAAAAATCAAACAATAGCATAATGAGCCTTGGTCGATCCAAGGCACGTTCGCTATTCATTGTGCTATTTCTTAAATTTTTCAGGGGTTTGTACTACTTTTTGATTTATTTATTTTTTTGTTATATTTATCAATTTTTCTTTTGTTTGGTTTTTGAGTGAAATGGAATAGAAGGGAAGAAGGGGTTAAAATAAATAAAGATGGGCATTCACAATGTTTAAATAATTATAAAGTTAATATAAAATTCAACAAGTTGAACATCAAACTCATGAATTAGTCAAACCCTCCTAAACCAATCCTTCCAACCGAACAAAGCCTAATAAGGCTTTAATCTTCTCAGGACTATGTGGAATGCAAGTAATATGTTACTACCATTCTTTAATATGGATCTACTAAATCTTAGCATTCGTTAATTTACCAATATTTCACGCCATAAAAGGATGAACTAAGCCCATTAACTTAAATGAAGGGCAGCTAACCATAATTACCCGTTATTTAATCTAATATTACCATTAACTAATATAAACACAAAATGCTTATTTTTTATCAACCAATTCAGCACCATACTAAAAAGTTATTTAGATTCTTTTTTTATATAATCTTTTATAAATATATATAATTGACAATTTTGTCAAGAATTTAATTTTTATTATTATATATGATTAAAATACTAATGTATCCATAAAATAAATAAAAGTATTATTTTCATGACGGTATAGATAAAAGCATGAATTCCAAATAAAATTCTAATTTTTATTTTTCTGGATTTGATATGGAACCCAACTGTTTTGAAAATCATTCTATAGACGACTAACATACAATTTTCACCATTGTGCCGGATCAAATTTTTTCCTCTCCAAACTTATATTATATATTGTCTTATGTCACTTTACTATTATAAAAATGCAAATAACTATGAAATTTTGTATTGTAATTATTATGTGAAAATTTAGATTATCTTATTCAAAATATATAAAACTTAAATTACAACAAATTTGAATGTAGTCTCATATCATATTTAGGTTTAGGTTAAAAGAAGAAAATTTGATTATGTAAATATATAGTTTAACTAAATCCAAGTTTACATTTTTAAGAAAATTTAAATGTAACTAACTTATATTAAATAGACATTTTGAAAATAATATAAAAGAAGAATAACATCTCAATGGATATACGTATTTCTTGGGTAATTATAACAACTTAAAGTATAGTAGATATTCTTAATCTTCATAAAAATATTACAAACATAAACTGAAGTAGATGTTTGGTTGAATTTTATACTGAAATGTGATACGCAATTTATACACGACTTTGTGTTACTTAGCAAGCTTCATTATCTCGATACTTTTAATTTCTATGCATGTCACCAAATTAGTAAAGTCAAAATAAATTATGTAACACTTTTGAAATATTAATATGAAAAATAAATAATGCAATTATATGTTTGAAACGCTAATTTTTTTTTTATAACAATAAAAATCAATAAATTAATTCCTAATTTAAAAAAATAAAACAATAATTTTGTTAAAAGTGTGATTGTAAACTTTTGGATTTTTTGAATGAATATTTTTAATAATAGATTTTCGAGATTATAAATATTTTGATGAGTTTCTCGGATTTATAATTTTTCTTTTGGTGGGGGATGTGTTTAATATTTTCTCTTAAATTTTTTTAATTATATTACATACACTATTTCTAATATAGGCATTTTTCTTGGGAGATATTATTTAAAGTATTATACATCACTAAGCTTACAAGTATTAATTAAACTTCACTTATCATCATAGTTAGTTGAAATATAAGAACAAATAAGAGAAATTGAGTGTCAGATCGGATACAACTCACAGAAAACCAATGAAAATAAAGGGGAAAAAACAAGAAAATAAGAAACAAGGAAAGAACAATTAATGTAAAGGGAACTATTTTAAAGTTTATATGAAGTAAATCAACTACTATCTTTTCAAGAATGTGGACTAAACAAAAAAAAATACAGTGAACGATAAGGAAGAAGACATGAACAATATAATTTTAAGTAATAATGAAGAGATGCGAAATAATTTAAAAAAGAAATACAAATATTAAAAAGAAATGAAACCTCTATCAAGATCACAGAAAAGAAAAAATTGACATAAAAATATTAACCAATGCCCATAAAATAAGATTGAATATTAAATTGCATTATTTATACGTAAATGATATTTGTCATATAATTTTCATTGTTGTGGATCATTTAAGTATTTAAGTAGTACCATCAAATATTGGAATTTTAATTGTTCATGGATTTAACGAGTGATTTTAAGTTAATACATTTTTAAGAATCACGTATCACGTGCAAAGCACGTGTTCTTTACTAGTCTATTATAAAAGTATCAATATTAAGAGAGTGACTTACATTTCTTAACTTTTTTGAAGAGTCTAAAATATCCCTAATAAATTAATTTCATTCTTTTAAAAATTGGTGATTGTTCATTGAATGTATTATTGTAACAATTAATTAATAATTAACATTATTCAATGTATATCATAATATTCGATTGTATATGCACAAAGCTATTTACTTAATAAGTATTTAAATTGAGGTTATAATAAAAATAAAACTTGTAATACAAATTCCTTATAATTAGACAGCCGCGAGAGGTAAAAGCGAATAGGCTTTTCATTTGTGGTTAATTTCCTATTTCATGCATGGCTTTTTAGTTGCCATGAATGATGCATGAAATATAATTATTACTATTAATAATTAAATATTATTAGTAATAATTATTCAAAGACTTGAAAAGCTTAATCCACCACTATAAATATTCATCCTCAAAGTTTCTAATGCATACCAAAGATAAGACCTTAACATACACAAACAAAAGAAAGTTTGAACTTTCATTCTTGTGCTAAAAATACTTGCGAAATGGACACTAGAGTTGATGTACATGTAGAATCTCCCCTACTTCTAAATACGAGGAGCCAATTCAACATTAGTGTCTTGAGCATTGGAATCATGTCAAACTGTTAGCAGTCCAATTTTGTATTATATTATGAGATAGCTTATTTGTTTTAAGGAAAATATTCCTAATATGTTTCAATGAAGTATGTTTTAAATACATAATTTTTGTCCATCTTGTATGTCTTATTTCTCGTGGAATGAAGAAGTTATTATTTTTATTTTATTTTGTGAATCAGAATGTGTAAGACTAATATAAAACTTAAATACATAATTAGTAAGATAATAAAAAAATCACAGTGACAAATAATATATACCGTCACATCGCCAAAATTTTTAATCAAATGATATTGATGAGGTTGATCATGTTATGAGCTAAGCAATGATGTGGCGTACAAAGCCAAGCTCAGCTTGAGTTGACTTTATAATTGAAATTGAGATTAAAACAAAACTGTAAATTGTTAATAATTGAAATTCTAATTTTTCTTTCCCCCCTCTAAGCTCAAGTCTAAATAAAACAATAATTTTGAGAAATGAGAGTGTTATTTTTAAAAAATGAGGCCAGAGAGTTGTAATAACGCCAATTTTACAAAACTTATATAATATTAGATCATTCTGACTATACAAACATTGAAAATCCCAAAACTTCAATTAGTAGTCATTACTCATTGAAGTTTATGATCAGAAATAAAAGTTGGCCTCTTGATTAATATTTCGGTGGAACTATACACTTCAGAAACTGATTCATGCATGGCTAATTTCACTTCCCATAAATGATGCATTAATTTATAACTACTACTATTAATTGATGAAAGACCTGAAAGGGCTAATTCACCACTATAAATATCATAATCCTCAAATGAAGTAATACACTTAGAAGATTGACCTTTCTTATACACATATGTAAAAAGAAAAGATAGAAAATAGAACTATTTGAGCAAATGGACATAAAAGAGTTCCTGCAGAGGATGTCCATTTGAAAGCGCAGTGGCATGGTTCCCATGATTTCATATGCCATTAACGTTAATGTTAATGTAACTTACTTCATTTTGTTAAATTATCATTAAATTCGGAGCCAAATATTTAAATTATAATGTGATAATATTTGATAAATAATGAAATTTTATGAATGCGTAAGAACAACGGAGTCACGTTTTATTTTGGATTTCCTTATTTATATGTGACCAACTATTTTATAATAGTTCACAGACACATGGACATGTTGTTAAAGAATGAAACTAATTTTCATGACGGAGATACATCGAATGATTTTAAAAACAAAATCATTATGGTAATTTTTGAAATAAGAAATGAGCAAAACTAACAAATAAAAAGACTACACAAGTATTTGGGTATTTTAAGCCACAGTGAAAAATGATGTGAGTATATACAAAACTCAATGAGATGATATAGCTAGAATGAAGCGTTCAATACATCAAAAGTAACAAGAGAAAAGTATAAATGAATAATGTATTTACATAAGAGTTTATTTAGCTACAGTATTATCTAAATTTAAATTTTTAATTAACATAGTTTATTAGTACTCAACCATTTTTGTGATCAATTCAATAGTTAAATTATTGTTTAAAATTGTACAATTAGCACGTTGAATCATATATATGTATATGTATAAAATTATTTTATTAGGGGGAATTATAGATTTCGTCCCCGAACTTAAACCCAATCGCAAAATTGGTCCCTGATGTTACAGATGCGTCAATTGGGTCCCTCAACATACGAGTTTTGGACAAATATAGTCCCCACCGTTAAACTTCCGTTAAATCACTAACGGAATGCGCTTTTTAAGGAAAAATTACACTTTTAGCCTTGAAAATTGCTTCTTATGGACATGTTTGTTATATTTCCGCAAAATGGTATCAAAGCCTTAGGTTTTATTGATGAAATAATTAATTATTATTGCATTTTATTACTCTACTCTCTAACGGAGGAGATTTAAACAAGAATGGAACATTCGAACAAATGTTCAACGAGTTACGAAAAGAGAGATTTTTGTCCAACATGGACATAAATCGATACT
Organism: Verbascum thapsus; assembly: GCA_963669365.1. Classification (NCBI taxonomy): domain Eukaryota; kingdom Viridiplantae; phylum Streptophyta; class Magnoliopsida; order Lamiales; family Scrophulariaceae; genus Verbascum; species Verbascum thapsus. The sequence goes on from OY770107.1 coordinate 20,166,908, forward strand.
AAGACTGATACTTCTAAGATTACCCACGATCTTAGAGAAATTCAAAAAACGGTTCAAGATTATGGTCATAGGTTGATCTATATACCTATGAAAATAGAGCAATTGAACTAGAAGATGGACGAGATATTACAGATCCTCCCCGATATGAAAACCTTAATAGTGTATCTGAAAAAGGAAGTTTCAGATCTAGGTGAAAAATGGAAGGGTTGTATTGGTACATCCAATACGGACCGCATCCGTGATGCTTTTGGGCCAGTACCCCTTCTGCACCAAAAAGGTAAGGCATCAGAAATTTCAAGGCTCAAACCTCAAGAAGATAGAATTAATGAAATTCTTAAAAGGATTAATTAATAGAAGTTTCACGAGTAGATCTGTAATGCCCAATGATCTCACACCAAGCCAACAACAAGCATGTCATATAATCGGCATTTACTGATTTACAACATATGAATGGCATGACTGCATGAATATGACTATTTGGTAATTATATGATAAACGCATGATTTTACAAAAATGCTTATGTGCTACGTAAGTGATATGTGCATTTCAAAAGCATTTAATTAGCATTCGCTATTAGTTAAGCAGATTTGACGGTTAAGCAGGCACGACGTTTAGACAATTAACGAGTTAGATTAAGTAGGCATGACGTCTAGCACTTATCACGAATTAATTGACGAACAAAAAAATTGAGCTGCTTCCCAGGAGGTCACCCATCATGTTGTTGCTCTCGTACGAGCACGCTTAACTTTAGAGTTTTGATCGAATACGGTACATTAAATCTTCCGAATAATTATCGGGTAAAAATATTTTACACACTACGCGTCACTTACGTGTTACCTATATGTCCCGATTAGTATAAATACATGACACGTAGAAAATATAACGTACAAATGTATAACACGTAATAAGCTAGCAGCTGCAAATAATTCATTGAATATTATATTATATTTGGTCACCAAACTTAGTAACCAAGTTTTTCAATTCTGCCGACATACTTTATCACTTTAAATACAACTTGTGTGAAAGAAAAGTAGGAAGAAAAAGAGCAAAAACAGAGAGCAAAATTTGAGAGAAGAGAGAAAGAAGAAAAGAGAGAAAGAAAAGAAAAAAGGAAAGGAAAAATTCCGGAAAAATAGGAAACGCGTAATAGAACGTGAAACGAGTTAGGCCAATCGACGTACGCGTTACAAGTAAGTATTTTATCGATAGTTTCTACGAATTAATCGGTGAATTTAGAATATTAGTCGAAAATCGTAATTAGGTATCGTATAAATATCGTTTTACAGGTTATTGAACGACTAGAATTTGAACTAGCACTATCGATAGCTTGCGGTAGCGCCAGCGTTAACGATTTTATTAGTAACGACTTAAGGTAAGAAGAAACTTTTCTTGACGTATCATAAGAATCAATATTATGCATTTTTATGATTATGTGAGTTGATTGTTTGAAAATGAATGTATTATGTGCCGATTGTGTTAAATGTTAATGATTTATGATTTATTATATGTTTTATTGAAAATGAATGTTATATGACGTGAAATGTTGAAGTACATGTGAATATGATGCATTATATTGATACATATGGAAAGAGAACGTTTTTGAAAGTGAAGTTTGGTATTTGATTGGCGGTCGGGTAGGCACGGGACGCGGGAGGGACCGGCGGACCCACAGAGGGTGGTGAATACCTTGAGGTGTAAAAAACCAAGATAGATAAAGCCACGATTTATGATGGAGCTAGCGGTTAATATCATCGGCCGAAAGGTCGGTATGAAAACCCCGCGATGCTTCTTTTATTGGCCAAATATGAACAGGTTCCGAAAACAGACGCCTATCATCATCAGTCGAATACCATACTTCGGGGTACCCAAGAGGAAAAGATAATGTTTTAAATGAACTATGCATTATTGACTGATTTATGTGCTACGTGATATATTGTTATAATTCAGCTTCTTCTTACTGAGCCATTAGCTCATTAGATTCTTATGATGCAGGTGACGTTTGATGTATATATGCATGAAGGTTGTCCAAGCCTCCCGAGCGGTCAGACAGAGCTATGTTCATATGCCGTGTTTCGAGCGTTTTGTAGCTCAAAAACTCTGATTTTGTTTTAATAGCCGCTCTGTTATGGTTTTGTAAACGAATGTTTGTTTATGTACAGGGTTTTGAATTTGCAAGGAAAAATGGTTTGTTTTAATTTCAAAAGATGTATTTTTATTATTTTAGAAAACCATAACATTTACGAAAGAAAAGGGTCATCGTCCCCGGGCCCGGTCTGGGGGCGTGACAGTTTTATGGTATCAGAGCGGAGGTTTAGTCTTTCCTGAAGATAGATGAAGGCATATGAACATATCTTGGCTGGAAAAACTTGGTCAACTCTTTTGCTTATTTTCTTTATGTTTGATTAATGCATATTATTGTCATTATTGTGCATTTATTATTGGCTGGTGAAAGGGATAAATTGGGCAATATATAGGAAATCATGCCGCCGAAACGTAAAGCTATGGGTGCCGAAGAAGGTGGTAATAATGTGGTGGATAATTTGACTAATCTGATACAACAACAAACCAGAATGCACGGTGAACAGATCCAACAATTACTAGACATGCAGCAGAGAAATCAAGAACAGAATAACCAAGTGCATGCACCTCCAGTTCGTCCTGAAAATCCACAAGCTGTGTACGAGAAGTTCAGAAAAATGGAACCATCGAAGTGGTGGTTCAGATCCTGTTGCTGCCGAGGAATGGGTTAAATCGTTAGATGTCATCTTCGACTACATGCGTATCGACGATGTTGATAAAGTACTTTGTGCAATATTCCTATTAAAGAAAGAGGCGAGAATCTGGTGGGAAGGAGCTAAACTTGCAGTGGATATGGAGACACTGACGTGGGAAAGGTTCAAGGTGATCTTTTATGACAAATACTTCACTCGAGATGCCAGATCCCTCAAGGTTAAAGAGTTCTTAGAGCTGAAACAGGGAGACATGACGGTCTGCGACTATGTTAGAAAATTTGAAGAGGGTTGCCGATATGTGCCTTATATTGCAAGGGATAATACTGAAAAGATCGATCACTTTTTGCGGGGACTGAAGCCTGAGATTAGACGGGATGTCAGAATGTCTTCAGCAACTGAGTTTAGAGAAATTGTGGATAAAGCTTTAATGGCTGATCTTGATGAAAAAGAAATTCAGAAATCTTATCAGCAAAAGAGGCAAATGTTTACCCCGAGAAATCCAACGCAATGGAAGAAGCCAGAGCAGAAACCAATCCAAAGAAATGTTGACAAGCGTCCAAGAGTTGGACAGTCCTCCAATGAAGTCGAAAGGCCGAAATGTAATATATGTGGCAGGAATCATTTTGGGGAATGCCGAATGGGTTCGAACAACTGTTTCAAATGTAAGAAGCCTGGACATTTTGCAAAAGATTGCCCAATCCTCCAGAATAAAGTGCAAGGAAGAGTTTACTCGATGACGAATGAACAAGCTGATGCAGACCCCTCAGTCGTTTCAGGTACTATTTTGATTTCTGGAATGCCTGCATTTGCATTGATAGATTCAGGTTCTACGCATTCATTTGTATCAAATGCATTTGTGAGAAAACTGGGCATTACACCGGACTTGCTGAAAATAAGTTACAGTGTGACCATTCCGTCGGGGGAACAGATGGATTCGAGTCATGTACTGAGGGCTTGTTCTATTCAGATTGGTAGCAAAGTATTATATGCTGATCTTGTTGTCTTGCCGATTTCAAATTTTGAGGTTATATTGGGTATGGATTGGCTTACCAAATACCATGCCACCATCGATTGTAACAAGAAGATTGTGATCTTTCAGCCACCTGAAAAGGAGCAATTTATGTTTAGCGGTACTTCAGGCTCACTTTCTTTACCAATTATATCTGCACTGAAAGCCCAAAAGATGTTGAATAAAGGTTGTGCTGGATACTTGGCAAGTGTGGTAGATACTTCAATTGAAACCAATTTGAAGCCAGAAAATGTGGAGGTGGTCAACGAATTTCTAGAGGTGTTTCCAGATGATTTACCAGGACTACCACCAGATCGAGAAATTGAATTTGTGATTGATGTTGTGCCAGGAACTGCTCCTATTTCTAAAGCACCATATAGAATGGCCCCAACTGAATTAAAAGAGTTGAAAGTGCAATTGCAAGATTTACTTGATAAGGGATTCATTCGTCCAAGCTATTCTCCTTGGGGAGCTCCAGTATTGTTTGTTAAGAAGAAAGACGGAACTATGCGGTTATGCATTGATTACAGAGAGCTAAACAAGGTAACAATAAAGAATAAATATCCTCTTCCCAGAATAGATGATTTGTTTGATCAATTGCAAGGTGCATCAGTATTCTCGAATATTGATTTGCGTTCGGGTTATCATCAATTAAAAGTTAAGGAGGAAGATATACAGAAAACTGCATTTAGAACAAGGTATGGCCATTACGAGTTTTTAGTAATGCCTTTCGGTTTAACAAACGCTCCTGCAGCCTTCATGGATTTAATGAATCGGGTATTCAAAGTTTTCCTTGACAAGTTCGTGATTGTGTTTATCGATGACATCCTGATCTACTCACGTGATAAACGGGAGCATGAAGAACATTTGAGACTCGTGTTGCAAGTTCTGAAGGAGAAACAACTATACGCTAAATTCAAGAAATGTGAATTTTGGCTTGAACAAGTGGTATTCTTAGGGCACGTGGTATCGAAAAATGGGATATCAGTTGATCCGAGCAAGATAGAAGCTGTGAATAACTGGCAAATACCAACAACCGTGTCAGAAGTTCGGAGTTTCTTAGGATTAGCAGGATATTACAGAAGATTCGTTCAGGGATTCTCAAAATTGGCGGTTCCACTAACGACGTTGACGAGAAAGAATGTGAAGTTTGTTTGGAACGAGGCTTGTGAAAAGAGTTTTCAGGAGTTGAAACACCGATTGACTACAGCTCCTATTCTCTCTGTTCCAACTGGAACTGGTGGATTCGTTGTGTACAGCGATGCTTCTAAAAATGGTTTGGGGGCTGTATTAATGCAGAATGGGAAGGTAATTGCTTATGCATCAAGACAATTGAAAGAGTATGAAAAGAATTATCCAACTCATGATCTGGAACTTGCCGCTGTCGTTTTTGCCTTGAAGATTTGGAGACATTATTTGTATGGTGAAAAATGTGAGATTTACACCGATCATAAAAGCTTGAAGTATTTCTTCACCCAGAAGGAGCTAAATATGAGACAACGAAGATGGTTAGAACTTGTTAAAGATTATGACTGCGTGATTAACTATCATCCCGGTAAAGCCAATGTGGTAGCTGATGCATTGAGTAGAAAGTCGATGTCTTCCCTCATTATACAGAGGCCACTATTACAAGATTTGCAAAAATTGGAACTTGAACTTGTACCCAAAGGGGAGGTATGTTATTTGTCAGCCCTAATGTTGAAACCTGTACTTCGTGACAAAATCATCGAAGCTCAGAAAAATGATGCGTATCTGATTGAGGTAAAGAGAAAGATAGACGAAGGAAAGAAGACTGAATTCACAATTTCCGATGATGGGGTTATGAAATACAAAGGCAGATTATGTGTGCCATCTGATCAATCAATCAAAGTAGACATTTTGAAAGAAGCTCATGCTAGTCCTTATTCAGTACACCCCGGTAGTACAAAGATGTATAAAGATCTGCAACAACATTATTGGTGGACCGGTATGAAGAAAGATATAGCAACATTTGTGGCAGAATGCTTGACTTGCCAACAGGTTAAGGTTGAACACCAAAGACCAGCGGGTTTATTAAAGCCTCTACCGATACCAGAATGGAAATGGGAACATATTACAATGGATTTCGTATTGGGACTGCCGAGAACTCAGAAGGGTTATAACTCTGTATGGGTGATTGTCGATAGATTAACAAAATCAGCCCACTTTTTTGCAGTGAAGTCGACGTATAATATGGATCAATATGCTCAACAATACATTAATGAGATAGTCAGATTACATGGAGTGCCAGTTTCTATAGTATCTGATCGAGATCCTAAATTCACGTCTACGTTTTGGAAGAGTTTGCACAATGCCATGGGAACGAAACTTGCATTCAGTACGGCATTTCATCCACAGAGCGACGGGCAGTCAGAAAGGGTCATTCAGGTACTTGAAGATATGCTAAGAGCGTGCACATTAGATTTCCCAGGAAGTTGGGATGCGAAACTGCCATTGGTGGAATTTACTTACAACAATAGCTATCAATCGACCATCGGAATGGCACCTTATGAAGCGTTGTATGGAAGAAAATGCAGATCTCCAGTTTATTGGGACGAAGTTGGAGAAAGAAGATTACTTGGCCCAGAATTAGTACAGCAAACAACTACGATTGTAGAAAAGATACGTGAAAGAATGAAAACGGCACAAAGCAGACAGAAAAGTTATGCAGACGTACGGAGAAGAGACTTAGAGTTTACTATTGGAGATCATGTGTTCTTAAAAGTGGCTCCAATGAAGGGAATTATGAGATTCAGGAAGAAGGGAAAATTGAGTCCGAGATATGTTGGTCCGTTTGAAATTCTTGAAAGAGTTGGAGATCGAGCTTATAGAGTGGCATTACCTCCTTCATTAACCGGTGTTCACAATGTTTTCCATATTTCGATGCTAAGGAAATACGTTTCCAATCCTTCTCATGTGTTAAGTTACGAGCCGTTGGAGTTATCTTCAGAATTAGCTTACGAGGAAAAACCAGTGCAAATTCTTGATCAGAAGGTAAAACAGTTGAGAAACAAAAGTATTAACTTGGTGAAGGTTTTGTGGAGAAATCATGCAGTAGAGGAAGCTACCTGGGAAAGGGAAGAAGAAATGCGGAGCAAATATCCTGAACTATTTCGGTATGTCAAATTTTGAGGACAAAATTTTCATAAGGAGGATATGATTGTAATGCCCAATGATCTCACACCAAGCCAACAACAAGCATGTCATATAATCGGCATTTACTGATTTACAACATATGAATGGCATGACTGCATGAATATGACTATTTGGTAATTATATGATAAACGCATGATTTTACAAAAATGCTTATGTGCTACGTAAGTGATATGTGCATTTCAAAAGCATTTAATTAGCATTCGCTATTAGTTAAGCAGATTTGACGGTTAAGCAGGCACGACGTTTAGACAATTAACGAGTTAGATTAAGTAGGCATGACGTCTAGCACTTATCACGAATTAATTGACGAACAAAAAAATTGAGCTGCTTCCCAGGAGGTCACCCATCCTGTTGTTGCTCTCGTACGAGCACGCTTAACTTTAGAGTTTTGATCGAATACGGTACATTAAATCTTCCGAATAATTATCGGGTAAAAATATTTTACACACTACGCGTCACTTACGTGTTACCTATATGTCCCGATTAGTATAAATACATGACACGTAGAAAATATAACGTACAAATGTATAACACGTAATAAGCTAGCAGCTGCAAATAATTCATTGAATATTATATTATATTTGGTCACCAAACTTAGTAACCAAGTTTTTCAATTCTGCCGACATACTTTATCACTTTAAATACAACTTGTGTGAAAGAAAAGTAGGAAGAAAAAGAGCAAAAACAGAGAGCAAAATTTGAGAGAAGAGAGAAAGAAGAAAAGAGAGAAAGAAAAGAAAAAAGGAAAGGAAAAATTCCGGAAAAATAGGAAACGCGTAATAGAACGTGAAACGAGTTAGGCCAATCGACGTACGCGTTACAAGTAAGTATTTTATCGATAGTTTCTACGAATTAATCGGTGAATTTAGAATATTAGTCGAAAATCGTAATTAGGTATCGTATAAATATCGTTTTACAGGTTATTGAACGACTAGAATTTGAACTAGCACTATCGATAGCTTGCGGTAGCGCCAGCGTTAACGATTTTATTAGTAACGACTTAAGGTAAGAAGAAACTTTTCTTGACGTATCATAAGAATCAATATTATGCATTTTTATGATTATGTGAGTTGATTGTTTGAAAATGAATGTATTATGTGCCGATTGTGTTAAATGTTAATGATTTATGATTTATTATATGTTTTATTGAAAATGAATGTTATATGACGTGAAATGTTGAAGTACATGTGAATATGATGCATTATATTGATACATATGGAAAGAGAACGTTTTTGAAAGTGAAGTTTGGTATTTGATTGGCGGTCGGGTAGGCACGGGACGCGGGAGGGACCGGCGGACCCACAGAGGGTGGTGAATACCTTGAGGTGTAAAAAACCAAGATAGATAAAGCCACGATTTATGATGGAGCTAGCGGTTAATATCATCGGCCGAAAGGTCGGTATGAAAACCCCGCGATGCTTCTTTTATTGGCCAAATATGAACAGGTTCCGAAAACAGACGCCTATCATCATCAGTCGAATACCATACTTCGGGGTACCCAAGAGGAAAAGATAATGTTTTAAATGAACTATGCATTATTGACTGATTTATGTGCTACGTGATATATTGTTATAATTCAGCTTCTTCTTACTGAGCCATTAGCTCATTAGATTCTTATGATGCAGGTGACGTTTGATGTATATATGCATGAAGGTTGTCCAAGCCTCCCGAGCGGTCAGACAGAGCTATGTTCATATGCCGTGTTTCGAGCGTTTTGTAGCTCAAAAACTCTGATTTTGTTTTAATAGCCGCTCTGTTATGGTTTTGTAAATGAATGTTTGTTTATGTACAGGGTTTTGAATTTGCAAGGAAAAATGGTTTGTTTTAATTTCAAAAGATGTATTTTTATTATTTTAGAAAACCATAACATTTACGAAAGAAAAGGGTCATCGTCCCCGGGCCCGGTCTGGGGGCGTGACAAGATCTATCTGATCTACAAGAATTAGCTGAATCTTTCTCCCAATTAGGGATGGTAGACTTGGTTAATGTCAAACCTAATGAGGTGTCCACTATTGTGCCACCGGCGCTACCACCTCCAGAAGGTAGTATCACATCAAATGATCCTCCAGAGGATAGTTCAATACGTGAGGGTGTGAACTTCCACACCAATGCAACCCCAACTTTTGTTGGAACGCGTCTCAAAGAGAATCCAGGGAGAAATCCAAAAAGGGTACGAGAAAATACACCATGGGACAGGACTATGTCTCAGCCCTTACACCCTTATGGAACTATTCAGAATCTGGATGTTATCGATTTTCGAAATATTGAAAAAATAATCGATGAATGGGTAGCGGCCATGAAAATAGTAGCTACCACTCTAGAACTCGACAAAGAAAACTTCGTCAGATTGATGGAGTTGTGTCTAGAGGGATCAGTCAAGGTAGGTTGGGATCAAACACCCGCCTCAACCAAACAAGGAGTTCTAGACGGAGAATCCAAAAGCACCATAGTAGAAAGATTCGGAAGACTTATAAAGCTTCATTTTATTGGAGATGGATATTTCGATGAAAGTAATTCCAAAAAAACTAGAGAGAACATGCAAGCTCTCTTTGGTATGTAATTAAGAAATATTTGTGCAATAGATGAATATATCTATTGGTTTCGCAAATACTTCTTTCAAAGTGGAGTCCCAATGGATGTAGTAGCACCTTTGTTCTTCGCCAAGATTTGCAGCCTATGGCGAGAAATGCTGATACAAAGCCATAAGGTTCCCAAAGGCCAGTTGGATTCGGTAGCCAGAAGAATGTCTTTTCTCAAATACAAGTTAAAAGACTGGTGTGCTCAAGCCTCACTCCACAAAAATATGAAGAAACTGAGAGGAAAGATGAAAAGAACCCCTCTCTGTTGCGGAAACAACGATTTTCCAACAATTATTGGGGAAACGAGTGAGCAGAAGAAGAAAAAAAAGGAGAGTAACACCGACAATAGGGGTTACAGAAATAAACCTTCGTTTAGACGAAGGTCATGGTGGTCCAAAACCAAGGGTCGATCTTATAAATCGGGCCAATGGCAAGGACCTATGAGGGCTTCCTCACAAGGATCGAGACAATCTGATAGAAGATCCAGTGACCGAACCCCAACTCGACGAACTTTCAAAAGAGCTCACACACGAGCTAATGAAAGTTTCAAAGACTGTAACTGCTGTACATGCGGAGCGAAGGGACATATCTCTCCGGATTGTCCGCAAAAGCGAGAAGTCCGCCAATTTGAGGCTATGGCCGATATATTGGATGCAGTCTTTTATGGCGATTTGGTACCGATCTACCAATTCGAAAATTTTCTCTCAGACGAAAGTGTATATGAGGAAGAAATTGAAGGAGATTCGGATGGATCTTCAACCGAATCAGACTGAATACAACGAAGGAGATAGGCTTCAGACTTCTGATAGCCTATCTGGATTCTTTTCAAGAATGACGGTCACAAACAGAACGTTGGAAAGAATCATGAGATAAAATTCCAATATTGGACCTTATGATGGTTTCAGAATTGGAGGTTTCAGCCGAGTCCTAAATCAAATAGGACTAAACCAAAGAAAACATCACATCATATACAAGGTAAGTTCGGGAGAATTTGCAATTCCGATGGAACTTAAGGGAAATGTGATGGATATGCAATTAATTCCTAAATAAGAGATTCTTGAAGAATTAGGCAGGCTATGTGAGGAAGTAGCAGTGACCATGAAATGGATCCATATAGGAACCATTAAGTTGTCATAAAAGCAACTTTTAAGGAAGGAATTGATTCGGAAATCCATTTATCGATAACGGATAGGAGAATTAATAACCTAAGAGATGGTTGCCTAGGTACAATGGTAGGGAATTTATATGCAGGAAAACTTATGTTTGATATTCATCCAAGAATTGCATATAACCTAGCAGACCAAGATTTCAGTCGTGCCTTAACCCTTCATTAAGATTTCAAAAGAAATGATCTTATGAAGGAAGGAAATAGGCCGTATTCTATAACTTATAGAATAGCATATGCACTTTCCAACACACATCATTCGGATCTTTTCCTACGGAAAGAGTATATTGAGATTTCTCGAATCTTCAAGGAATTTGCTAAAGTTATGACACCAGATCCAATTCAAATACCTAGAATTGGGAGTCAACATTATCATTAAAGACCATCCCATCTTAAACAGAACACTTAGTACTAGGATGGAATTTAATAGTCGAATGTCTTTCTCAGAAGAAAAGATACAAGGTTTGAAGGGAAAAGAATTGCTTATTGATTTAACCCCGCAAGCCATTAGGGTGGATAATGTAAAATTTAGATGCCCTGAAGGATGGAAAGAAGTGCAGGTACTATTCGACATTACGAAAATAGAAAATTATTTTCCTTGTGATGACTTATATCACTTGCAGCAACCTACAGTCGGCAAATATGAAGGTATGCCAAAAATGGCGGGCTAAGAAGTATTTGTTGCAGGGTTGGCAGGACGAGAACCAGGAGTAGTTACTCTGGGTCTAAGCTTCCTTGAAGAACATAAACCTTGGGAACGAAAAGGGAAAGGTATGGAATTCAGTTTGGATGGTCATCTCATCAGAGTTGAATGACTAGCCCATTCTCTATATACATTTCCATTGGTGTTATTTATGATCAATATAAAACAGAATATATCTCTGCGTATATTGATTCTGGTTCAGGTATTTGCACAGCAAAACCCGGAGTCTTTTCTGGCAATGCTATGGAATCTTACCTATTATTGCAGGTAGAGATTTTTCGAGGAAAATCCTTATACTCAATAAAGGTAAACGAGAAACAAAAATCATGATGGGAGGAGCATTTGGAACACCTTGGTTTAAGGTAAAAATGCCTCCAATTTACTTTCATGATACTGGAGCAGATATCTTGTTGGGTAATAACTTTATCCAAACATTTGCAAGATATGTGCAAGATACTAAGAGAAATTTATTAATCTTTACCACTAACTGTGGAGTGAAATTCAGGTTCTGTGGCGAGAAAAGGCATTTAATCGCATTATGCCAATAATTTTCGCAGCAAACGTGGTGATAATGAGGCTAAATTGACTAATCCTAAAATGCAGGATAAAAGAAAATTTGGTGAAGCACTGTTGTCTTTCAGACAACAAGGTTTCTGTAGTGTAGGATACAGTGAGGCCACTAAAGAAGAAATATATTTCTTCAAGAATTCCTTACAAAACAAGAAACATGATTGGTATATGGACGAAGAGAGTAAGCTCTCTCTCGAACATGTTAAAAGACTAATCCAAATGAATTACAATGAGGATCCTTTGGCTTGGTGGAACAAAAACAAGATCGAAGCTACTCTAAAGGTTAAGGACCTATGTAAGTATGAGTACGTTCGATACAAGCCTATCCAAATGAATATGATGGATAAGAAAGATATGCAAATGATTATCAAAGAGCATATCGATCTTAAACTCATTGAACCTGGAGTCTCGGCTTATAGTAGCCCTGATTTCCTTGTAAGAAATCATGGTGAAATAAAAAGGGAAAAAGCTAGACTAGTAATCAACTATCAAGGTATCAATAAAATATTAGAGTTTGATGGTTACTACATCCCTACTAGAGAACACTTAATTGATTGCATCAAAGGGGCCAAAGTGTTTTCAAAATTCGATTGTAAATCTGGTTTCTATCAGATCAAGTTAGAAAATGAATCTAGGAAATATACAACATTTTCTACACCACAAGGTCAGTATACTTGGAACGTGCTACCTATGGGCCTTGCCAATGCACCGCAAATACACCAAAGAAAAATGGATAATCTGTTTAAAGATTATTTTGAATTTATGTTTGTTTATATTGACCATATTTTGATTGCATCTAAAAACATGAACGAACATATTAAACATTTAGAGATTTTTTCCAATGCATGTCATAGGGAGGGATTAGTGCTCTCTGAAAGAAAGCAATTATTGGAGTCAATAAGTTTGAATTTCTTGGTATTCTTATTGAGAAAGCGGTATTGAACTTCAAGAACACATCGTGGAAAAATACTCAATTTTTCCGATATTCTTAAAGATAAAAAACAACTTCAAAGTTTTCTAGGAGTTGTTAATTTCGCAGAATCTTTATCAAAAACCTTGCGAAGTACATAAAGGATTTTCGACCTCTTTTAAAAGAAACAAAAAGTTCAAAGTGGAAGTGGGAAGAAATTCACACTCAAAGAATTCGCGAGCTAAAACAAGTTTGTAGTAATTTACCAAAACTCGCAATTCCCCAGGACAATGATGATTTAGTTGTTTATACAGACGCTAATGATTTTCATTGGGCAGCTGTACTAATGAAAAGGACTACTACAGGGAAAGAACCTTGCAGATATGCAGGAGGGTTATTCACGGAACAACAAGCTGCACTTTGGCATATTAATGAAAAGGAATTCTTTGCTGTTTGGAAAGCTTTTAAAAAATGGCCATTATTTTTCTTAGCAAAGAAGTTTATTTTAAAAGTTGATAATACGAATGTTAAAGCCTTTCTAAAAAACAAATTAGAATCAAAAATAGAAAAGGCTCGTATTATGAGATGGCAAGCAGAAATTCAATATTATTGTTTTGATATTAACATTGTGAAATCTCATGAAAATATACTTGCAGATTTCCTAACAAGAGATGGAAACATCTGAAGCAGATTCCATCCGTAAGAGGTATATGCATCTCAGGGAAAACCTTGAGGAGCTAGACAAGCACTTTGGCCAGCTATTAGTTAACGCTGAGGCAGCTGGACAAATACAACGAGTTAATCTGGACACTGTCCAGAATTCAATCAGGAGTTTAATATATGCCTCAGGATCCTTGTTTGAGGCATTGCAAGAACCAATTCGAAAGGCATCTACTTCAGTGATGACCCGAGAATTATGAGAGCAGGCATCTAACCCTGCGTTTAGAGTACATGGCTCTATACCTGGAGCGGCAGATTCAAATACTGCTTGCACAAGTCCCATATAAGACTCTGATAAATGGGAAACAATTGAACTACAGGAAGAGAAATCTCCAGTAGCTTCAAGTCAACCCGACACCTCTAGAGTTAAAGAGGGAGAGATTAATCTTAGGCCACAGACAGACACCTTTAGGGTTAATACTAGGGGTGGCAAATTAGACCCAAAACTGTGGGTCCAACCCGATCCAATTAGTTTTGGGTTTGGATGGATCTTAAAAAATAGAATTATGGTTCCAACTGGTTTTGCATTTATTGATTTTCAAGACCTTGGTTTCATATGGTTTTTGATTGGGTCCAAATTGGTTCCAATAACGGGCCTATTTTGGTTCCTAATTTGATGCAATTAATAAAAGAGAAATAATTCTCATTTTTTTCTTTCTTAGACCCAATTGGTTTTCTTTATTTAAAATTTCACTTGTAGAGAATATGTGATTGCTTAAGAACTAAACTCATACTTGTTTTAGTCATTTGAACTTATACTTTAAATAAATTTTTAGGGAAAATTATAGATTTCGTCCCCGAACTTAAACGCAATCGCAAAATTGGTCCCTGTTGTTACAGATGCGTCAATTTAGTCCCTCAACATACGAGTTTTGGACAAATTTAGTCCCTACCGTTAAACTGCCGTTAAATCACTGACGGAATGCGCTTTTTTAAGGGAAAATTACACTTTCAATCCTGAAAATTGTTGCTTATATACATGTTTGTTATATTTTCGCAAAATGGTATCAGAGCCTTAGGTTTTATTGATGAAATAATTAATTATTATTGCATTTTATTACTTTACTCTCTAACGGAGGAGATTTAAACAAGAATGGAACATAAGAACATATGTTCAACAAGTTACGAAAAGAGAGATTTTTGTCCAACATGGACAAAAATCGATACCAAGACTGATACCTCTAAGATTACCCATGATCTTAGAGAAATTCAAAAAATGGTTCAAGATTATGATCATAGGTTGGTCTGTCTACCTATGAAAATAGAGCATTTGAACCAAAAGATGGATGAGATATTACAGATCATCCCTGATCTGAAAACCTCAATAGTAGATCTGAAAAAAAAATTCAGATTTAGGAGAAAAACGGAAGGGTTGTATTGGATCATCCAATACGGACCGCATCCGTGATACTTTTGGGCCAGTACCCCTTTTGCACCAGAAAGGTAAGGCAACGGAAATTCCGCGGCCCAAAACCCAAGAAGATAAAATTAATGAAATTCTCAAAAGGATTAATTGATGGAAATCTCACGAGTGGATCTATCTGATCTCCAAGAATTGGCTGAATATTTCTCCCAGTTAGGGATGGTAGACTTAGTCAACATTAAACCTAACGAGGTGACAACTATGGTGCCACCTGCACTACCACCTCCGAAAGGAAGCACAATATCTAATAATCCTCCAGAGGATAGCTCGATGCATGAGGGTGTGGATTTCCACACTAATGCGACGCCAACTTTCGTTGGAACGCGTCTCAAAGATAATCCAGGGAGAAATCCAAAAAGGGTACCAGAAATTACACCATGGGCTAGGATGATGTCTCAGCCCTTGCACCCTTATGGAACTATTCTGAATCTGGATATCATCGATTTTCGAAATATCGAAAAAATAATCGATGAATGGGTAGCTGCCATGAAAATAGCGGCCACCACTATAGAACTCGATAAAGAAAACTTCGTCAGATTGATGGAATTGAGTCTAAAGGGATCAGTCAAGGTTGGTTGGGACCAAACACCTGCCTTAACCAAACAAGGAGTTCTGGATGGTGAATCCAAAAGCATCATTGCAGAAAGATTCGGAAGGCTTATAAAGCTTCATTTCATCGGAGATGGATACTTCGATGAAAGTAATTCCGAGAAAACTAGAGAGAACATGCAAGCTCTCTTTGGTATGGAGTTAAGAAATATTTGTGCAATAGATGAATATATCTATTGGTTTCGCAAATACTTCTTTCCAAGTGGAGTCCCAACAGATGTAGCAGCAACTTTGTTCTTCGCCAAGATTTGCAGCCCATGGCGAGAAATGCTGATACAAAGTTATAAGGTTCCCGTAGGCCAGCTGGATTCGGTGGCAAGGAGAATGTCTTTCCTCAAAGACAAGTTAAAGGACTGGTGTGCTCAAGCTTCACTCCAGAAAAACATGAAGAAACTGAGAGGAAAGATGAAGAGAACTCCTCTTTGTTGCGAAAACAACGATTTTCCAACAATTATTGGGAAAACAAGTGAGCAAAAGAAGAAGAGAAAAAAGGAAAGTAACACTGACAATAGAGGTTACAGAAATAAACCTTCGTTTAGAAAAAGGTCATGGTGGTCTAAAACCAAGGGCCGATCTTAGAAATCGGGCCAAAGGCAAGGACCTATGAGGGCTTCCTTACAAGGATCAAGTCAATCTGATAGAAGATCCAATGACCGAACCCCAACTAGACGGACTTTCAAAAGAGCTCATACACGGGCTAATGAAAGTTTCAAAGACTGCAACTGCTGGACGTGCAGAGCTAGGGGACATATCTCCCCGGATTGTCCGCAAAAGCGAGAAGTCCACCAATTTGAGGCTACGGCCGATATATTGGATGCAGTCTTTTATGGCGATTTGGTACCAATCTACCAATTTGAAAATTTCCCCTCGGACGAAAGCGTATATGAGGAAGAAATTGAAGGAGATTCGGATGGATCTTTACCGAATCAGACTGAGTACAATGAAGGAGATAGGCTTCAGACTTCTGAAAGCCTTTCTGGATTCTTTTCAAGAATGTCGGTTTCAAACCGAACACTGGAAAAAATTATGAGGCAAAATTCCAATATAGGGCCATATGATGGCTTTAGAATTGGGGGTTTTAGCCGAGTCCTAAATCAAATAGGACTAAACCAAAGGAAACATCACATCATATACAAGGTAAGTTCGGGAGAATTTGCGATTCTAATGGAACTTACGAGAAATATGATGGATATGCAATTAATTCCTAGAGAAGAGATTCTTGAGGAATGAGGCAGGCTAAGAGAGGAAGTAGCAGTGACCATGAAATGGATCCATATAGGAACCATTGAGGTTGTCATAAAAGCCACTTTCAAAGAAGAAATTGATTCAGAAATCCATTTATCGATAATGGATAGGAGATGGCTGCCTTGGTACAATGGTAGGGAATTTATATGCAGGAAAATTTATGTTTGATATTCATCCAAGAATTGCATATAACCTAGCAGACCAAGATTTCAGTTGTGTCTTAACCCTTCATCAAGATTTCAAAAGAAAGGATCTTATGAAGGAAGAGAATAGGCCGTATTCTATAACTTATAGAATAGCATATGCACTTTCCAACACACATCATTCAGACCTGATCCAATTCAAATACCTACGAGAAATATGATGGATTTGCTAAAGTAATGACACCTGATCCAATTCAATTACCTAGAATTGGAGGGGTCGATATTATCATTAAAGATCATCCTGTCTTAAATAGAACACTGAGTTCTAGGATGGAATTTAATAGTCGAATGTCCTTCTTAGAAGAAAGGATACAAGGTTTAAAGGGAAAGGAGTTGCTCATTGATGCAACCCCACAAGTCATTAGGGTAGATAATGTAAAATTTAGATGTTCTGAAGGATGGAAAGAAGTGCAGGTACTATTCGACATCACAAAAATGAAAAATTATTTTCCTTGTGATGGCTTATATCACTTGCAGCAAACAACGGTTGGCAAATATGAAAGTATGCTAGAAATGGCAGGCCAAGAAGTATTTGTAGCAGGTTTGGCTGGACGAGAATCAGGAGTGGTAACCCTGGGTCTAAGCTTCCTCGAGGATCATAAACCTTGGGGACGAAAGGGGAAAGGTATGGAATTCAGTTTGGATGGTCATCTCATTAGAGTGGAATGACTAGCCCATTCTCTATATACATTTCCATTGGTGTTATTTATGATCAATGTAAGACAGAATATTTCTCTGCGTATATTGATTCTGGTTCTGGTATTTGCACGGCAAAACCCGGAGTCTTTCCTAACAATGCTATGGAAACCTTACCTATTATTGCAGGTAGAGATTTTTCACGGAAAATTCTTATACTCAATAAAGGTAAACGTGAGACCAAAATCATGATGGGAGGAGCATTTGGTACACCTTGGTTTAAGGTAAAAATGCCTCCAATTTACTTTCATGATACTGGAGCAGATATCTTGTTGGGTAATAACTTTATCCAAACATTTTCAAGATATGTGCAAGATAATAAGAGAAATTTATTAATCTTTACCACTAACTGTGGAAGTGAGATTCAGGTTCTGCGGCGAGAAAAGGCATTTAATCGCATTATGCCAATAAATTTTCGCAGCAAACGTGGTGATAATGAGGCCAAATTAACTAATCCTAAAATGCAGGATAAAAGAAAATTTGGTGAAGCACTGTTGTCTTTCAGACAACAAGGTTTCTGTGGTGAAGGATACAGTGAGGCCACTGAAGAAGAAATTTATTTCTTCAAAAACGCCTTACAAGACAAGAAACATGATTGGTATATGGACGAAGAGAGTAAGCTCTCTCTCGAACATGTTAAAAGACTAATCCAAAGGAATTACAATGAGGATCCTTTGGCTTGGTGGAGCAAGAACAAGATCGAAGCTACTCTAAAGGTTAAGGACCAATGTAAGTATGAGTATGTTCGATACAAGCCTATCCAGATGAATATGATGGATAAGAAAGATATGCAAATGATTATCAAAGAGCATATCGATCTTAAACTCATTGAACCTGGAGTCTCGGCTTATAGTAGCCCTGGTTTCCTTGTAAGAAATCATGGTGAAATAAAAAGGGGAAAAGCTAGACTAGTAATCAACTATCAAGGTATCAATAAGATATTAGAATTTGATGGTTACTATATCCCGAGTAGAGAACACTTGATCGATTGCATCAAAGGTGCTAAAGTATTTTCAAAATTTGATTGTAAATCTGGTTTCTATCAAATTAAGTTAGAAAATGAATCCAGAAAATATACAGCATTTTCTACACCTCAAGGTCAGTATATCTGGAACGTGCTACCTATGGGTCTTGCCAATGCACCGCAGATATACCAAAGAAAAATGGATAATCTGTTTAAAGATTATTTTGAATTTATGTTTATTTATATTGATGATATTTTGATTGTATCTAAAAACATGAACGAACATATTAAACATTTAGAGATCTTTTTCAATGCATGTCATAAGGAATGATTAGTGCTCTCTGAAAAGAAAG
The DNA here is from genome assembly GCA_963669365.1 of Verbascum thapsus. Lineage (NCBI taxonomy): Eukaryota > Viridiplantae > Streptophyta > Magnoliopsida > Lamiales > Scrophulariaceae > Verbascum > Verbascum thapsus. The sequence continues at coordinate 20,185,963 of OY770107.1, forward strand.
CAATTATTGGGGTCAATAGGATTGAGTTTCTTGGTATTCTTATTGACGAAGCAGGTATTGAACTTCAGGAACACATTGTGGAGAAAATCCGCAATTTTCCCGATATTCTTAAAGATAAATTACAGCTTCAAAGTTTTTTAGGAGTTGTTAACTTTGCAGGAATCTTTATCAAAAATCGTGCGAAATATAGAAAGGATTTTCAACCTCTGTTGAAAGAAACAGAGAGATCAAAGTGGAAGTGGGAAGAAATTCACAATCCAAGAATTCGTGAGTTAAAACAAGTTTGCAGTAACTTGCCAAAACTCGCAATTCCTCAAGACAATGATGATTTAGTTGTTTATACAGACGCTAATGATTTTCATTGGGCAGCGGTTCTAATGAAAAAGACTACTATAGGGGAAGAACCTTGTAGATATGCAGGGAGGTTGTTCACTGAACAACAAGCCGCACTTTGGCATATAAATGAAAAAGAATTCTTTGCTGTCTGGAAGGCTTTCAAAAAATGGCCATTATTTCTCTTAGCAAAGAAGTTTATTTTAAAAGTTGATAATACGAATGTTAAGGCTTTTCTAAAAAACAAATTAGAATAAAAAATAGAAAAGGCTCGTATTATGAGATGGCAAGCAGAATGTCAATACTATTGTTTTGATATTATCATTGTGAAATCTCATGAAAATGTACTTGCAGATTTCCTAACAAGAGATGGAAACAGCTGAAGCAAATTCCGTCCTTACGAGGTATAGGCATCTCAGGGAAAACCTTGAGGAGCTAGACAAGCAATTTGGTCAGCTATCAGTTAACGCTGAGGCAGCTGGACAAATACAACGAGTTGATCTGGACACTGTCCAGAATTCAATCAGGAGTTTAATTTATGCCTCAGGGTCCCTATTTGAGGCATTACAAGAAGCAATTCGAAAGGCATCTACTTCGGTGATGACCCGAGAATTAAGAGAGCGGGCCTCTAACCCTGCGCGTAGAGTACAGGGCTCTATACCTGTAGCGGCAGATTCATGTACTGCTTGCCCAAGTCCCATATCAGACTCTGATAAAGGGGAAATAATTGAACAACGGGAAGAGAAATCTCCGGTTGTTTCAAGTCAACCCAGCACCTCTGGGTTAAAGAGGGAGAGATTAACCTTAGGCCACAGACAGGCAACTCTAAGGTTGATACTAACGAGGTTAATTTGCATTGGCAGGTTTACCAGAGATCATGGGAAAATTGATCTCAAGAAAGGGGATAAATCCGGGAAAAACAATAGTCGATACATCCGGAAAAAATCCCAGGGTTTGGATGCGAGAAGGGTCAAAACCTGATGAGGTTCGCGAATGGTATGATTTTGGGGCACTCGCCTCGATCCATACTATGTCACTAGGATTTCCGGAAATTTCTAAATTACCGAAATGGATTAGTGAAGCTGTGTTTGACTCATGACAAAATAATCCACATCCGAAGAGAGGAGATGTTCTGGAAATAAAATTCTTATCAATTGTTCCAGAAATTACAGGAAAGGGATCTCATCCGGCGTTTCATTTTATGAAATTATAGAGACCCGATATAACGGCCTACAACAGAATCAAGGTCGAGACAAGAGAGGCTCATTTGGTGGCTTCAATCAATGAAGATGACATTTCCACCCGAAGAGCGTGGGGATTCTGGGTCTGTCTAACCGAGATGGACAAAGTGAAGTATCCATTCAAAATCTTTTCTAACAAGATTAATGGATCGTTCTTGTTAAACTCCATGACAGGGAAAAGTACCGAATTCGCAGAAAACCTTTTTGAACAAAAAAGGACGCTAATTTGGTTGAACAGATTACCAGCAACTGAGAACACAAGGAAGAAAACATGCAATATGATGCATGTGGGTCAATGGCTCAATCATATCTGCTCAAGTTGTGAGTTCCAGGAGAAACCCTTGTTCGACACACGAATCAGGGTTACAAAAGATAGGCCCGACCGTTAACAAGATAAGGGTAAAAGGACAAGAAATCCGCGGGGTTTTTACAAACTGTGGTAAAAACTTTTAAATGTAAAAAACAAAAGAGGACCTAATTAACATAGGTCCAATGTAAATTACAACATGTAATTTCAGAGTGGGACAGCTGAAAAAAAAAAGATATATAAATAAAAAACAGCTGTGAAATGTACAAGTTGGATGACGAACGCAGTGACGCATCCATAATAAGGATTGGCCAAAGATAAAAACAAAGGATCAAACCTTTAAAAAGATAATCAGCCAGCCACAACTTTTTCAAAGTAATGGCGGACAAGGGAAAGAGGTGGTGGGACCGACCACATGATAAAAGATGATAAGAGCGTCGGTGGAAATTTTACAAGTTATGGAAAAGCCACTCAAGCAAGTGGAAGAATGATTCCCCCACCCACTCAAACAAGTGGGGGACAAAAATAAAAGGGAATACGTAAGCAATGACGTATTAAAAATAAAAACAAGTTGGAATTCGGCTTTGGAGTCCGCAGCTGAAGGCTATAAATGGAGGGGATGAAGCAGATGGAAGATCATCGTAAATTTTCTCCAACTCTTCACAACATATCATCTTCCCAAATCTATATTCTTTAAAAATAAAACCATTTTCTCTATTGTAAACTTTTCTTTTCTGTATTTTAAATTTCGAGTGTATGGGGATTTCCCCCAATTTGTAAGTCCTCATATGAGAGGCTAAAAAGATTTCTCCTTCAATAGCGGAGTAGAGTATGTTTATGTAATTTTAATTTTATTTCATCAATAAAAATTTGAGGCTTTTGTTTCAACTTGCTTTCTAAAATATAACTGGACATTTATACTGTAATACCCCCTACGCCCTAAGGTAGGAAACGAAATAGGGCTGTGCTTTGTATTGTTGAAGGAGCTAAGACTTACGAACCACCTTCTGCGCTCGAGTGGTTGGAACGAGTCCGTAAAACCGGAGGCTTAGAATACCCGGCAGTAAGGAGGTCAAACAGAGGTATGTATTTATGAATGTTTACTTATTTTTCAGAAGCATGTTGGGCCTGATTCATGGTAATAAAACAAAAATGTATTTAGCAGCAAGATAAAGGATGAAAAGATGTAAATTTCCCCATAATTTGACCTTTTTTGAAGTTTTCCGTCAATTTGGATGGAAAAGATAACGGCAGGACTAAAAGCGTTTGATTTTGACAAGATAAGGGACTAAATTGACGCCGACAGAACATGGAGGACCGATTTTGCGATTGGAGTTTTGTTGAGGGACGAAATCTATAATTCCCCCTAAATTTTTATAATAAGATCAAAAAATTATTTTATATTATTTTTAGTAATTTGAGCTTTTTTATTTTTTAATATATATTTTATTTTTATTATTATATTAATAAATATATATTAAATAATTAAAAATAAATAAAAATATTCGGCTAGCTCGGCTCGGCTCGAGTTCGGGCTCGAGCTCGCGAGCTTGGGCTCGACTCGAGCTCGAGTCCGAGCTCGAAAATTTTGGTCTCAACGAGCTTGAGCTCGCGAGTTTGGGCTCGGCTCGAGTTCGAACCCATGCTCACGAGCTCGAGCCCGAGCTCGAAAATTTTGGGCTCGGCGAGCTCGAGTTCGGGCTCAAGCTTGCGAGCTTGGGCTCGGCTCAAGCTCGAACCCATGCTCACGAGCTCGAGCCCGAGCTCGAAACTTTGGGCTCGAGCCCGAGATCGAGCTCGAGCTTGAAAAAAATGCCAAACTCGGCTCGTTTACACCTCTATTCTGAACCGACTAACTTTCAAATAGCAACATAAATTATAACTTACTATCAATTAATATATCTTTAATTTCTGTAACCGAAAAAAAAAATTATATTTTTAATTTTTGTAACCGAAAAAAAAATTATATCTTTAATTTCTCTACATTAATTTTTTCGTTACAAATTAAAATACATTAGTTAATAATATATTTTACATATAAATTATTACATTAGTATAATATGATTGGAATTTTTATAAGAAAATTATAAAAATATAATGTATTAAGTTAGTTAGTGAACAAGAAAAAGAAATTTGTTTGCATTACATTGGATTAGTTGGTGAACAAGAAAAAAAGATTAGTGATTAGTATACAAATATTTGCATTATGTTGGATCCATAAGTCACCAACTCTCTATATTGGGTCTATTATGGTTCTACAATGGTTCTTTTTGTATAAGAACCATTTGGAACCAATCAAAACCAATAAGGATCCAATTCATATTGAAAAGACATTTTGATTTCTTGTTGGTTCCAACTTATCTTTTTTACAAACCCAATTGGATCCAACCCAAATCCGATCCGATCCACCCATTTGCCACCCCTAGTTAATACTAATGAAATTAATTTACATTGGCAGATTTACCAAAGATCATGGGAGAAACTTGTCTCGAGAAAAGGAATAAATCATGGAAAAACTCTGATTGATACATCAGGGAAATATCCCAGGGTTTGGATGCTCGAAGGATCTAAACCCGACGAGGTCCAATAATGGTATGATTTTGGGGCACTTGCCTCAATACATACTATGGCACCAAGTTTTCCGGAAATCTCTAAATTACCGGAATGGATAAATGGAGCTGTATATGATTCATGGCAGAACAATCCACATCTAAAACGAGGAGATGTTCTGGAGATAAAATTTTTATCAATAGCTCCATAAATTGCAGGAAAAAGGGTCTCATCCAGCATTTCATTTCATGAAACTACAAAGACTCGATATGGTGGCCTTCCACAAAGTCAAGGTCGAAACGAGAGAAGCACCCCTGGTAGTCTCAATTAGTGAAGATGAAATCTCTACCTGAAGAGCCTGGGGATTTTGGGTCTGTCTAACTGAGATGGACAAAGTCAAGTATCCATTTAAGATCTTTTCCAATAAAATAAATGGATCATTCCTGTTAAATTCTATGACAAGAAAAAGTACTGAATTCGCGGAAAACCTTTTCGAACAGAAGAGGACGTTAATTTGGAAAAATAAGTTACTCGCAATGGAGAACACACGGAAGAAGACATGCAACATGATGCATGTTGAGCAATGGCATAATCGCATATGCCCAAGTTGTGAGTTCCAGGACAAACCCCTATTCGGAACCAGGATCAGGGTTACAAAGGAAAAGCCCGACGCCAAACAGGACAAGGGTAAAAAGATAAGCTATCCGAAGGGTTTTCACAAAACTCGGTTAAACCTGTTAAATGTAATAAGAGGCAGAGAAGAGTCTAATTAAATTAGGCTTAATGGAAAAATTACAATTGTAAAAATGTAATTTTAAGAAAAGTGGGACAACTGAAAAAAAAAATTTATTATACAGCTGTGAAATGTACAAGAAAGATGGCGAACGCAATGATGCCCTCATGATAAGGATTGGCCAAAGACAAAAAAAACGGGCCATGCCTTTCAAAAAGAGAAGATCAGTCACAACTTTTTCAAAGAAATGGCAGACAAATAAAAAGAAGAGGGACCGGCCACTTGATAAAAGAATATAAGAGCGTCGGCAAACATTTTACAAGTTTGGAATCCACATTTGGAATCCGTGGTTGAAGGCTATAAAAAGGGAAGGCTTGAAGCAGATGGGGATCATCAGAAAATTTCTCGAACTCTTCTCAACATATTTTCTTTCCAAGTCTGTAGTCTTTTAAATAAAATAATTTCCAGTATTGTAATCTTTTCTTTTCTATTTTTTGCTTTCAAGTGTATGGGATTTCCCCCAATAGTCCTCATATGAGAGGCTAAAGATTTATCTCCTCCAATAGCAAAGTAGAGTATGTTTTCAACTTGCTTTCTAAAGTTTAACTAGATTTTCATACTGTAATACCCTCTACGCCCTAAGGTAGGAAACAAAATAGGGTTGTACTTTGTATTGCTGAAAGAACTAAGACTTACGAACCACCTTCTGCGGTTGAGTGGTTGGAACGAGTCCGTAAAACCAGAGGCTTGGAATACCCGACAGTAAGGAGGTCAAACAGAGGTATGAATTTATGAATGTTTAGTTATATTTTGGAAGCATGTTGGGCCTGCTTCATGGTAATTGGACAAAAATATTTTAAGCAGCAAGTTAAATGATGAAAAGATGTAATTTTCCCCCAATTTTGATCTTTTTTGATGATTTCCGTTAATTTGGATGGAAAAGATAACGGCAGGACTAAAAGCGTTCAAATTTGACAAGTTAAGGGACTAAATTGACGCAGACAGAATATGGAGGACCGATTTTGCGATTGGAGTTTTGTTGAGGGACGAAATCTATAATTCCCCCATTTTATTAAGCTCATATATCTGAATATGGATGGGATCTTGAAATTATTGTCACCGTTATCTAATGTATATTTGTATGAAGTTTAATAAAGATATCAATAGTTTACAAGAATACTAAAGATTAAGTACTTACTTCAAGTCTTGCAAGATATATAGCAATATGCAGTACATTTTTTTAGAATAAGAGTTCCTTCACTACACAAGTTTCATCTATATATATATTTATTTTTCCTATATCGCTTTTGTCAAGAGTTCCAGTCCTTTTGCTTTTATATTTATTTTGATGAGCTGGTGTTTTATATAATGATATGAGATTAATTGATTCGTCATTATTACATTATTATTAATTGTACATTTAATTTTGCAATGTTTCGTTAGGAATTTGTTTAATATGGATCGTAAATTATGTCATTTTTTTTGCGGTCTTGTATAGTGTGATGGTAATGACTAAATAAAGAAATGCTACATTTGAACTTAAGATGATTGAGAGCCTAAAATTAATTATAGACAACAAAAAATATTTTAAGATTTCTTCTATTTTTCGCCAAATACAAGAAGCTAATTATTACCAATTAAAATTTTCTTATTTATTTACAAAATATTAAATTATACTTAATGAAAAAAGTTAGTACAAAAGTATAAGTATATGTAATATAACAATAACTAATTTGTAAAGTAGTATGCCGACATACTTTTTTATTCTATTATATTATAAAAGTACGAGTTGATTTTTGACATAAAATACTTCAATATAATATTATTTTTTAATTGTAAAGAGTAAAAAAAATTCAATATCTACACGAAAAAGATGTGTAGTCACCTTAGAGTTACAAAATAAAATAACATATAGAGTCTACAATATTCTAATAACATTTGTTATTAGGAGACCTGTAGCACCCCAACCCCAGCTTAACAGGAGTCGAGTTGCCACCGTGACTTTAAGCGTGAAAAAGATATATAGTATTCATAATAAATTTTCAGCGGAAGACTTTATTATAAAAACACGAGTAAATTTTTTTTTTCTTCTTGACTTTAAAATCTAACAATGCACAACGAACTCGTGTTATACCCACATTTGTAAATCAAAACCTGGTTATGAACAAATAAAAATTTTCTTACTTAATCCGATAAAGTAGTTCCCAAAATACCAAGTGTCAGATTTCTACGAATTAACATATATTAAAAGCGTAATATTCATATATATATATATATATATGCTTCTAGGGGAAGTCCATGCAGCCAGCTACTCATCCGCTTCGTCGTAAGCTGGACCTGAAAAGATTTAAACTGAGCAACGTAAGATTTAGAAATCTTAGTGGATAACGGTTATTAACTGTTACGTTAAAGAGATTAACCAATACGTCAAAAGCATCATCTCCAAGGTCCGAAGACCTGGCCTAACTCCAAGGTTCGTCAACCTGGCCTAACTCCAAGGTCCGAAGACCTGGTCTACTCTAAGGTTCGTCAACCTGGTACTTTACCATGTCGTTTCATTTCAATCAACATAAGAGTTATTCTAATTAATGTAACTGAAATTAAACGTTACCCACTTTACGTTTTGCTAAGGTGCGGAGATAGCTCTTGAAGTATCCGATCGTCTCGTACTGCACTCGACCGTTTATCAACATTAGATTTTAAAGTATATGTGTTTCAAAAACATGTATATATGTATATTTAAATAGGTAGTTTATTATTATCCATTAAACTCAAGTGGTTAAACAATAAGAAATTACAATATATATATATATATATATATATATATATTTATATACTCATAACCATAACATCGTTAACTCAAAACCTATAGAACATAGACATAAACTTTGTAAAACATTCTACAAAATTTCTAAAATCAATTAAAATAATGAATTTGGCTTTTACTTACAAAACATATAATTTATCATGAATAATTTTAGAACAACCAACCCGAACTAAAATAATTTTATAACTTATTATATTACTCAAAAAATTCTAAAACTTTATGAAACACTTAACAACACACACATTGAAATATAGTAAAATTTTTAGAACAAGAAAACATCTCAAACTATACAAAACCGTGCAACCTTAAAATTTCGATAGAGTACCGGGCAGTTTATAATCAAAGATTTTTAGAAAATCACACACAACTCAAAACCTTTCAAAATTTTCTACATATCATTTAGACATTATATTAAGGTTCCAGAAAAATTAACATGAAGAAATTCTCCCATTTGATTACCTAAACAACATCGAAAAGTTACCGTATAAAGCTATAATTCAAGCGAGACTATTTTTGAAAATTTATCATAATTCATATACAACTCCAAAAATCACCAAATTTTAACCATACACTCCCAACATCATATATAACAACATACTAAAACAATTTGTCAAAATTTCAAGTAAAACAATTTATAAAAATCAACAAAGTGCACTGAAATTTCAGAATGTTTTTACAAACTGCTCAACTCACATATTTCCTAAAATAAAATACACTTCCAAGTTTTTTTTTTAACCAAACATCCTCAATAAAAACCACCTCAACATCATAATACATACATGCAACAAGTTTAGACATGATAATCAAACATGCAAAGTAAAATTTCAACATGATACTTCACAATCACACTCAAAATGGCACATTTTTTTTTTTTTTTTTTGATCTATCACATTTAACAAAATTTTCAACAAATTTTATCATACTTCTAGGAAATCACTTTCAAATCATACATGCAACAATTTTAGGTAAGAAAATTAGACATGCAAAACCATTTTTCACACTTATTCACACCATCAACACTTAAAATAACACTTATTTGAAGATCAACCATAAAAAGCAAATTATTCAACAAAAACTCTTCATTTTGTGGGGATTTATCTTTAGATCACACATGCAATGAGTTTATGTAAAGAAATCATACATGCAATACATCTTTCAACATGCATTTGTACCCTTAACTCCAAAATAAGACATATTTTCACAATCAACCCCATAAAAACAACACATGCAATAAAAATCATCACATACTAGAAATCCCTCTTTTGATCATACATGCAATCAATTTTTAGCAACTTAAACATGATCTTTAAGAAGAAAATGAAGAAAATAAGCAACAAGAAAGAGAAAACTACCTCTTAAAAGCTTAACAAAGTTTTTTTTTTATGCTTAAAATGAGCCTACTATACCTTGAGCTTACTCTCCCTTTTCAACTTGCTATTGCTCTTGCTTCTTTAGTTTTGAGAGAAAGTGAAGGATTTGTTGAGAGTGAAGAGTTTAGACTTTAGAGAGAAGGGAGAGAGAGTTGTAGGGATGAGAGAGAGTTAAAGTGTAAAAATGAAGATGTAAAAATCCATTTGTGCATATATATAGTGTATAAAAAGATATGTATAATACATGTATATACATGTATCTCTTGTATTATATATAGATATAGATATAATATATATAAATATGTGTAATGATATTTATAATATATATATATATATATATGTATATGTGAAATGATTTATGGATTTTGATGGGATATGGGAGTTGAGTGTGATTTTCATCTAATGTGTCATGCTTACTCAATATAATTATGGTAATTATGCATGCATTTCCATTCAATTTAATCTAGGCCACATAATTATTGCACATAAAATATATAATAAAAGAAACCTATTTGATTATTAAAACCATTAGTTAATATATATATATATATATATATATATATACTAATTATTGAAATTATTTCATATTCAACTTATCTATATTTTCTTTTTGTTCGTTCGTCATAAAAATATTTCGTGTCGAGTGCATCACAATCGAAATCGGCCTCTTCGTGTAGCTATCCTGCAAGACTAAATAAACTTGAGAAAATATTAGCTCGTTATAAACGTTTAAACATAAAGCTTGGTTAAATATTAAATGGATTTGCAATAATAAACTAATAAAATTGTATTTATATGCCAAAAATATGATATGCATGATTTTCCAAAAATGGGGTGTTACAAGACCTCTACAATATATTCATCCGAAATTCTAAAAGTAACATGGAAGAACTTTGGAATCGAGGATCCCTGTTGTATCTCACTAATGAACCTACATTATTTAAAGTCCCAAAAATATCAATAATCAAGATTAAGTCATGGTTTTAAGTTAAAATGTTGGTTCATTTTGTGAGCCAGAAGTTCGAAATTGATTTCTTGGAGAGATAAGGATGAGGAAATAGATAATAATAACAATAATATATCACACTTTTACAATTATAATATATAAGAAAAATAAAGTCGATAAAGCCTCGCTAAGTTGATCAAGTTTAAGGCCTCATGACTCTTGGTTATGGTTTGAATCCCCGGTGTATCAATGTTATTTTCTCTAACTATATGATAGTTTGCAATAGATGGTGGTTGATTGCAATCGTTTGTAGTGGAATTTACTAATGTGCATAACTATATTATATAGCCTCTTGTAATTAATATTATTTATTGTAATCGCATATTTAAAAAAACATAAGAAAGATAAAAAAGAAGATATCAATCGGTCAAGTAAAATTTTAATTGTTATATCTAATAACTACATTAATGAATTAGTTTATTTAATTTTTGACATACTTTAAGCATCATTATGTATTCCGATATTTAAATGGTAAAATAGTATAAAAAAATATAAAATTGATTTTTGACATCAATGATATTAAGATGTATAATTACGTAAGATCTATAATGAATCACATATAATTAATGAGAAAATATAGAATTATAAAATACTACTACAATATATTCAAAAAAATAAGAAGACGACGATAATATAAATGTCGACAGTAGTTAGATGTAGAATTTTATTAGGTCACTCTAATGTTAATTGAAAAAATGAAAATAAACCTCATGGAAAAAATAGTTATAAAATATTTATTCTGAAAAGTATAATGGCATATTACTATTATGTAGATGTGGCATTATTTATGTTCAATTAAAGAACATACATTAATACATTTTTATGTCATTTATCTTAATAGTACTTAAATGAGCATGTGAGTCACTGGATATATACAAGAGATTTGCGAACATCATAAAAGTTTAATAATGATATAATTATGTTTTAACGACTCACACTCCACTTGAGATGCATACGAACATGTGACAAAAATTGAGTCAACGAAAAAATCAGATAAAATTATGCTACCCCCTATAAATTCCATACAGGAGACGATCTCTAGACTAGAAGAAAATCCACTTATTAGCTACATAGAAATTCACAAGTTACAGCGAATATCATCTTTAGCTCAACTTATAAATTGTCATGAGTTATTAAAATGGACAATATTGACTAAAAGTATATTGTGCTTTAATAGAATTAACTCTATAAATATTCAAAAGAATGTGCATAAATGTTCACATGAACTTCCTTTTACTTTTACATATAGATATTTAATATTATTATAAAGTTTTTAAAACATTTTTCTTTAAACAAAATTATTTTTCATAATGAACTGAAGTTTAGTTGTGTTGAAATTTAAAAAAATGAGAATATTGTCCATCGTAAATATATATCAATAACAAAATAAGTGTCCAACTTCTCTGTAATAATGAAGAATATTGCAAGTAAAAAGATAAAATGTAATATGAGAATTTATACAAGTTACGAGATACAATTTGATAATCATGTTGCAGATGACACCAAAACAAAAAAATGGTCAAACATACATGACCAAAATGTGATTTTCCTTGACTTATTCTCTTCAAATAATGATTCGGTATTTCATGTCAATAAATTTTTAGTTTAATATAATTATAGTTTTAATATATAATTCATTTAGTTAAGTTATTATTAAAAATCTTGATATAAAACATCCTAAAGTTGAAAAATATCGATATTTATATAAATATACTAAACAATATCATAATTCACGTGCAATGCACGTGTCTTTTACTAGTTTATTATAAAAGTGTAAATGTTAAGAGAGTGACTTACATTTCTTAACTTTTTTGAAGAGTTTAAAATGCCCCTATATGAATATTATACTTGAAAAAAGGTAAGGACAATTGAGTAAATTTGTTATATTTGTAATTAATTTTGTTCCTTTAAAATTTAGTGTTAGTTCATTGAATGTATTATTGTGACAAATGATTTAATTCATACATTGTACACATTTAAAAGTGACTTGTATTTTTTTTTATTATGTTAGTTTATTGTATATACTTTAATAATTAATGATTTAATTTGTTCATTATATATTAGAGATTATTATTATAAATATACATATATATTATTTATTTATATTGTATTTAATTTTATGTATAAAGAATGAATCATTTGGATTATCTACATAATTTACATTTTTTAAGTTTTTTGAATACCAAAAGACCTCCTATATTAATAATCTAATATTATACTAAAATATTAAAAAAAAGATTTTTATTGTTATTGTTAAATAAATGTGCATGAACTTGTGATTAATAGTAAATAAGGTTTTATAAATATATATCTATAAAGCTTTTACATTGTATGTTATTAATTTGAGTGGTTCATGGGTAAAATTTTAGGCATATACAATTTCCTTTAGCTTGCTGCAAATTCTATTTTAAAATAATTTTCATTTCAATAAATTAAAAGAAATACTGCAATCACTATTTACGGATGTATCAAGCATCAATAACATATAATTTGATGGTAGGCTAGGCATGATCTCCATTTTCTCTGAAGCCACAATGTGAAGTTTTCACGCCCAAACTTTATTCACCCACATAAGTGATGATTGTGTTTGATTAATCACAAAAATTAATTTAGTTGAGGCACTAATCGGAGTTAACGAGGAGATAAAACTATGACTAATTAATTCTCATATGTTTGATTTAGAGAGTCGATTCTCAACTTATATGTAACACAGTAATTTCACCACTGAAATCCATAGTTTTTCTGATCGAAGACTATTCATGGATATTCAATTTTACTTGAAGTATTGATTTATCAATTCAATATATTGTAATCATGTAGTTTTCATGATTTAAGATTTTTTAATTTTTTTAATCCATGGGCATTATGAAATAATTTTGTTTAATGAATAAACTCTTTATACATCAATATTTTAGAAGAGTATAAACAAATCAAGTAATTTGGATAACTATGTCCCATTAATAAAATAATTTTTTTAATTTAGTTAGTATGGGATTCGTTTAAATTAAAAAAAAATTATTATTATTATAAAATAAATATTTATGAACTTAATATTGATTGATGGAAAGCAAACTTGTTTAATGTATATTATTAATAATATGAATGGTTAAAAAAATGTGAATGCGTAAACTCACAAATAATTTTATTTTGTTTGTCTTCAAATTTCGTTTAATAATCTTCATCTTCACAATAAATAGAAAAAAAGTGTCATAAATACTACCGAACACAAAAAAAGGCCAAGGCGTACTATTGAACTTGATATTGTTTGAGAGACAATGTCATCTTCAACTACTAACATGTGAAGTTTATTACTATTTTATTATTTTATTTTCAGTCATGTCTTTCTCTTTAATATTTTTACAAACATCGATCGTGTACACATTTATCCGAGTTTCCACCTCAATTACCAATATGTTAGCTATTCTTGTACTAACAAGATTCAGTTAATTTTCTATTGTTGAAGCCAACATTCAATTCAAAATATTTAAAGAAAGAGAGAGGAAACACATTTTATGTAATGTGCCTTTCATCTTTTGTGGTAGATTAATTATTTATATAATTTAATTAAATTATTATATTTTATTAAAAAATACTTTATCATTAGTCATTACTTAACCTTAAACAAAGATGTAATTTTAGCATTTAAAAAGTATTATTTTAACAATAAAAATACGAATCATCAATAGTTATTTAAATTACTTAGATTATTTATAGTCTTCTGATATTCAAAAGAAATTAGATCATCAGCAAAATACTAACATTCAAAAGAAAATCATTTATTAATAGTGATCGAAAAATTAATATCAGATTATTTTTTATTTAGTTTATTCTTATAACATTATAATCATATTTTACTTTTTATTTCATTGAAGGATAGCTTATTTAATTAATTATACATTACATCAACTTTGTATCGAGTTATATATATATATATATATATATATATATATTTAATTGTAGAGAAACCGTTATAAATTATAATAGCTCGGAGTAAAGTGAAATTATAATTTTACATAAACAAACGATATTTTTTATTGGTCATCGATACTCAAATTCTGTGTGAAAGATTATTTCAAAAAGTGGGAGTGGGTGAAGGTTTTTGTTATATATGAGGAGTGTTTGATAACTTTCATTTAGTACATACCAGCAATAAAATTGTTACACTAATCAAAATTTAGGTTTTTTTTTAACTTTGAGTCGTCTTCCTTCTAAATTTTTATCTATATAAAAATAAATGAAGTTCAAAGAAGTACATGCAAAATTAAAGGGGGAGGAAAAACAAGAATGATCCTGCCAAGAAAATGAAGATGGAATTATTAATGTTTCACACCTGTGAAATTAGAATAAACACTTCTTAAGAAGATAACAAAACATGACAACTGACAATGAACAATAATGAAGCACACATTTAACAAAATAAAATTAAGCATTGATATAGAGCTAGGATGCAATAAGAACAAAAATACGAAAAAAAATATTATGATGTTAAATGAAACGAAAGTTACGACGTCCATCGAGACCAAACACGATAAGAACTAATGAGACTTTTAAGAAGATAACAAAACATGACAAATGACAAGGAACAATAATGAAGCACACATTTAACAAAAAACAAAATTAAGCATTGATATAGAGATATGATGCCATTAGAACAAAAATACGAAAAAAAGAATCATGATGTTGGATGAAAAGAAAGTTGCGACGTACATCAAGACAAAACAAGGTAAGAACTAATGAGACTTTTAAATAAGATTAAACCTATTTACTTATTTTTGGTATATGTCATTTCAACTCTAATCATTGTAGAGCTACTTAATTTATTTGTAAATATTATATCTAAGTAATAATTTATAATTAAAAAATTTAGAATATTGATACATTATATAAAATTATTTTCCCTTAATCCTTTATGATTTTTCAGGTGAACTTACCAATGTGAGTACTAAGAAATCATGATGTTAAAGAGAATGAAGAAATGCAAAGATGGTACTCCGTATAATACAAAATATTCAATACCTTATTTTGATATTAATTTTTTTCTCATTTGGTTTACATGTTATATAGATCATGTACAAAATGACCGTTTCAATAAGTACGTTCCTCATGAAGCATAAATATCAAAACTTAAAGAAAGTAGCACATAAAAAAATTATCTATAATCAAATAGGAACTTTTGAAAGTATATGAAAAACAAAAAGTTTTAGCTAAAATTTATATACTAACAAAGTATTATTGTCAATTAAACTATACTTTTTATAGGATATACATTATTGTTTGAAGGGAATAATTGATAAGGTTGATGATAAATCAATATTATGATATGATACAAAATATACAACGGTTGAAGTTCAATGACTACTTAATAACATGCAAATGTATGAAATATAATGAGAAGGGCATAGAACCACATCAATGCAATTATACGATAAGTATCATTTTCAATCAAAATATTTTTTCAAGATATAATACCAAAATTGCACTATTTCAGATAATAGGTTGGATTTAAATGTCATACACCACGACGAGTCGACGACAACGTGCATTAATAAAATGTTTGAGGATACAATGATGCCATGTAAATGAATATACAACATCTATTGAAGATGTTATAATATATGCATATTTTCTTTAGCTTTATATCTATTTTTTCTTTCATATACGTTATCTGTAAAGTGCTATTTTTTTAATTTTGTTTATGTCTCTAATATATTTTTTTCCACAGATGATAATAATCAATATATTATAGATAATTGACTCTATAAACATAAAACGACTTTCGTTTTCTCATCGCACTTAATAGAAAAATAGGAAAATATAAGGAATTTTTTTGTTGAATCAGATGTTGCTGAAAGAGTGCAACCACAAAATAATAAAGAAAAAACAAGAACGATCAGGAGAAGAGTATAAGTGAAAAACTTGAAAAAGTTTTTAATTAGATGAATTTCAATAAACTCAAGCCTATGTTGTAAAAAAATGACTCAAACAAGATAACAAAGTTGACGGCGAAATAACGAACGAGACATCAACAACAAATCAAGTCAAGATACATCAAGGCACAAGAGAAAAATGACTAATTGGACTTATAAATAATATTAAACTTATTTATTTATATCATGTTATTTACATGAACCCTCGTAAATTTTTAAATTTTTGATGAACTATTATGATAATTTTAATTTTTTGATTTAATGTTGAGTTTCTCTTCCAGAACTTCAAAATCATAGAAATTCTTACTTGTTTGCTACGATACAATAACCAAAAACAAACTGGGATACCCATCACATTCATAAGAAAATATTATTAACCAACATTTGCAAATTTTATAGCATGTCCAGGTGTAGATAGTTATAATTAAATAAGATAGCATAACTATAGAAAATATGACTTTGTACCATCTTTCTCAAACCATAGTTTGCACAATCAAACTATTTCTTTAAAAATAATTTGTAATATATTCGTATAAATTAATTAAGTGTATATTATTATTAAGAATGGAACGTCTTATATTCATAATACATAATAATATTCAATTTTATTTAAATTATATATTTTCTTAAATAATGCGAATGAATCACGTGCAACGCACGTCTCCTTTACTAGTACTAGCAAAGTGTACGTGCGTTGCACGTGAAAACGTGTGATGCATGAAATGTTTGGATGTAACTTTACATTTAAAATATTTTACAATTAAAAGTACATGTTTATAATTCGATGATTATACCTAAGTAGAGTCAAATAATTAATTGTGTGCTGACTTAATGAACATGGAAAGACAATTGAATAGTGAGTTTTCATTATTATTTTTAGAATATTAGTTATGGATATTTTGGTAATATTATATTATTCTATCTAATAATTATACCTTCAAATTATTATTCTAATAACATATTATTCTAAAAATTTTACCTTCAAATTATTAGATAGAATAATATAATATATCTAAATTTTTAGATAAATAAATAAACATTTGAAATTGAGAAAAAATATTGTTGTATAAAGTGAACTAATATTTATTTATTTATGTTAGATCAACTTAATTTGAACTATGAATATAATAAAATGCATTATGGTGTAGTTGAAAATCTCTCTTCTAAAATCTATACTAATATTTGTTGTTCCTTGTTTTTATGTAAATTACAATTTTGCCCATAAATTTAACTCTTGATTAACGGTCAACTTAACAGAAATGGTTATTTACCAAGATTTCATACCTTGGAGGTTGTTTGCTAATGCTAAATACCTGGGGTTATATACAAAAAGCCCCAATATAGCCTATTATAGTGGATTACATAATGATAATTTTAACCCTAACCTCTTACACATTATTGTTATTTATTTTATGTTGATTTATTGTTTGAAAAAAACTATGGGAAATAAAATGGGAGGATGGAAGAGACAAAATAAATTAGAAAAAAGTTAAGTAAAGGAGATTAAGATAGTTGATCTAAAAGCCTAAGGCCATATACCAAATTGATATGATTTTGTTGGTCCAGGTACAAGACAAATATTTGTTAATAGGAAAAATAATAACTAAGAAATAAAAATATAAAGAAACAATAGATTATCCAATTTGACTCCCAATAATCATGAAATATAAATAATTTTCTAAATTTGACCCATAAGCCAATATATATTCATCCCCAAAAAGTCCCTTGAACAGAGAATCGACCAACTATATCACAATGTGTGTGAGATGGAAATTGGAAAGCTCGCCATCTGATCTGATTCTGAAATACGGTGTTCTAAGGGACAACAAACTGTCTAAAGATTATGAACTGGGTCACTCGGCCGGTGATTCACTATATTTGTAGCCCAAACTCAAAGACCCAAGCACAGGTTCATATTTACACGAATAATGGATCATTGCACGAAAGGACACGCAGATCCGTTTTCTTCTGAGAAATTGCCGCTAACCCCCGCCATTTCTCTTCATATATATACATAAATGTTTTTTTTCCTCACGAATTCATAATTTCACTTGTTAAATTTAATTCTGCAGAAAAATCTGAGGAACGCCGTAGATGGGGAACTTTTGGTCCGCCGTAGAACCGCCGCCACCGCCGCCGATGGTGCTGGTTCCGCCGCTCTTCGACTTTCCTCCCCTCGCCGCCCGTACAAGGTTCGAACTCTTTCACATACCTTCGAGCTCAATAATCGTTTCACTTTCTGTTGAATGTGATTGTTAGGTTAGGACTAATAAGAGCTAGATTATTGGAAACCGCAGAATGCTGGAATCATCGTACAATATGTTGTTCGGAAAGATAATTTTTAGATCAGTCTTTCACCTATTAACGTGTAGACATAAATCTATTGTACAAACTGATCTACAAACTTCAGATGATATAAAGACACAGTAACAAGTATCGAATAATTCTAAGTATTCAACAATAAAATGTAAAGGATACTGTGGCAATCAAATCAACATGTGGATTATCAATAGGCTTAAGCATAATTCTCGTACTGAAATGCTTCGCTTCGTCAAAATAATCTTCGAAAAGGCATCTCAAAGCCAGCTTTCCGAACAACATATTGTATGATAGTTCCAGCATTCTGCGGTTTCCAATAAACTAGCTCTTATTAGTCCTAACCTAACAATCACATTCAACAGAAAGTGAAACGATTATTGAGCTCGAAGGTATGTGAAAGAGTTCGAACCTTGTTAGGGCGGCGAGGGGA
This sequence comes from Verbascum thapsus, assembly GCA_963669365.1. Lineage (NCBI taxonomy): Eukaryota > Viridiplantae > Streptophyta > Magnoliopsida > Lamiales > Scrophulariaceae > Verbascum > Verbascum thapsus. Next base: position 20,205,006 of record OY770107.1, read on the forward strand.
AACTATATAATCCCACACTATTTTTAAAAATAAATTATTTTTAGAAAATTATACATAATAAAATTATACATCATAAAGACTGCCTATGTGGCTATTTTAATTTTATGATGTATAATTTTCTAAAAATATATATATTTTTTAAATAGTGTGGGATTATATAGTTTCTAAATGTAAATAAGTCATATATTTGTGATCTGTTGTATTCTTTAAGATGCCAAAGGGGTAAAGTGAGACATGAGTTTCCAAATCAAAGTGGTCATTATCTATTTTTTTGGTTAGTGTGGTTGTTTGATGGAACTCCAATCAATGGAATGTCTAGTCATATGTGTGTCGTGGGCTTCCTTATGTTGCATAGTGCATAGCATATCCTTATAGTGGGAAAAATTCAGCTGAAACATCATTTTCGTTTCTTTTCTTTTTGTCTTTTAAAATGTTTATGGAGGAGGGAATATGGCGGAATGGCACTGAAAGATGGAGGGTTTATGTGAGCTTTGGTAGATATATGTTGAAGTGAGTTAACTACCTAATATATAGGTGATGATATTTGAGTTTCCTTAGCCTGTTCAGGTTTCTGGTCCGCTTGAGAGCATAAAATTGTTGGAAATGCACAGTGTCGCTGGCAAAGGTTCTAACATCCATTTAAATACACATAATTTCATCTGCATTTCAATTCTTTCTTGATGGTTTTCAATTTAAGATCTGCTGATTTTTTGCAGTGATGTCGATGATTCCCACACATTTATCGACCTCTTTGTATCAAACGCTGAACCGTAAGAATTATCTTCTCCCAGTGAAACAAATGCGATTCTAAATATTTTCTATTTATGGTCTATCTAGGATTTTATTGATGCGATCCTGTGCATACTACCCCAAGTATGGACTCGGAGCATTTGGCATCTTGCCACTGCTTTTGAAACAAAGGTTATTTCCAATTTAGCTTTTATATATATGTGGTTACCAACAAGTTGGTGAGTACGTGACTGTTTGTCCTATGTTTATGACATCTTTGATCAATCAGAGTATCTTCTGAAGATTATGGAGTTATGGGTTTGAGATATGGCTCTTCAAATCTGTCAGTTGGAGCTACGTTTATTCCCTTCTGTGGTATGTCACTTAATATCTCTTGATGTTTGAATGTGACCTGAAAATTAAATTATCTTCTCGATTTTACTGTAGCATTCAATTATAGCATCTCAGCTGTGGCATGTTTAAGTATTCACTGTGTTCCGTATCTTTGGAATTAAACATCAGGCTGGTACCTTTACCGACAGATAGACTAAAAATAAATTATTCTTTGAGACGTGCGTTCATCCATATTTATAGTCATTAGTGTTGACACATAAATACGCATCAAGGTTTTGACTTCATTTGTTTCCTTTACAGCAGAAGATGAGCTCCCGAAGAATGCATGGTTAGTTAGCAAGATGGGAAGGTTAACTGCTGGAGTGCAATATGAACCAAAATGTAATGTTTGTTTATGTTTTCAAAGTCCATTTTCAAGTTTTTAAATCACAAAATTCAAAATAAACTTAACACACCAAATTTTCATCCAAATTTCTCTTTTTTCAACTCTACTTTTTCAATCTCCTATATAATTACCTATCAATCATATATACAACATTTCACACATTTACCAATCACATCAACCATTATTCAACTTTCTCTTTCATACTTTACAATATTTTATCAATATTTCTTTATATTTAATTCATATAATCATTACATACATAACTAACACAATTATTCTACACATCATCCATCAACCTATCACTATTGATTTGACATATTTTACAACTTTCAACCTATTTTTAAAAACATAAACAAACAACTATCATTTTCACACAAATTTCCATAGTACACAATTCCCGATAAAATTTCAAAATTTCATCTCAAAAATATAAACAAACAAAGCCTTAAAAGTGTTTCTGGCACAATGTTTGTTTCATTTCTTCTCCAGAGCTTTCTTAAAAAGCACTCATTACAACTTTAGCTAGCCTTCTATAATTCATTGTAACATCAATCATTCTAATTATTTAGAAACACCTCAAATCATTTTTATGCACTTTTGATTTTGTAACACTTCGTTGCACTCGAGAATTGCTCAAATGGTCGCAATATTTGGAATTAATTTTCTCGATCAAACGTCCGAAATTAAATTCGAGAAAATGACTTTAAAGTTGTGGAGAATTTGGTCAAACCAAATCTAGTGTTGGTGTACTAACAATAGTCGAAGTGAAGATAAATCCACTAAAAAAATCGTTATCTGGAGAAAAGATAACTAAGACCATGGGAGATATGAGACTACTACCGATAAAAGAATATCTTGATTGAAACCAACTCTATCTATGGTACAAGTTACGTACTTGTTACCTTACGTATGAGAGTTAAAAAGGCAATTCAATCAAAATATTAGTGAAATGGAAACATGGATACATTTCAAGTGCATAACTTAAAAATAGTGGGGGTGCCATTATTTTCAAAGTTCCATATCTGGTCTATGCACTATTATACCACACAAAGAGTAGGTTGAGTTATTAATAAACTCTTAATAGACTTATAGCTAAGTAGAATGCGTGTGGACATTCTTGATGAGTCTACCTATACAAGTAGAGAAGTGAGAGGCCGCTTCTTATGGATTAACATCGGTAGAATCCTAGAGTACTTGTGAAAACTAGGATCTAGCACAAGGCCCATTTTAAACGTGCTGCCAAGTATAACAGAGCAAGAACTCATATATAACGAGAATATGTCTTCTTAGTGATTCATATTCAACCATAAGTTAAAAGTTCGTCCACTTCATGGTCATTCGTTGTATAAAGACCAAGTCTTTTTATATTTTCGTATTTTCTATTATATGTAAATTAGTGGGGGATTGTTGTATATTTACATATATATATTTTATATATTTAAGAAAGAAATGAAATATTAAATAATTATTTAATATTTGACGGGACGTTTTTGAACGGTTGCTTCCTTTAGTGAAAGGTTACGAACCGTGAAATGGTGTGTTTCACATTGTTTCGGTCCATTGGTCATGTTGTTTGACCGAAGAGGTGTCTCTTTATTGGAGATACCATTTCGGTTGAAAATGTGCCTATTCGTGGCATCTATTGGAAGTCTATAAATACTTCCATACTTTGACCGAGGAAATAATTCATTTTCATTTCTTTCTTCTTTCTCTACATATTTTCGTTTCTCTACATATTGTCGAGTCTCTATTGGTCGAGTTCTTGTTCTAAAGAGGTTTCAAAAAAGTGTAGCTTTTGAAATGAAGTTGTAGGCTTTATATCCTAGAAGGTGTATTTCTCGAAACCATCTACATCCGTGTGAGAGAAATATATACCTTTAAAGATAGCATCTTTAAGGTGTGCCTAGCCTATCATTAAGAATCGATTCCTACCCACATAAATACAACACGTATGAGGGGGAGACGGCCTTGGGATTTGGTATTCGTGTGGACAATATGAGGGAAGCAAGGTTAGGTTAGAGCTCTGTTGTTAGATATATGTTGAAAATTTAATGATCATAGCTTGATTGATATCCACTTTGTTTATTTCATTCTATAATTATCGGTTTGCAGTTACCAAAGGGCAGATCCCAATTTTGTGATGCTGACACATAACAAAGAGCATCTAGCTGAGGGCATTCATTGGAAATATGGGAATAATAGACCATTGCTTCAATCACATCTAAATTTGATGCCCTGCCCAAGGAATTGAGACCCTTGAATAAAATTTTGTAATCTTTATTTCTTTTATCATCATTTTCTGTGTTTTGCAACTACTAATCCAATTGTCCAGTCAATGGCCCAACAAAGTTTAGGATTATAAATGGCCCAAGAAAGTTTAATTGGTTTAGGCCCAAAGCATTAAATACACGTGGAATTAAATAGAACCAGTTTTGGCTATTGAATATATTACATCCACATAAATAGAAGAAAATAAGAAATATGATTTGGAACCAATAGAATTTCGGAGCACTGAGCTGGTCTCAGTAACAATGGCTGCACTCGCTTCCACATTCTTTTCGTCCACTCCAAAACTCTCGCGCTGTTCATCTTCCCACACAATCCCCAAATTCTCACTCACAAAACCTCACCGCCGGCATCTGATTACTCCGATCGTCGTTTCCCGGATACTTATTTCCACTCCGGAGCTCTTGAATGAAGATTCTTCTTGCTTGAAAAAGCTCGTGGATTCGATACTCGTGCTCGGCGCTTCGGTCGCTTTGTCAGTATCACTGTTTGTTACTGATGTTGATCCGGCGATGGCTTTCGTTGTCACTCCGCAGAGGAAATTGCAGTCGGATGAGCTGGCTACTGTTCGTCTTTTTCAAGATAACACTCCTTCTGTCGTCTACATTACTAATCTTGCCTCTAGGTAAGAATGATTTTTTAGCATTTTTTTTTTTTTGGTTCAAATTGAAGGAGGATTAATGTGATATTATTTGACTGTTAGGCAGGATGCTTTTACATTGGATGTGTTAGAGGTGCCGCAAGGCTCGGGATCAGGATTCGTATGGGACACGGAAGGACACATTGTCACAAATTATCATGTGATTCGGGGTGCGTCTGATCTCAGGTACTTTTTTTTTTTTTTTTTTGTCTTTCTGTTATGTAATGCACTCGGTTGCTTATTATTATGTTGCTTCTCGCTTCTTGTTCTCTCAGTAATACAGCATGATGACTACTTGTGTGTTGAACTAAAAAGCTTATTTGGAATAGCCGATTTCTTTTGTACCCCTTCATATGTGTCTACAATCTACTGTATGGAGTAATTACTCTCTCGGCTGATGTGCGTCGCGCCGTCGCTTGATGCTTTGTATAATTCATCGTATTTATTTTTGTCTTATTGGTGCTTGATGTTTTGTTTGGTATTGGTGCTTGATTTTCGTGTGGTCATAACAAGATTTAAAAGCTATTCAGTGGGAGGAAGATAGGACCCTGTCTGTACTCCTTCCACATTATTGCAACTGGTTACAATGCTCTCTTATGGAGTGCACTAATTCCTATGAATAATTCGTGGCTCAATATGACTTGCGTTTGATTTTTGATGAAATAGAGTTATCTGTTATTGTGGTTAATCATACACTGGGTCGTGTTCAGGGTTACTCTTGCAGACCAGAGCACATACGATGCGAAAATTGTTGGTTTTGATCAGGATAAAGATGTTGCTGTTCTACGAATTGATGCTCCGAAAGACAAGTTGAGACCAATACCAGTTGGTGTATCGGCAGACTTGCTTGTTGGTCAAAAAGTATATGCAATAGGAAATCCTGTGAGTACCTCTTTCCTTTCTTCTCTCAAATAACTGCGTGCTTCTTTTCCTACTGAGTCTGCGACACTCATTAACAATTGATTAACGTTGTATTTGTCTCAATGTTCTTTTTTCCACAGTTTGGACTTGACCACACGCTTACAACTGGTGTCATCAGGTATTTTGCACTATACAATAATTTTAGTAAATCAATATTATCTATTATATTAGAAACATCTCAGTGCTTATTCTGTATTCATACTTCACATTTCTATAGACGGCTCTGTTTGGCGGTTATGTTACCAGAAAAGAGATTCAATCCATGCATTCTACATTTATCAGTTTTCGTGTTTATAAACTTCCCAACAGTACATAATTGTCTGTTCATCGAAGCAAAAAGATGATAAAGACTTAGCACATAAGATAGTATTGTATCTGCATTTTCGCACCATGATGGTATGCATCACATATTCGAGATCCATTGTAGTGGGCTTAGGAGGGAAATCAGTTCAGCTGCAACTGGTCGTCCAATCCAGGATGTCATCCAGACCGATGCTGCAATCAATCCTGGAAATAGTGGAGGGCCACTTCTCGATAGTTCAGGGAACCTTATTGGCATAAATACTGCAATATACTCTCCATCTGGTGCTTCATCTGGCGTTGGATTCTCAATTCCTGTTGACACTGTAAGTAACTGGTCTTCTATCAAGTTGTATTTGATTGGAAGGATTTTGATTTGAGGCAACAGTTTGGAGCTAAGTATTGAAATATTAGCTTGCATTACACAATAATTATTGAAAAAATGAGCTAAAGCCTAAAAGTGAGTGTTGTCAAACGCAGCCTTATATTTCATCTTCACGCTCTTTTCTTTCATACCCCCCCAGGTAGGTGGCATTGTTGATCAATTGGTAAAATTTGGTAAAGTGACGAGACCTATTTTAGGGATTAAGTTTGCGCCTGATCAATCTGTGGAACAACTGGGAGTTAGTGGGGTTCTTGTCCTGGACGCTCCTCCAAATGGACCAGCAGGCAAAGCAGTAAGTCTGTTGTTTGTGACATTCTTTTACCAATGCACATATAATTGATACTTGTTCTACACTTGTACTGATATAAACTGGTGGTCTTAGGGTCTTCTACCTACCAAACGTGATACCTATGGCAGACTTATTTTAGGCGACATAATTACGTCTGTTAATGGAAAAAAGGTCTCCAATGGCAGTGATTTGTATAGAATCCTTGACCAATGCAAAGTAGGCGATAAGGTAAATGCTAACTTTATTTCTCTCTATACAACTTGAAGTCAAATATATGGTTGTTTACATTATGCAATATTATAGTCATAATACTTTGGGATCGGTAAAAAAAAAATACCTATTTTTATCGAACATATGACCATGGTTCTAATTTTCCTTCTTTTCCATCGAAAAGTCCGAAAAGTTTCCATTTTTCAACTAAGCGAAACGAAATTATGAAGTAGTTTCGAAATTACAATGTTTCCAAGGAAACTCGTCTGTTTGGATTGTTTTTGTTTTTGATGTTCTGTAAAATAGTTTTGTAAAACAGTTTTATCAAAACAATTTTGCAGTATAAATAATGTTGAAATCCTGTTTGGTTGACTATTTTGAAAAAAAAAAAAATCGGGAACACTTTGCAAAGATGAGTGTTTTGATGAGAGAAGGATTGAAATGATGAGAGAAAAGATATTTTTTTGAATGAGGGGTTTAAATGCCGTGTTTTTTTAGTTTGGAGTGTAAAACTGTTCTGTAAAACTTAAAAACACATAAAACCTGTTTTGCAAAACAGCTGATTTTGGAGATTCATTCTTCAAAAACAGAAAGTGGGAACAAGCCCAACCAAACGCCTTTTTCATGTTTTTGTTTTGCAAAAACAAAAACACACTTTAAAAACAGTCATCCAAACAGGCCCTTTAATGTTTCCATTGTTTCCATCGAAACATTTGTTTCCGTAGGTTCTGTTTCTTAATTCTTTTCGGGATAGAGTATAATAGTGAATTAAAAAAAAAAGAAAAAAAAGGAAAAGAGTTATAAATCTAACAGATTACTAAATTAAGTACGAAATATAATCAAATAAGTTCTAAATAATTAGTCAATGAAATCATAAACAATTTTGTTTATATTCAAATACAGACATAAGAAAACACAAAAAGTTAAGATATTACAATTTTTCTTATAACGATATATGGGTTATTAAATGATTATTTTAACAAACAACATAATACATACTTATATGTGCATTTTTTTCTTTTAATAATTTAAAAATATATATCATAACACTTTTACAATTTTGTATTTTATAGGTTAAGTTACTTGAACTTTGTCGATTTTATGTTGTAAGAGCGCTAAATTTGAATTCAATATTATCACTTAGTTCGTTATTGAAATTTTTATTAGCTATTGATATACTTGTATAAATTTTGAAACAAAATATTAATTTTTAAAAATGAATAGAGATGTTTAGAAATTTTCAAAAGATGTTTAGAATATTCTTTGTAAATATCTAGATAGAAATGTTCTAGATAATTAATTACAATTGTTAACTTAAGTTGATCACCATACATTGAGGAATGAGAATTGAATAAATAGAAGATAAAAATTCATTTGTTGTAAGAGCGCTAAATTTGAATTCAATATTATCACTTAGTTTGTGAAATTTTTATCAATTATTGGTATACTTGTATAAATTTTGAAATAAAATATTGATTTTAAAAAATGAATAAAGATAGTTGTTTACTTTCTTTCACATTGTTTTCGTCTTTTTCTTGTTTTTTAAAGTTTTCTCATACTTTTTTGAAACGTTTCTAATATTTAACAACTCGAAATTTATGTTAGAAACGAAATTTTCAACCTTGCATATGACTAGTAAAGGCAGTTGAATTATACTCATAAGAAACATGATACATATTGAGTTTTCAATTGCTTTTCTGCTCAGGTGACTGTGGAAGTGCTGCGGGGTGATCACCTGGAAAAGATTCCTGTGATCCTCGAACCAAAACCTGATGAATCTTGATCTACCAATTGTAATTCTTACTGGAAATACCTATGGTTTTCTGAATCTTGATCTACCAATTGTAATTCTTACTGGAAATACCTATGGTTTTCACTATTATTTACTCGATTGTATTTAACATTGTAAATAGTCGCTATTGTATCATAAAAGCACTTTCCTATTACTGTAAATCTACTCTTGTGTAGGTGGTTTATTAGATATTTACCCAATTAGCTTAATTATATTATATGTTCATTTGATTGCTATTTTCTTTTTGTGTTCAAATACAAGCTTGAATTTGAATAACTCGATTACTCCAAAATATTACAAGTATTGCGACATGTTTTAGTTCACCTCTGTATTACTCAATTTCATTTGTTCTGTAATTACATTTAACATCAAATAAATTTCTTGTGATATCTTATCATGAGCGATAAATCTATGAAGAGCTCCAGAAACCTCCACATAACTGTATCCAGCTAACTTTCTCACTCCTCTCGACTCCATATCTCCTCTCGTGCTTCTTGCTTTGTCCCATCGCCTTATAGTTGCATAAACATTGGATAATCCAATATATCTACCATCGTGACTAGGATCCAACTCAATAAGCTTCTTTCCAACTATCTCTCCAAGACCCAACTTTCTATGATTTATACACCCATTAAATAGTGCACCCAACATGGAGGCCGTGGGTTGTATTGGCATTTGAGATACAAAATGATATGCTTCAATTATATGACCCGCACGAGCTAAAACATCGATCATGCAAGCGTAATGTTCACACTTTGGCTCCATTCCATCCCTTACTATAGAGTCAAAATACTTACGTGCCTCATTCACCAATCCTCCATGGGCACAAGCACTCAATAGACACAAATAAGTTACCTCATCAGGTCTAATCCCCGAATTTCGCATTTCTTTATATATCTCTAGTGCTTTCAAGGAATCACCATGTGTGGCAAGCCCTCCAATCATAGTGTTCCATATCAAGACATCGGTTTTTCTTATTGAAACCTCACGAAACACGACCAAAGCCTTCTCAATTGCACCACACTTGGCGTACATGTCCACGATAGACGTCCTCAAGACCAGAGTCAAAGGCAATCCATTTTCCACTATATACTGGTGCATATCCCTACCTTGATCAAGAGCACCCAAGTGAGAACAAGCACATAAAACGCTAACCATGGTTACCTCATTCGCCTTAGGTCCATCCACTCTCATTTCTCTGAAAACTGCCAACGCCTCCGCATAATTCCCATCCTTAACATACCCATCGACCAAAGCACTCCATGATATGACATCCCTCTCAGGCATTATGTCAAACACTTTCCTCATCGAGATCACATCGCCACACTTTGCATACCCATCTAACATTGAATTCCAAGAGACTGAATTCCTAATCGGCATTTCGTCAAACACCTTCTTCGCACTTTCTATTTCACCAAATGAACCATACATATGGATCAAAGAATTAGAAATAAATACGTCAATCGCAAAACCATTTCTCAACACATGTCCATGAACACATCCACCGAGTATTTTATCCGAAACCCTAGCAGAAGCCTTAGCAAGAAAGGGGTATGTTAAATAGTCGGGGACAACTCCATTTTGCAACATATGCACAAATATATAAAAGCATTTAATTGGGTTTTTGGTGTTTGAGAAGCCCCTTATGAGGGCATTGTAATGGAAGAAAGTGGGATTGGGAAGCTGAGAGAAAAAGCGGAACGCATAATCGATGTTGGAGGAAGCAGAAGTTGCAGCAAAAGAGAGGAGTTTCCATGCGAATGGATCGGTTTTTGAGAGGCCTGAGGTTGTTAGCAGGGCATGGATTTGGTTCAGATGTGACCAGGAATTGCATTTGTCCAGCAATGTTCTAAAGATCATTCCACGTTTGATTTTGTGAATGCTTCCAAGATTAAGATGTTTTGTTGAGGGACCCCTTCTGATAAACCTGAACCTAATCTATGAACTTCCCATGGTTTGCAGTCGTCGCCGCCACTGTTGAGGATCCCATCGTCTCAGTTTTATTGTATTGTCAGCTATGATTCACAGATATGTTGCACGACATACGACGAACACGGGACAAAGCATTTTTAAAAATCATAGGATACAACACGGTACTAATATATATATATATTTATAATATAAATTACTTGTTTATTTTTAAAGCTCGATATGTTATAAAAAAGTTAATTACTCATCAATACTTATTAAGTCGAAATTAGAAATGAAAAATAAGAATAATTACGTCTTCAACACAACATGTAATATAACAAATAAACTGTTTCACTGTACAAATCTTAATGCAAATAACAATTAAACATTAATCGTCATACAAATAATGCAAATACAAAGAGTTTGATCTTCAATATTTGGTCAAATATCAAAATGGTTTTTCACCAACTTCATCTACAAGCAAATCATGTTCCAATTTTGATTTATCGAAAGGAGATTTGCAAGAAAGAGATCTGCAATTTCTATAATTTCAATGTCATCAATGGACTCAAAGCATCTACCCCGACATCTTTCATTCCGGGCTCACCTTTTGTATATTATAAAGAATTTTTAGTTTTTAGTTTCTATAATTTTGTACTTTATATATTGAGCCCAAAAAACTTAATTTCATTAAAGAAAAGTGACAGTAGTGTCCTAATCCGTGTCCGGCCGTGTTCAAAACGTGTTGAAATATTTTAATATATTATTCAAGAACACGTATCGGCCGTGTCCGATAAGTGTCGGAGCCGTGTCAGAGGCGTGTCCGAGAAGTATCCGACACCATACATCGTGATTTTTCACAATGTCCGTGCTTTATAGATTGTCAGCATTATCACACTCTTATTCGTTAAATTGCCAAAAGGTTGAAATGCTTTCAAAACATATAAATTTTTTATTACTTAATAATCTACATCATTTCAATTAATATTTTTCAAGCTTAAAATAATAATTTTAAAAATAATATTTCAAACTTTTGTTCTTTGTTTTATCGAATAATCATCATTATTTTGGGATTTAATAATTTCAACATTATATTTGTGCCATTTGTTGTAAAAGATCATACATTAAATTGATAAAAGAACCATAACATCACACACTTCATCCACTCAACTTATTTGGTCCATTCATTGACTAAATTTAATTATTTCTAATTCTACACTGAATTTAACAATTTTCTTTGAAAAGCAATTATATAATTTGTTTGACCATTTCTCTTTTATTTCTCCATTTTCCTCTCTTTTTTTTATTTTATTTTTCTGTCTTCAGCCTCTATCAAATGTTGAAGACAACTCATCCATTCTCTCAACCATTTTATATAATTCCTCGGTTTCTGTTGGCCATGATTATGCCATACCGGTGAACCATGGACCCAAGAGAGTCGAATCAGAACCTGAATAAAATGGATTATAAATTGAATTTAACTCAGTCAAGTTATTTATGTCAAGAATCGATGAAGGAGATAACAAGAACTTAAATTTGTATTCATTATTGAATATCAGAAAAAGGAGATTATCTCCAGAGAATTACAAAGGGAGCGTATATGATGATTAACAAAATTGAAAACACTAACTAACCCTCTTTTCCCTTATATACTAAGATTAAGACTAAAACGTGTTTCCCATCTACACATAAAGTGCTATTCTACTCAACACATATATAACTAACACCCCCCTCAAGTTTGGGGTGCAAAATGATCCAAAACTCCAAACTTGCTCAACAAATATTCAAACTGCTATTTTCCCAAGGCCTTAGTTAGAAGATCTGCTTCTTGAATAATTCCTTCTTGAATTTTATCTCTCATAAAATGACAATCCACCTCGATATGCTTTGTCCTCTCATGGAAAACATGATTAGAAGCTATATGTAATGCTGATTTACTATCACAAAAAATGGTTGCTGGTTCTGTTTGTTTAATTCCCATGTGCTTTAATAACCCTACTATCCATGAGACTTCACTGGTAACTGTTGCAAGAGCCTTATATTCAGCCTCTGCTGAAGATCTTGAAACAATATGTTGTTTCTTTGTTTTTCAAGCCACCAAAGAATCTCCTATCTTAACAACAACCTTGTCAAGGACCTCCTTGTCATGGGACAAGCTGCCCAATCTGAGTCACAAAATCCCTTAATCTTCATATCTCCTTTTGAGGATAAAAGAACTCCCAAGCCTGGTCTCCCCTTCAAATATTTGAGAACTCTATACATAGCATCCATGTGTGATTTTCTTCGCTTGTGCATGAATTGGATAAGAATCTGCACAGAATAGGAGATATCAGGTCTAGTCATACATAAATATATTAGCTTACCAACAATCTTTTGATAAATGCTTATGTCATACATAAATATATTAGCTTACCAACAATCCTTTGATAAATGCTTATGTCATCTGCATGAGGATCATCATTATTCTCTCCTTCATTTGATGTAGAATCTATTGTTGCTGAAAGTTTTGCATTTTGTTCCATAGGAATAGAAACAGGTTTACTCTCAGCCATACCTGCATCTATTAGAAGTTCCAAACAATATTTTCTTTGATTCAAATATATACCTTTTGATGATCTTGCAACCTCTATGCCTAAGAAGTATTTCATTTGGTCAAGATCTTTCATATAGAAGGTTTGGTTAAGATATGTTTTCAGATCACTTATCATGTTAGAATTATTACCTGTTATCAATATATCATCTACATAAACTATCAATATGACAATATCCACTTAGTGAACAAAGAGTAATCATTTTTAGATTGTTGGAAACCTGCTTGTTTCATAGCTTGAGTAAATTTGTTATTCCATTGCCTAGAGGCCTGTTTAAGCCCATATAAAGATTTCTTAAATTTACAAACTTTTCCTTCAAAACCATGTTTCTGAAAACCTAGATGAATGTCCATATATACTTCCTCATCAAGGTCTCCTTGTAGAAAGGCATTAGTGACATCCATTTGCCACAAATCCCAACCATTTTGAGCTGCTAATGCTATAGCAGTCTTCACAGTAACCTGTTTTGCAATAGGAGAGAAGGTCTTTGTGTAATCAAGGCCTTCCCTTTGTGTATAGCCCTTAGCTACAAGTCTAGCTTTGTACCTATCTATAGAGCCATCAGACTTATACTTTGTGGTATATACCCACCTACAACTAATGAGAAACTTACCAGGAGGCAAATCAACCACATCCCATGTGTGATTTAATTGTAAAGCTTGAGTTTCAATGTCCATAGCTTTCTGCCATTCAGGGACTTTTATGGCGTCATATTAAATGTTTAGGTTCATGAGATGAAGAAAGAGAAGCCAAGAAAGCTTTATAGTTATCTGAAATTTTATTGTACTGAATGTAATTAGAGATAGGATGTGCAGTAAAAGTAGTAGCATTTGTAGGAGCCAAGAAAGGAGAAACAAAATCTTTGGCCCAAAAAGGTGTTTTAGGAACTCTTGATGACCTTCTAAGACACTGTTCTTGATCAGAAGTTTCAATATTAGGGCTATTATTTTGAATATCATTCACATAATCAGAAGAAGCAGGTCTTATATCAATATGAGAATTTAAAGATTGATTTCCAGCAAAAACATAAGGATAGATAAAGTCTTCATAGTATTGTTGATTATCTATATTAGAGAAATGATCTGAATGATCAATAGCAGCAGATATAGTGAAGGGAAAAATATTTTCATGGAAGATAACATCCCTAGAAACAAGAAAACTGTGATTACTTAAATCATGAAGTGTATATCCCTTTTGGTGAGTAGCATAACCTATAAAGACACAGGCCTTAGATCTATTCTCAAATTTATCACGTTGTGGTAATACCTTTGCAAAACAGAGGCATCCAAAGACTTTAAGGTGTGAAATAGAGGGCTGACTACCATTCAAAACATTAAAAGGAGTTTTCCCTTGTAAAAGAGGTGTGGGAGTTCTATTAATCAAGTATATGGCAGTCTTAATGCACTCTCCCCAGTATTTGATAGGTATATTTGATTGTATTTTAAGAGCTCTAGCTACATTTAAAATATGTCGATGTTTTCTCTCAACAACACCATTTTGTTAAGGGGTATATACACAAGAACTTTGGTGTTCAATGCCAAGAGAATCAAAAAAGAGTTTACATTCCTTGTTGAAAAATACATGCATTATCTGTTCTTATATGTTTCACATTCAACCCATACTGATTCTTGATATATGTAATGAAGTTCTTGAGAACAGGCAAAAAATCAGATTTATAGCACATCAAAAAAGCCCAGCTGAATCTGGAATAATCATCAACTATTAAAAGAAAATATCTCTCATTATTATAAGTACTCTCCTTATAAGGTCCCCAGCTGTAATGCGCGGACACATCAAAAAATCACAATGTGTCGTGTCGGACACTTGATCGGACACGACACTCGTCCGACACCGTGTCCAATATAAAAATAAATTTATCTGTTTAAATAAAATAAAAAAAATAAAATATGAACACCATAATGGATGTAATGAGAGGGTATGTCTACTATGTATGCATTATTTGTGACATTTGATGTGATTTCACTTATCTTTTGTGATTTTGAAAACTGAAGTATTTATTTTTCTTTCAAACATATATAACTTTACAAATCAAATACAAATTTATAACGTACAATAGTCATTCTTATAGTTTATTTCTCTAACCAATCATTTAAATTAGAATTAAAAGACTAATTTATATATTTAACGTAAATTAATGAACATATATATGTATATTAATTTATATATACACATTTTATTAAAAAGTTCGAGGCTATGTCGCGTCCTAATATTTATAAAATATTGTGTCCCGTGTTCATGTCGTGTCGTGCGCCGTATCCCGTATCCGTGCATCATAGGTCCCTAGATGTCTAGATGTAATAATTGAAAGATATGAGTAGATCTAGTAGTGCTATCAGGAAATGGGGATCTACTATTTTTCTCTAGAGGGCCTATGGAGCAGAACATATTATTTTTATTTGTAATCTGAACATTCAACTCAGGTAAAAGATTAAGTTGAGAATAAGCCATATGACCAAGTCTATTATGTCATAGAACTGCTTTGTCATTTACTTGTAAAGGAAAATCATGTTCAGTTACAACATTATTACAAGTAGATCCTAAAGAATTCGCAGAAAACAAAGTAGCAGTATCTATTTTGTTATCAAGATAAAAGAGGCCATCTCTAACACTACCAGTCTTCTTTGTTTTGCCAGTCCAAATGTCCTGAAAAAGACAGAATATAGGATAGAAAGATATGGAGCAATTATTGTCTATGGTGAATTTTGAGACAGATAAAAGATTATAGTGGAAATCAGGTATGTATAACACCTTTTTGAGAATAAAATTGTCACCAATAAGGACATCACCATAGTAAAAAATAGGTTTAGAAATGCCATTAGGGAGGCTAACAGTGGTATTATTTATAGTAATCCTAACAGGATTAACAAGAATATTAAATTCATGAATCATATTATAGTTAGCTCCACTATCTATAATCCACTTTATGTCAGATTTCTTAGAGTTCATACCTGTGGGTGCAATACCTGCCATATTGGTTGTGACCTTAACATTGGCATTGTCTTGAGTATTATTATTGTTGGATGTCAGAAGATGAGGAGCTGCTGACATTGTTGTTGAGATAGAAAAGATGAAGGACAAATATTGGAGATACCATTCTGAGGTTGAGAATCTGTGTGATTCTGAGGCAGATTCACTTGATCCATTTCCTCTGTAACCTGATTAACTTGATATGAACCAAAAACAGTTCTATTGTAATTAGCATTATTTCCAGATCCTCTTCCATTATAATTTCCTCTTCCTCTGCCAGTCCCTATTCCCCTATTGTTGCCTCTGCCTCTACCATTGTTGGGATAACCAACGAGTTTGTAGCATGTTTCTTTGGTGTGTTTATTCTTATGACAGAAGTCACAAGTCAATCATGGCTTATTGATGCTACTAAAACTCTGCTGGCCATTTTGATTGTGAGAGGCAGATAGAAAAGCTGTTGGATTCTCAGTTTGGGTAGAACGGATATGAATCCTTCTTTGTGTCTCTTCATTGGTAATCATGGAGAACACTTGACTATGGGTAGGAAGGGGTGACAACATTAAAATTTGGGATCGGGAATGGCTGTAGCATTCGTTTAAGCCCATAAAAAATTCCATGACCTTCAACTGGGAACAAAAGTAAATGTATTCTTTTGATACATTTGTTGAAGGTAAGGGCACAAGGGATTCGTATTCATCCCAGAGTTGTCTAAGTTTAGAGTAAAAAGTTGTGACCGAATTCGATCCTTGGGTTAGAGTGTTG
Organism: Verbascum thapsus; assembly: GCA_963669365.1. Classification (NCBI taxonomy): domain Eukaryota; kingdom Viridiplantae; phylum Streptophyta; class Magnoliopsida; order Lamiales; family Scrophulariaceae; genus Verbascum; species Verbascum thapsus. The sequence continues at coordinate 20,221,549 of OY770107.1, forward strand.
ATTTCTGGATATAGGGAGTACATTCTTGCGTTATTGATCTTGTCAAAACGCTCTTTTAAATTACACCAAATAAGATGTGCATAATCGCAGTAAACAACCCCATGTATTAATTCACGAGATAAAGATCTATGAATCCAAGATCTTACCACATTGCATTGCAGCGCTTCCATTGTGGAAGGAGACTCGAATTTTAGAGTCTCCTTCTCTCTAAAACTCTTTTGTGGGATCTTTGGATTTACAACCTCTTGTTGGTTAGGAATTGAGTTTTCACTCCCCATGACCCCCGTCATGGCGCCTACATGAGTGGTTTCACTTTCTCCCCACCTTTTACACGTTTTTGAGGGTGTTTGTGCATTTTTTCCACAATTTATGCGATCTGCCCTTTTCCACTTTCGGTCCTTTAGATTTGCTTTTGATCTAAAAATTGACCACTGGGCTTTGTCGGGGCAACCTCAAGGGTCATTTTGGTACCCCCCACAGCTCTCCACGATCTGTATTTTGGGAGTAATTTCAGTTTTAACAGGGCTGCCACTGTCATACGGGAACAAAGAAAATTTTTGGTTCCGACTTGCTCGTTCTTATTTTTTGGGATCACTTGCTCGATCCTTGCTGGAGTCCATGGGATCGAAGAAAAAGAAGCTAAAGAAGGTCTCCTTCAAGCCATTGAACTTGGATGCTACTTCATCTTCCTCTCAAGGTATCATGGTTAAAACCCTTGTTCCCCCTTCCCCTTTCCTTTTGGGTGTAGTTGTGGGGGTTGAGGATGGTGAGGAACTCTCCCCATGTGCCTCTCAAACACTTGGGGAGGAGGACTCCTACGATGCCGAGTCATTGGTGGAAGTAGTTGAGGTTGTTTCTTCAAGGCAGAAAGCTGCTGGAAAATAGTTTGCCGAGCCAAAAACTTGAAATGAAGGCTGCTGCACACCTGGTGAAAGTACAATAGATGGTTTGCCAAACCGAAATCACTAAATCTAAAATACAAAAAAATAAGTGAAAGTACAATATAGATAATTATTTTCATATCATATTTGCTTCTACACCCCTTATCTTTGAGATATTGGCATGGACCGTACTTTTTTAATTATTTTTACTTACAAATGGTTAAAATATTGCACAATTGAAAACTCTAGGGAATATAACTCAAAATTTCTAAAAATATTATTTTCGTTAATAATTAGTTCCTTTTTTAAATAAAAATTGTATTACTTACATGTGTTAATATATTTTTCATAAACATGTACAAGTTTTATTTTCTCAAATATGCTTCTTCATAATAAAATTCAAATTAATTCTTATGATGTGTAGAAATAGTGTATTAATCTATTAAAAAATTAGTTGAAAAAAAAAGTAAGCGCACTAATACACCGCTATATTTTTCTTCTGAAATAGATAATTGTATAATTAAATAAAACGTCGAAACTAAAAATATAATAAACATAATATTTATTCCTTTTTCCTTACCTTAATTGAAAAATAAAGAATGTCCATATTGTCACTACAAATATTTAATCATCAATTTGAATTTAAACTAAATATAATATGCAAAAAATAATTAAAAAAATTATATATTTTTATTTCGAAGATTTCCGTAAAAATAAGAACGATGTCACAAATTAAAAATTGTGTAATCAACATATTAGCATATTTCATGATTGTTCATATTAGGTAAATAAGAAGATAAAAAATGAAATGTTCATATTAGGTAAATAAGAAGATAAAAAGTCAACTATTTTTAATTAATATCTATAAGTACATAATGATTCCACATTAAAATATTTATTTATTAAGCTTAAATTTAAAAATATGAAAGCCTAAACTTTAAAATGCTTTCTTATTGTTTTTTAATTATCATTTCATTTGGTGACACTATTCATTCTTCAACTAATTATATAATTTAACAATTTTTTAGTTCAAAACGAATGGCAAGTGGTTTATCGATTTAAATTCATCTTGAATTATATTCGGTAGGTGATATTGCAAAAACCCTAGAACTAATTCTTCCAAATGAGTTACTTACTCTATCCTTCAAACTCAAATCTCTGCCCCAAAATAAGGAGAACTTCTTCTTATCTCTGTGAAATTTGATAAATTACCAGCAGAGTTCCATGAGAAGTGAATTACTTGCAGTGGAATTGGAGCTTCTTTTCTTTTCTTTTTTTTTTCTTTTCCCAGGTGGATTTAGTTTACTTATTTTTGGATTTATTGCCACAAAGATCGAATATATTACTTTCACTTTTAATACAAATTTAATTTGGGTCTAAATCCCAAACAATTTCTTGTTTCAAATTTTCAGCAAGAGGTGTGAATTTAATGAATTTTTGTTCAATTTTGTTTGATAACAATTAAGTTTTAAATTTATATTTGAACTTTTTAATTGTTAGTCGAGCCGATTTCGATTAGTTTGATTTTTTATATGTATTATTATTTTTTTCTAATCGATGCAAGCTTGAGTCGCGCTTCAAAACTTATCAAACACAAAAGATTATTTAAATTTTGATTTGATAAGTTAACAAATCAAGCTCATAAAATTTTTAAAATAAAAAGTGAGTATAATTGTAAAAAATGTTGTATTAGGAGGGGTGACATTATGTAGTGGGAGATTCTTTATAATTAGATATTAAACAATAAATAAGTGTAATTCATTCTTAGAAAAAATGAAAAGGAGCATAATATTGTAATTTGTAAGGAGTTGTGTTTGTTGATTAAGCAGATCTGCCGTGCCGGCAGGAAGTCATAAACGAGACAGCAAAATCATGAAATTAACAGAACTAATCATGTTTATAATGTCAATTCAACCAATATTAGTTTACATTTCCATTCCAACATTTGTTGTGGAGTAAAGACAAGACTTTAAGTGAATATGATGCATTAATTCCACAACAACTTGTTTAAAGCACCACATACTTCACATTCACAAAGTCCAGGTTTTCGAATATGCACATGTTATTACATTAAAATAATTATAACAACTCAGATAGCGCTTCAAATTCGAAATTATTATTAATCATTTCAATAAAACCTTATCAGACTATTAATTCTCTATTCCCGATACCGGGATATATAACTTTCTTAAAGGTATATAAACATGCCCTACCTGTTTATAAAAGGACCACAATATAAACTACGATCAGTTCGGCCAGTCTTAATATTGTGTAGAATATAGGACTGCATCTTTAGGCTGAGTCTCGTTACCAAATTTTCGGTTTGCTTTTTGAGTTATTTAATCAATCTTGACACAACATATATAGCTAGGGTAATAAGAGGTATCCAAATTTTTAGTGATCCTTCCTATTCCTGATAGATTACATACCAATCCAACATATATGAACGGTAATAATTATTCCACATTTTCAAATGTTGCTATCTTAAATTGACTTATAATATAATTTATATGTACAATTGTTATTAAAAAGAAAAGTTTACGGTACCAACTTATCAACATAGAGTACAGCTCAATTGGCTACATTTCTAGAAGTGCGGGAAACTTTTACTCAAGCCGTTAGCATTAACGAAAAACCCTACGAGGTCTTGCCTGTAGGGTAGATACGATTTCTTCTTATCCACTTCCTTTATCGCTCTGTTCCAAACATATAACGTTTCGTGCGCCGACGGTGCACGGCCGCCGGAAGTGACTACTTTGCCCTTCGCCTTTTTCGGAGCTACAGTTGGCGGTTGGTTTTTTGGTGTCAAAAAGACGAAACTGTCCTTTCCTTCACTGTTACTCCGCCGCAACAGATCGCGAAACTTCCACCGCTTTGACGCCGATCCGGTGGACTTGCTTTTCTTACATTGATTTGGAGACAGCGGCGGCTCCCACGCTTTCGGTCGCCAAACGCAGTAAGTACCGGCCGGAATGCTGTCCAATTCCGATGAAGAACACGACGCCGGATAATCACGATCTTCAATACTCAACGGAACGGTAACGCTCGATTCGAATTGCTTGTCTTGGTCGAATACTGGAAAAACCGTTCCGATTTGGCCATCCAAAACATGTTTATCTTCACGTAGGAAAGTGAACTCAAATTCGTCGTTGTTCTCTCCGACAACTTTGACAGCGATTTCAGCTAATCTGTCGGTTGAATAACTGCTGAAGCTAGGGCACTCGTGTACATCATCTTGGCTGTTAATCATGATATGGATATCTCAATCGCCTTTCGTTTATTTCTGTTTGGGAGAAGAGAGATTGTGTTAAGGGGGTATAAATAGACGCGGACCTTGGACTTCTAGACAAAATAAAAAAAAAAAAAAAAAAAATAGAGTATTCATAATTATATTAATTACTTATTTGTGTGACTAAAATATGTATTGAGCACTTTGCATTCCCCAACAACAATAATAATAATAATAATAATAATAATAATAATAATAATAATAATAATAATAATAATAATAATAATAGCTTTCTCGTGTTATTAATTAACTAATTCAACTATTTTCTAGAAGAAGTCAATTTTTTCATTTTTATTTCTATCAATAAATTCAAATTACCATTATATTAGAATAGGAAACACACTTTTGTATCATAATAGAATTAAATTAAAAACTAGGGAAAAACGGATTAAAAAGTGTAAACACAGACTATATCACTCAATTGCGCTATACAAATGATATTTATTACATTCACCAATTAAAGAGTATATGTTTGAAGTTTAGGAAGTAAACCCAATAATTATAAATTCAAAATAATCTTCCAGATCTCAAATAATAACATCAAATTTATTATTACCTTCTCGACCAATAATAACAAATTATATTCCAACAAAAATAAATAAGAAAAAAAGGTGTGGGAAGGAGAGAGAGATTGGTGGCTGCATTTGAGGGTCAATAGAGATAGATTTACTTGGATCGCACGACTGAAACGGTCGTTTCACACGTGGGCTTCTAGAACTAATGTTAGGCCACGCTTTTAAGCCACTTGAATTATCTACTTTCCCAAATCATAATATGTATCATCACTTAAAAACGACTTACAATATAATCATATTGTTTTGTCCGGCAATTTTTAAAAATTTAATTTTGATTTTATTTAGTACAATTTTTTTATATTTAGCTTATCACTTTATTTAATCACAAGAAATGAATGTATCGAGTAGAAATATTATAATATTAAATATAATTTTTGTGTGAGTATATTCACACATGATTTTTTTTTAAAAAAAAAATATCGATCAGCTAATGAAGTTAATACTTCAATATTGGATATTGGGGCTAAATGTGAAATACTTTAAAAGTTATGGGACCAAAACTAAATTTTCGCTAAGTCACGGGATAACAAGTGCAATTTTCTCTAAAAGGTATTTTATTTATCAATATTTTTGCTTAAACTTGATTCAATAATATAATAAATTTCAACTTGAACTGTTTACTTAAACTTGAAACTTCACTTTATTAATAAATCTAATAAAAATATTTATAAACTCAAACTTGACATGATTTTCCTCTAAACTTATTCAATCAACGATCAAATTAAATTTAGGTAACATATTTTGAACTTGAATAATTGAAAAAAATTGAAAAGGTTTTATTTGTTTTAAATAAATATGTTAAATTCTAATGTGTTTGATACGAAAGAAAAATACAAAAAAATATGCCTATTTCTGCTCAAACTCGACACAAAAAAAAACGTTATATTTGAAAATTAGCATGAACAAGAAAACGATAATAAGCCTACGTAAATTGTAAGGATAAAATTTGTAGAAATCCAGAAAAGTATAAAGAAAAGAAGAAGATGAATTTGTATATTGATCATTGAATATTGTGTTTCATGAATAATAATGATGGAAGGGAAGGAGCACGTATATATACTTTCTCTAACTAACTAACTAACTAACTTTGCCTCTAATAAGATAAAGACAATAATACCCTTCATACTTTATCTATATTACAACACTCTCCCTCAAGCAGAATATCAGATTTAAAAAAATCCTTCAATCCTAATTTCTCCATAAGATAATCTGCTTGTTGTTTATCAAGAGGTTTAGTCAACATATCAGCTCGTTGTTGATCTGATCTTATGAAATGAGTAGATATGAAACCCCTTTGAATTTTTTCTCTAATAAAATGGCATTCGATCTCGATGTGTTTTGTCCTTTCATGATACACCGGATTTGCACCAATCTGTAAAGCAGAACTGCTATCTGAATACAGCTTCACTGGTTCATTAACTTTAACTCCCAGCTCTTTAAGCAGCCCAACAATCTAAACAATCTCACAAGTTACAGTAGACATGGCTCTATACTCAGCTTCTGCTGATGATTTTGATACTACTGTTTGTTTTTTGGTCTTCCAAGATATTAAGGAGCTTCCAATCTACACAACATATCCAATCACAGACCTTCTGGTCATTGGCAGGTTTCCTAATCTGAATCACTAAAAGCTTTAACCTGCAGTTCACTATTAGTAGCAAAAAACAAACCAAAACCAGGATTCCCTTTGATATATTTAAGGACTCTATATGCAGCATTTAGGTGAGATTGCTTTGGTTTATGCATAAACTGAGTGAGCACATGCACCACATAACTAATATCAGGCCTAGTAAGACAAAGATACAAAAGTTTCCCCATAAGTCTTTGATAAAGGTTAACATCATTTAACAACTTATTATTCAAATTCATTTTATTTTGTATGTCAAAGTCATAGGATGTTAACTTGGTATTAGTTTCCATAGGGGTACTTACAGGCTTAGCTCCCAACATACCACTTTCTGCAAGAAGTTCAAGTGCATATTTCTTTTGATTGAGGCAAATACCCTCAGAATTTCTAGCCACTTCAATGCCTAGGAAATACTTTAGGCATCCCAAATCCTTCATGCTAAAAGACCTGCACAAATACTTTTTACATTGTTCTATGCTTTCAAGATTATTACCTATAATGAGGATGTCATCTACATACACCAATAAACTGACAATATCGTCACTCCCCCTTGATTTAACAAAGAGAGAGTAGTCATGTTTGGACTGCACAAATCCAGACTGATATAAGGCTGAAGTAAACTTGATGTTCCATTGCCTAGGGGCCTACTTTAAACCATACAATGACTTTTGTAGCTTGCATACCTTACCCGTTCCAAATTTATCAAAACCAGGAGGCACAGACATATATAATTCTTTAGTTAAATCACCCTGCAAAAAAGCATTAGTGATATCCATTTGATAGATAGGCCACTTGTTAATAGCAACTAAGGAAATCACAGTCCTAATAGTCACATGCTTCACCACATGAGCAAAAGTTTGTGAAAAATCTATCCCTTCCTGTTGAGTGAAGCCTTTAGCCACTAGCCTAGCATATTTCTCTATAGAACCATCACTTTTATATTTGATTGTCTAAATCCATCTACAACCTATAGAAATTTTTCCTAGTGGCAAATTCATAACAGTCCATGTATTGTTACTTTCTAAGGCTTTTATCTCCTTCTCCATAGCTTCTTGCCATTTAGGCTGTTTAGCAGCTTCAGCATAGGTTTTAGGAATGTGATTTTGAGCTACGAAAGACAAGAAAGCAGAATGTGTAGGAGACATTTTGCTGTAATTTACAAAATTTGATATAAGATATCTGGTAGATAATTGAGAATTCTCAAAGTGAGAATTGTCAGTCTCTTGTGACAGGTATGGAGAGTAATAGTCCTTAACCCAATACGGATTTTTGCTAGCCCGGTTAGACCTTCTAACTTCATGTGTTTTAGATTGCTGAGAATTAACAGGTTCTTCAATAGGCTAAATAGGTGTAAAATCACTTCCAGAATCATTGACAATCCTTAAATCATTATTATTAGGTTCCTAAGATAGATATGGTTCAACTAAGTCCTCATAATACTTATCTGTATCTTGAGTGAAACATTATCATTAACAGTCTGTTTACCATCAACAAATGGGAGCTTATTTTCAAAGAAAGTAACATCTCTTGAAACCAGAAAGGTATTGTCAACAAGGCTCAATAATTTGTTACCCTTTTGATAAGTAGAATAACCTATAAGAACATAAGCTTTGCTTTTCCATTGAAATTTATCTTGTTTTGGAAGAATTTGAGCATAACACAAGCACCCAAAAACCTTTAGATGCTTATATTCAGGATCTTTCTTCATGAGCACAGAATAGGGAGATTTACCATTTAACACTTGTGTGGTGTTCTATTAATGAGAAACACAGAAGTAAGGATACAGTCCCCCAAAATTTAGTAGGTATATTAGCATGAAACTTTAAGGCCCTACCCACATCTAAGATGTGCCTATGTTTTCTCTTAACAACACCATTTTGTTGTGGTGTATATACACAAGTGCTTTGATGAGAAATCCCTAGAGATTTAAAAAAATTAGTACTCTCAGCAGAAGAAAAAAATCCCAACCATGATCAGTTCTAATACTTTGCACATTTGAACCATATTGAGTATACACAGCAGCCAAATATTCTTTTAAGAGTTTCATAACATCAGATTTATAGTGCATCAAGTAAACCCAATAATATCTAAAATAATCATCCACCAAGGTCAAGAAATACCTTTCTTGATTGTAAGTAGGTTCTTTATAAGGACCCAAAATGTCGACATGTATAGGTTGGAAAGGCTCAACAGTAAAAGACTTGCTCAAAGGAAATTTATTTCTAGATTGTTTAGCCAAAAGACAAATGGGACAAAACTTACTATTGTGATCATCAATCTTATTAAGACCAAGCTATGGTAAGAAATTTAACCTAGAGAAGGCCATATGTCCTATAAAAATAGTGCCATAGACTTATTTTATTCATGGACAGATCATTGTACCTACTGTGATTACAAGTATTATGAGGAATTACAAACTGATCTTCCTTATGTTCTAGATGGTATAGGCCATTCCACAGCTTATCAGTCCCTATGATCACACCAGTTCTGTTGTCTTGTATCAAACAAGAACTATGATAGATTCTCATCTCACATTGGTTCTCACTTAGCAATTTAGAGACATAAACTAAGTTAAATTCAAAATCAGGAACTAATTGAACATTTTTCAGAATAAGGTCTTTAGATATATTTATATTCCCAGTGTGTGTACCATAACTCGAGCTTCCATTTGGAAGTTTCACTGAGGTATTTTTAGTGCATACTTTCAGATTACCCTTAAACAGCTTGGCATTAAAGGTAATATGCTGATTAGCTCATGTGTCTACCAGCCATATAGTAGGATCAATCTTACTTTTTAATGAAAGATTAACAAAAATACCTGCTAGTTTGTGGGAATCTGATTTAGTTGCCTCATCATTATGTTGTCCAAGCAGCTTTAGTACTTTTTAATACTGTTGAGGTGTTAAAGAGGAGCCACCACTATTGGCTTCTGTATTTTCAGAATACTTCTTGTCATTATTGTCAAATTGAGCATAAGGAGACAGTGAGTTTGCATTAAAATCTCCTCTTCCTCTTCCTTTTCCTTGAGTCCTTCCCCAAGAGCCTCTTTTGCCACCCCTCCTACCTCTACCCCTTCCAGATGGATAACCAACAATACGGTAAAAAGTCTCCTTCGTGTGTCCATTTAGGTTGCATACATCACACTTAAGGAGACTTTTATCAAGTAGGGTTTGAGAGGTATGAATGTTGTTCAGTAGTGCAATTGAGTCTTGATTAACTGGTATGCCTATATTCCTTTGTCCCTCTTTGTTGCTTACAATGGCAAATACTTGACTATGAGAGGGTAACGGGGTCATCATCAAGATTTGTGATCTTGTGAGACTGTAGTATTCATTTAAGCCCATGAGGAAGGTCGTCATTCTCAATTGTTGGGTGAAATCTAAATATTCCTTTGTGACAGTTTGTGAGGGAGATGGGATTAGAGACTCGTATTCATCCCATAGTTGTTTCAACTTCGAGTAGTACTCCGTGACTGAACTCGATCCTTGACTAATAGTATTGATTTGTCTATATAAGGAGTACATGCGAGCCCCATTTACTTTATTAAAACGTTCTTGAAGGTCTTTCCATTTGGCTGCAACTATCTCACAATACAAAACACTGTGGACCAACTCTCTAGATAATGATCTTGTGATCCAAGATTTAACCAATGCATTGCATCGTTTTCATATCACCTGAATTTGGAATCTCTCCTGTTATGAACCCTAACTTGTTTTTTGCTTCAAGAGCCACACGCATTTCCCGACTCCATATCTTGTAATTATCGCTCCCTTTTAATGTTTCTGTAACCAATTCCAGATTTGGAGAATCGGCCGGTGAAAGGTAGAGCAAATCATATCCAGATTTGGAGAATCGGCCGGTGAAAGGTAGAGCAAATCATAGAAGTCTATCTTTTAGGATGATGCGTTCCCAGTAGTGACCACCATCGATTCTTTTGAATCTGCCATGATGATCTTCGGAAGAATAAGGATCCAAGAGAGGCTACTCGTCCAGTGGTAGAGAAATCAACCTTCAAGAATTGATAACAAGAATGCAGAGATTGCTTTTGCACAACGGAAGAATGATGCTTATGAAGATTCGATGGATTAATGGCTTTGGTGCCATGTAGAAATCCAAAAAAGTATAAAGGAAAGAAGAAGATGAATTTGTATATTGATTATTGAATATTGTGTTTCATGAATAATAATGATGGAAGGGAAGGAGCACGTATATATACATGCTGTAACTAACTAACTGACTAACTTTGCCTCTAATAAGATAAAGACAATAATACATTTCATACTTTATCTATATTACAACAAGATTAAATTGAAAATTTAAAGAATAAAAAGAATGATAAATAAATAATTGAAGACGCTTCTTGTGTAGCACCTAAATTAAAGTTGACCAAGGCAAAGCTAAGAGGCTATAAAAGCCGCCATTTAGAAAAAGTGGTTCAAATTGAATTCATCTAAGTCTAATAATCTAAAATTTTGGACATTCAACAAAAGTTGCATAGTTAATGTCACGACAAAATAAAAGAAAACTAAAATCCTTTATAGTTTTATTTACGTCATAAGCAAATATACTTAGTATATGGTAAAATGGTAGATCTCCTAGAAGAGTATTCAACAAATCAAAGCGTATGACGCATACACAAACTATGCTTGAGAAAGCAATTACTAAATTTTAATTTTACTTTATTATCACTTTGTCCTATTTTAATATTGGTCTGTTTATCTATGCAACCTAGTTTAAGTAGAATTTGTGATTTAGTGAGTACAGATTGTGATTTAGCGAGAATTTATTGGGTAATTCGAATTAAATCAATAATCGATGAGGCCGAACTCAGATACTATTGTATGTATAATTGACTATTGCACTTGATTTAATCAAGTTGTTTACATACCTAATCATGTAAGATTATGTTATTCATAGTTCTAGTATAATATATTGATTAGGTTTCGATAGTAGTTTCTAGTCTAGTACCTCTACGAGCTACCAGATCTAAAAAGTTATGAGCAAAATTCTGGAGTAATTTATACTCTCTGCTCAAAATTGTCCTTAATTAATGAGTCATGCGGTTATTTATAGGAGAATAAGGAGCAATATCAAGATAGTAACAGCTAATCAAGGGGATTGAGCCGCTTATCCCAAAATGTCTTATCTGGATAATTTGGGTTTTAAGGGGTTGTCGGGTTGACCCAACTGAATAATTTTTGGGCAGATCCATTATCACTTTTGATATTCTGAGTAAAATAATAAGATTTTAAGGGTATTTTGGACTGTTTGTATTATAGATAGATTTTGACCATGATTATTTTCTCTTATAAAGAATAAATCAAAAGAATATTTGTAGAATATAATTGCTAATAGAAGTCTTAGTACTAGCCTAACTTCATAATTTCTCCCCTTGAAAATTGAAGGCATTGACGGATAATTAAGGCTCAATTAGTTGGCATATTCATCTAAAAAAAAATTTCATGATAAAAATGAGAATAATAATTTTAAGGATAAGAAATGTGGTTTGAAAAGTGAGTTTGGATGAATTTTTTAGAAAAAAATATGTAATGATTATGGTTGATGTGATATGTTTTTGCTGTGAAAAATTAGTTTTAATTCATATTTCAATATAAATTTTATTAACTATTTTTAGTGAATCTCATTGATTTAGACATAAAAAATATTCAAAATGGATCTTATTTTAAATGTTGCGTTAGTTTGCATTATAATATGTGATAAATTTAATTTTTAGAGTTAAAATATAGCCGAAAAACCTTATTTTTATAGGTAATGATAACTTTCAATCATGATTAGTAAAATATATTTTTCTAAATTTTTGCAAGACTTTTTTGGAATGATCTTTAATTTTAAAATTTTTTTTTTTAAATTTTTTTTATAAAATGCTAAACAAGTGGATTTTTTGAGATTTTTTACTATGAAATAATTTTTACTATGAAACCACTGAGGCCTTTGAAAGAAAGACGTATAGTCACCATGAATTATTTGCATTTAAATTTGAGTACATTATCAAGAAACAGTTGAAATAATTTAATTGGTATATCTTGAAATAATGGTTTGTCAAACAGAAGGCCTTAACTTGGGAGACAAGAATCATACACACAAATTATATTATGTAACTTGTTTGACGAGCAATACAACAAATCTACATAAAATACTTATATGTTGTTTAATTTTTAATTGAATAGAGAACACAAAGGAGGACATTGAAAGTTACCAGAAATTGAATTAGTATGCTACCAACTCAAAAGCCTGCAAAAATAAAATAATAGTTATGAACATAATATAATAAAATTTATGATTAATTTAAGAGGATGTATATGTTTGATCTGCGACTCCAATTCTTAGACACCAAGTCACATCGTAAGTCAACTTGATTAGATAAACAAATGAACAAATTCAGGCCCCAATAATTATTATTTTTGCAATTCATATATTGATTTGTGGACTTAAAAAAGTAGTAGAAAAGATTACAAAAAAGTCAATCTTTATTTAGGTTGCATGATTTGTATACAAGTTAGGTAAAAATTCAATTCAAAGGGTGGTAGTTGATACTAATGCATATATACTTCCTCAACAACCTCAGATAAATTAGAAATGTTGGGTCCAAGTGAATTGTAGTAGTTAATGGATATTGTCATTGTGTTTCATAATCAATGACATGGCCGAAGCTTGAAGGAGGACAGATTTAGTTGTAAACAAGAATATGTTCTCAATTTCTCATTCATTTAATTTGGTTTAAATGATGTTGACTTGCTATACATCTCAAATGATTTAGCACACTATTATTTACTTTTAAAATCCTTATAGTTCCAATCCTTGCCCCAAACCAACACAACCTGAAATATGAACTATCAATCTATCTATTCTATTATAAAAATGTGTTATCTATCTATCTATTCTATTATAAAAGTGTGGATGTTTCTTTGAAATTTTGATCTACCTAAAATATCTCTATATATTTTATTTTTTAATGGCAAAATAGTCAAATAATAAATCAAAATAAAAATAAGTTATACATATCTACAATAATAAGATGTATAATTAAATTAGAACTCTATTAGGTATAATTCACCTTTCGAATGAAAAAATAGCCATAATAATATTATAAGTTGTATATTTATGTTCAAACTTTTCCATCCTTTTACCAATACACGTTTCAACTTTTTATACCTAATAATGTGTTTTAACTTTTTATGCCTAATAATAGAACACATTCTAGAAAGGGTCATGCTAATCTCACAGAAATCTGTGAGATTAGCTTACAGACCCTAAATTAATTAAGGAAAATAATTCACAAAATTTATTAGGTGGAAATTTATTATAATTAAAATATTTAAATAAAGTATGATTTGACGATTTTTTATTTCAAATATACGCACAGTAAACAATAATATATAATAATATTTTTTTTCAAGTATTGAAATAAATATAATCACAATTTATACACTTCCTAATCATATGGTTACAGTGCAAAATAATTAAATTATTATACCATACACAATACTTGAATTAATAAATTTGTTGTTAGAACATAGTTGTTTAATTTTAAATCTTTAACTTTTTAACATGTATTTGATAAAAAAAATACTTTTTCAATAATACAATTTTGATATTCATATATTTTTTGATTAAATAAGAATGTTCGCTCTATAATTGATAGAATTTTTTTGTGAGAATAGATTAAGAATAATTAATTAAAATTTATCTAAATGTCCAATATGTATATGAAAAATTGCTGCCCAAGTTGATTCTTTAGTGCCACAATTAGTGTTGTGGGCCTTGTGGCTAAGGCCTAAGATTTGGCTGTAAGCCTAAAATATCTCACGGACTGTGAGAAAAGTTTTATCCTTCTAGAAAACAAAACTAATTAAGAAAAATCAACGTACATAATATAATAAATAACTTCCATTACTTACAGCTAAAAACCGATTAAATCAAAATCAATAGACATACTATAATAGATAATATATAAAATTAACAAAATAACATATTATAGAAAACAAAATCTAATTAAGAAAAATCAATAATATTATTTGTGTTAGAAAACAAAATCTAATTAAGAAAAATCAATAATATTATTTGTGTGTGTAGTCTGTACATTACAAGGATTCAATATTTGTGAATTCCATAACCTCTTACATCTCATAAACTCTAAGTTTAAATTATGTTTTACAGATTCCTATAAAAAGTCATTGACATTTATGACATTGGAGTGTATAAATAATCAAAATTTTATTTGCATGATATAAAAAGGAAATCTATATATTATTTACTCAACTATCATATATCCTTAGTGTTCGTTTGGTTGGTATCATATGATTGCACATGATAATATTATGCTTGATAGTTATTAGAGAAATTTAGAGATTCATTGGCAAAAACTTATTTGGTTAGGATTATAAATGAGAGTGATATCCTAGATGATATATATTCAAGTTATTTGGTTGCCATTATATATAAAGAGTGATACAATAGAAAAGTCTAAAATACCTTATTGTTGATGTTGAATTATCAAAATCATATATATAAAATTATACTTAAAAATATGAAATATATTTTATAAACCAAATAAAAATATTTTGAGTATCTTAAAAAATAACATAATTATATAAAATATATTTATTTTACTTATGTTGAATTATAAAAATTATTTATATAAAATTATACTTAAACATATGGAATATATTTTATAATCAAATAAACATATTTTGAGTATCTTAAAAAAATAACAAAATTATATAAAATATATTTATTTTGCTTATGTTGAATTATAATAATCATTTATATAAAATTATACTTAAACATGTGGAATATATTTTATAATCAAATAAAAATATCTGAAGTATTGTGATAAAATAACATGATCACATAAAATATATTTACTTTTCTTATCTTATTATTGAAGTTGAGCTATCAAAATCAAATATATAAAATTATACTTAAAAATATGAAATATATTTTATACATCAAATAAAAATATTTTAAGTATCTTACTAAAATAACATGATTATATAAAATATATTTACTTTACTTATTTGATGGTTTTAATACCAAATTTTGAAGTTTAATTCCATATTTTTAAGATTGGGCATAGGATTTTTTTGGTAAGATTTGGCTAAATATAACAAGATAGAGATTAGGTTAAATGTAAGGGATAAATTAGTAACTCTACTTTTTAAAATAAGTTGGATATAATCTTGTGATAGTGGATAGCACCTACCTGGTGGTATCTATCCACTTACCTGGTGGTATCTACTATCCTAAAAATTGAGTGATTAAACATCGGGCCTATTACGTATCATGGGCCGACCTCATTAAACAAAACTTAAAATTAGGATTGATAATTAATATATCACCCCTATAAATTATCCATATTCCAAAGAAGCATAATATTCAAAGTTTCATGTAATATTTTAGAACTACCATAGACTTGGTCATAAATATATTCAATTGGAAAAGTTAGAAACGAAGCTTGCTAGCTGCCTAAAAATGATGTTTTGTGCATGAAAAATATGAAGAAAAGAAGGAAAATGATTTAAAAGAGTTTCTTTATGAAATACTTTTGTATTAGTTTGAAATACTAATCATCTCTTGTAGTACTTAAAACCATATATATGATATTCATTTTATGTTAAAAAGATAATCGAAATTATGTGTGTTTTTGGTGAAATAACACTATTCTACTTTTTAGATTATTATATGAAAATATACAAACGTCAAAATAATATGTTAATGAAGATAAAAAATAGGCCATTTTTTTAATAAAAATGAGAGTTTAACGTAGGATTTAAAATAATCACAAAAATATGATATCCATTTTTAATGGTATTTAACATAGGAATATTTTATAAAATTCACCGAAAAAAAGGAGAACTCATCTCCAAACTCAATAAAAGTGTTTCATAGCTTCATTTTATTTTATTTTCGTTAATGGATGACACTCTTCTAAGAATACTGTTTTTTTATTGGTTAAATCAGATGGCAGAATATAATTCTCCAATTAATAAAATATTTGAAATATTAACTTTAATTAGCGGGCAGTGGGTTTACACCATTTAATAATATGGTTACAAATAAACAAATTTTCTTACAAAAGTGATTGTAATGAAGACAAACTTTTGCCCACCTGAATAGGGTTTGTCATAGGATAGTGTATTATAGATTGGTCGTATTTGATTTATAGATTATTAAATAGAGATTAAAGTTTACTTTTTTAAAGTGTTAGCGGTTCGTGGATTAAAATTGTCTACATGTCTCAATAAAATTTAGCAAAAGAAACATTACATGATGATTAAATTTGTATTATTGGGATAACACTACGAGTTTTATCATACTTAATGTTTAAATTTTTTTAACTAACTGAAAGGACAAACTTTTCCAAGCTTAAATAATTCGTATTTCCATCTTTTGAATCCTGTATTCCTGTGATTGAGAATAATAAATGTTGTTAGATATTATTATTATTGCCTTTTTAATCATATTCATATTATTAGAGCGATGTTATATACCATTTTTATATACCTTTAAATAAATGATTTATAATATTAATTTTCCATATTATTTTTGCTTTCCTAGTTTAGATTAACATTCTTAATTATTCATATTTTTTTTTCTAGTTTATAGTTTCGGAGTCTTGTAATTATATAAATATATTATTCAATAATATAATATTTGTACACGTTTCCTTCATCCTAAGCTTTTTTGTCCCAATCCGCCGTTCATAAAGAACCATTCATTGTACCCACCCACCTCTACTTGAAATTGTTTGTGCCTATGCTAATTTAATTATTTATTTATAAAAGGAAAAGGGCAAAAGTAGTGAAGATATATATCGTTTTTTTTAATGGAAATGAGTAGAAGAATATGTATATGAAATGGTGATTTATTAAATATTTCTTCTTGTGGTATGAATATTTACAGTATCAACAATTTGCTTTATGTTAGCTACAATTTAGGCATGATTTATATAATTTGATTTGAGTCAATCAATATGAGATTCCCAATTCAAAAAACTGAATCAACAGTTATGATACGGTTTAAAAATAAAATTCCTTAGAAATAATTCATTCAAAAGCACATGCAAAAAATAGAAATTTAAATTTTAAATGAAAATACATGTTTAAAAAAAGAAAATCTGGTTGTCAAATTTAATAAATATGCATGTTTATTCAATTTCGCTTACGTGACAAACTTAAATTCAATTAAATCATTCATATGCTAGATTATTTGAAATATTACCTAGTTCCAAAAGTAACAACTTGGAATATAGATATATATATATGGAATATTTTGATATTTTGTTTATTTTATGCAATACACATACGAGATGAACTGGATGAGTTTGTAAACAATTAACTGAAATTACTATAGAACCTAACTTATAGCACAAATACAGCAACTTTCCCTGTATATACATCTGCGTGTATCAATGGAGAATTACTGAAAGATCTGCAATGTTATTATTTTATATGTTTATATACTAGAAATTGCTATTCACTTGTTAGAACAAAATACTTAATTTTTATTATTGGAGGCATGAATTTCAGGTACGTGAAAACCTTATACTTATTTCTGACTTTAAACAAATTTTTTTATAGAATGAAGACATGCATGAAGACATTCCAACTCTGCAGAAAACTGACACTAGTGTCCAATATAATTTGAATCACATGTATGGATAGGGATTGCTCCTAGAATTGTTAAAAATCTACTGATGTGACTTATTTTTTTATCATTTTTATATCTTTTTTTCTTCACATTTTTGTAAATAAATAGAACCCTTTTACAAAAAATACAGTATAAATTGTAGTAAACCATGAATTAAGATTTAGACTCCATTTCGTCACTTTCACCAACATTAAATGACACCATGTGTTTTTTTTCACAGATGATCCAGTTATGGAAATATAATATGTAAATCTGTCCTGAATTATTCAGTTTTTTGTGCCTTTTTATATCTTAAGCCATCTGTTGTTATTTCTACTATTGGGTTGCTACTGCAAGCATATTAATACTATTATTCAATTATGTAACAGGCTTTGAGTCGTGAAAATCAAGCTTTTTTTGATGGATTTCAATCTGAAGTTGGTTAATGTGGCTTTCTGCGTACCGTTTTCGATATGGATTTTGTGGGATGTTTTGAAGAGAAGAAGGGATTGCAGAGATGATAATTAATAATGATAATCACTTATCGCAAAGAGAAAAATCATCCATTTTCACCAAGATTACTGTTTTATTGAATTTCATTATCACCATTTCTTATTTAGGGTTGTGTTTTCATGAATTTTCGAAGCTCGGGACCGCACCAATTGAGGCTGTTTTCTCAGCTATTTCTTGGTGTTTTGCATTTATGGTTTCAATTTATTCAGTAAGCAGAATTACCAAAAGGTGGCCATTAGTTCTTGTCCTATACTGGGGTTTTTCATGCACATCTAGTTTACTCTTACTCATTTTTTATATAAAAAACCCGAATTTTCACCTTAAAGCTAATATAATCGATTTTGCTTCACTTCCATTGTCTTTATTGTTATGCCTTAATGCTCTACACAAAAACCCTTCTGAGAAAATGAGTGATATTATACAATTACCATTACTTGCAAATGAGTCGGAAAATAACTCGACCAGATATAAGATCGGCCCGTTTTCTAGGGCTGGAATTTGGAGCCATTTGACATTTAGGTGGCTTAATCCTCTCTTTGATAAGGGTTATAATGAAAAACTCACGTCCGATGATGTACCGCCAATCCCACGATCAGAAGCCGCTTATGAAGCTTCTTTGTTGCTTGAAGAGTCTATAAGAAAGCAGAAAACTCAGGATATCTCTTTGCCATATGCCATACTTGATGCAATATGGAGACCTCTGGCCATAAATGCAGCCTTTAAACTAATTAAGTGTTATGTTATTGCAAAGTTTGTGAGATAAAAAGATAAAATAAAAAATTATGTCAAATTCATATGCAAAATAATTACGATTTTCCGTCAACACATCTGCAATGTAAGTCTGTCCACTAGTTGTTTTTAATAGAAACCATTATTAGTTATGTTATTACAAAGATATGGAGACAAAATCTATACCATACCTCAAATCAGTTAAACTCTTTAAGTTCATTTTCATTAAGGACTAATTATGGTTTGCTATATAGGGGTCAATACAACTGCAGCCTACATCGGTCCATTGTTAATCACGAGCTTTGTGAACTTCTTATTGACGAAGGATGACAGCTCAAATTGGCATTATGGTATGATTCTATCATTCATCTTCTTCACAGCAAAGACAGTTGAGTATTTTGGTGCTCATCGTATTGGGATTAGGTTTAAGGCGGCTTTAATGGTGTTAATATACAAAAAAATCACTTTCGATAAAGCATGGAGGTACAAGTAGCAGTAAAATCATCAACTACGTAAATGTCGACGTCGATAGAATTGGAGGCTTTTTTTGGCATTTTCACGGTATTTGGTTGCTCCCAATTCAGGTCATTTTGTACAAGAATTTAGGCCTTTTACCCTCTGTCGTCGCTTTTTTCACTACTATTTTCGTGATGATAAGTAATGTCCCTCTTGCTAAAATGCAAAAAGGATTGCATACGAAGATAATGGAAGCTAAAGATTCGCGTATAAAAGCTACTTCAGAGACGTTGAAGAGCATGAGAGTCCTTAAGCTGCATTCATGGGAATCTGATTTTTTGAAGAATCTTCTTAAGTTAAGACAAACAGAACGAGGTTGTCTTAAACGATATCTCTACACAAGCTCAGCTATGACTTTCCTATTTTGGGCTTCACCAACATTGGTCTTGGTTATAACATTTGGCGTTTGCGTAATATTAGGGACGCCTTTAACATCAGGGACGGTTTTATCAGCTTTAGCCACTTTTCGTATACTTCAAGATCCTATTTATCGTCTGCCAGAGCGTATTTCCATGATTGCTCAAACCAAAGTCTCGATTGATCGTGTTCAAAATTTTATAGTGGAACAAGATCAAAAGAGGCTAACATACAATCACACTCCAAGTAAACCAGGTCTGGCAATTGAGATTGAAACTGGAGAATATGCATGGGAGGCCAAAAAACCGACGGTTAAAATAACCGAGAAAATCAAAATCGATAAAGGGTTGAAAGTGGCTATTTGTGGGTCCGTGGGGTCCGGTAAAACGAGTGTCCTTTGTGGTATACTTGGTGAGATACCTAGAATTTGTGGGCCGAGTATTAAATCTTTCGGGTCAAAAGCTTTCGTCCCACAAAGTGCTTGGATTCAAACGGGCACTATTAGAGATAATGTCCTGTTTGGCAAGGAAATGAATAGAGGTTTTTATGAAAAAGTGGTGGAAGCATGTGCGTTGAACCATGATATCGAAATGTGGGGTGATGGGGATTTATCTATAGTTGGCGAAAGGGGTTTGAATTTGAGTGGTGGACAGAAACAAAGGATCCAAATGGCGAGGGCCCTCTATAACGATTCTGATATATATTTGCTCGATGACCCTTTTAGCGCGGTTCATGCACATACTGGAGCTCATATGTTCAAGGTTAGTAAAAAGAAACAAAACACACACACACATATATATATATATATATATATATATGCTAACATGTGATATTACTGATTGAGTTCGTTTCTTCACGACGTATTGCAGAAATGCCTAATGCAACTCTTGCACGATAAGACTGTCATCTATGTTACTCATCAGCTGGAGTTTTTAGAACCTTCTGACCTTGTGCTGGTAAGATTTTACATATTCATAGTAATTTATCGGTTATTCAACAGATTAGGAAACGTTTATTACCGCAAATGCTACCACTTTTCTAACAGGTAATGAAGGATGGAATAATTGTCGAGACAGGAACATATCGATATTTAATTTCAAATCCTGATGGGGAACTCACAAGGCAAATGACTGCTCACACTAAATCGTTAAACCAAGTCAACACGCAAAAGTCAACCACCTTAGCCAAAAACAGTGAACAAAAAGAAGCAACTGAAGTAAAATCTGTTGACCTTTGTAATAACAGTAGCCCTTCAGACCAAAGTTTGAATGAAGAAACGGAAACTGGACGAGTAAAATGGCGCGTATACGCGACATTTGTCACCTCCTCATACAAAGGGGCTCTTATTCCGATTATCCTTTTGTGTCATATTTTCTCCCAAGGGTTACAGATGGCGAGCAACTATTGGATCGCTTGGGCGTCAGAAAACGACAACATTGTTACTAAGAAGCAATTGATCGAGATATTTGCTTTGATTTCGGCTGCAAGTTCTTTGTTTGTTTTGGGTAGAGCGATTTTTCTTTCGACTGTGGCCGTTGAGACAGCTCAACGGCTATTCCTAGGAATGATCAAATCGGTTTTTCGTGCGCCTTTGTCCTTCTTTGACTCCACGCCTTCAAGTCGAATTCTCAATCGAGTAAGTCGATTTTCTAATCATTGATTTGTAAAAAACTCTTGACGGGTTCTAATAATATCGTGTGTTTTTTTCGAATCACCAGTCTTCGACAGATCAAAGCACAGTGGATACAGATATTCTGAATAGGTTAGCTGGATTAGCATTTGCTGTTATTCAGCTATTGAGCATCATTTTCCTCATGTCACATGTCGCGTGGCAGGTTTTCTTTCTGTTCTTCGTTATATTCGCCATCTCTATATGGTATCAGGCAAGTACAATTTCCAAATTGACGTTTTCGATCGGCCTTTAATAATCCTTTAACGTAACTTGTAATAATCTGTTAAATGCAGGCATACTACATTACTATTTACTACAGCGAGAGAATTAGTCCGAATGGTTCCAGTTCAACAAGCTCCGATTCTCCATCATTTCTCAGAATCAATCTCCGGGGCAACAGTAATACGTAGCTTCAATCAAGAAGATCGGTTTTTGAAGAAGAATATAGAGCTTATCGATGATTACTCTCGTTTCGCCTTTTACAACTCTGGCACTATGGAATGGCTCTGTGTTAGGATCAACCTTCTCTTCTTCGTGCTCCTTATCGTCCTTGTCAACCTTCCAAAATCAGCCATCGACCCAAGTAAGCAAACATAAAGATTTTGTTATATATCGATATATATATATATTATATATATTATTCTTTGTATGACAGGTCTAGCGGGACTAGCGGCTACATATGGCTTGAACTTAAACGTAATCCAAGCATGGGTGATATGGAACCTCTGCAATGTACAGAACAAGATGATATCTGTAGAGAGGATTCTTCAATTCACGGGAATACCAAGTGAAGCTCCGTTGGTTATCGAAGATTGTAGACCCGATAATCAATGGCCACAATATGGTAGAATTGAAATCGAAGATCTCCATCAATATGGTAGAATTGAAATCGAAGATCTCCATGTACGGTACAAGCCTGTCCTTCCTACAGTTCTCAAAGGAATCACATGTATCTTTCCTGGTAAAAAGAAAATCGGGGTTGTGGGAAGAACGGGAAGTGGAAAGTCAACTCTGATTCAAGCTCTGTTTAGAGTTGTTGAGCCTTCGAAAGGAGGACGTATTGTGATCGATGGAGTTGACATTTCGAAGATTGGGTTGCGGGATTTGAGATCCCGGTTGAGCATAATACCTCAAGATCCAACTTTGTTTCAAGGGACGAATCTTGATCCTCTAGAAACGCTCTCGGATCATGATATATGGGAGGTAAGAACATAGAATGAATGGAATTGAGGATGTAAGAACATATGATTTATATGACTTGTAATGGTTTCAGGTTTTGCACAAATGCCATCTAGCTGAAAACGTGAAGCAGGACGAAAGGCTTCTAGATGCACCAGGTTGTCTATTAGTTTCGAAAAAAACTCGAGAAATGTTATTCGAACGTGATATATGATCTTACATAACGTTGAACGAATGTGTATGCAGTTGCTGAAGATGGAGAAATGGCCCGAGTTTTGTTACAAAGGAGAAGAATATTGGTGCTTGATGAGGCTACAGCTTCAGTTGATATAGCAACGGATAATTTAATACAAAAAACGATACGAGAAGAAACTAGCGGATGCACAGTCATCATAGTGGCCCACCGGATACCTACCGTAGTTGATAATGACCTCGTTTTGGTTCTTGGCGAAGGTAAAACGTCGTTTAATTCGAGCCCTGCTAGTAAAAACGTATTATAATTCGTCCCAAGTTTTCAAATTGGTCGAGATTTGAAAATTAGTCAAAAAGTTTATCGTTTGTTCATATTGGAGCCTTTTCTTGTTAGTTACTCGGGTTATCCTGTTTGATGCAGGGAAAATTGTGGAGTACGATTCGCCTACTCAGTTACTTGGCGATAGTAATTCTGCGTTCTCGGGTTTGGTGATGGAATTTTTGAGAAGATCATCTACAAAGCACTAAATTTGAATGAGAATACACTGAAAAATGTTGAAGATCAAATGGTCTTCATATACTTATATATTTTTACATTACTTACTGGAAAAAAAGTAGAAATCAGATAGTCAAATTAGGTTCACTAGTTATTTCTCAGCAATGTATATAATCTAAGAGTCTTTGCAAACAACTATGTTTATGGGCAAGTTTTTTTTAAATCAAATTAGCAGTTCTGAATTATTTGAACTGACTTGCATATCATTTATATTTTTTTCAAAGAGAGATATAATCTTACAATAATAAAGTAATACAACCCTGTAATAAAAAAGTAATGTTAATTTCAAAGAGTTTATGTCTTAAATTTTAAATGTGCTCTAATTCTCATAATACATATTTACTGATTATTGACAACAATTTATTATGAATGTCTTATTTGGTAATTGATGTTATAAAATGAATATGCATGAATTTTGAATTAACTAGTAAAATGCACGTGGAATAGCACGTGAAAATTAATTTTATATATTTAAATAATTAAAAAAAATAAAGAAAATTTAAAATAATATATAAAAGCTTTAAACAGATAAGATATTCAAATATTGTTATTTTTTTAAACTTATTTGATAAAATACATGGTTATGATAATATTATTAAAGGTTAATTTTATGTTCAATTAAGTTTTACATATTTAACCAGTATTGTTGATAAACATACTAAATATCATCATTTCAAATAGAATACAATGATAGTTAATGAATGTGAAAATTGTAACTAGTTAAAAAAAGAAAATAAAAACGTAAGTAGTCTGTAAATGTTGTTTGCCTATTTAAAAGCTTTACTTGTTACTAAAAATATAAAATATTTTTTCATTAACCACATTTAGGAACTTTTGACCAATTAAAATTTTAGAATACCTATCTTTTCATAATTAATTTTAGAACAAAATTGTAAAACTCTCCTGTATAAATTTTATATCAAAAGAATAAATAGAAGTAGATTTTGATCTCAAATATTTATTCTAAAATATTTTTATTTGAAATTAATAATTTTTGGATCATATTATTCTTGATTTAGATCAAATAGAAATCTTATTATTTTGAACTTTCTAACTCGGTAAATTTATAATAAGATTTTAATTGTTAACTGTAAATATTTCGAATGTTATTGTTTGAAAGAAAATGACTTGACATCTTAGAGTAATATAAAATGTGAGAGGAGACAATTATTGATAACAATTTAAAAAGAGGTGGGGATAGTAAAAGTTTAAATTTTCACAAAATTTATACATGGCCAATTACAAAAAGTATTATTAATTTTTTTTGTCTTCCAAAGCATTTCATGCTGAAATGTTTTTACAATTTAAAAAATTATTTTGAAGTAAATTTTGTTAAAGAGTTAAAAGAGCTAAGATATATAATTTATCTAAAGAATTATTAAAAAGAAATATTATTAAATACTCAAAAGAGTTAATATATAACCAGATAACAAAAACAATTCCACCACTTTAAAGTGTTATACTAACATGCATGTTTTTTAATACTTTTTCGTCATATAGAAAAATATAATTAAGATTATTATTGAAATTGTTATTAATGTCATCATTAAGAATCACTATAAGTCACCATAGAATTACTTAACTATTATATTATTCAAATTATTATGAAAATAGTGAATCTTTGAGTTATACTTCACAAAATAGGAGGAGGAGTTGGCATTTTTCAGTTAAGTTAAAGAATGTTGTATTAATAAGTATATTTCATATGAACCATCAAGACCATTAAAATTTTCTTAAAAGTTAGGAAAGTTGAAACATATTAAAATTTCTCTGTTAACAATTTTCTCATATGAATAATATGTAGTGTAATTATTAATAATATATGTTGAAGATAGTTTAATCATTTCCAAAATAATGTTATAATTATTGAAAAATAATTTTCTAATCAATCTATATTATACTACATTAGCTTATCTACTAATTAAGATAATTATTAATGAAAACTCAAGAGTAACGAACTTATCTCTATCTACACTAATTGGTTTAATAATGTTTGAAAACCAACGATCACATAATGTAATAAATTATATTGTAGTATTCATCCTCAACTAAAAGATGAATAAGCTATGCGTTTCTTCAAATTGTTATCTACACTTTTACTCTCACCTACCGATTGAAAATAAAAATAATATAATTTATTTAATGAACATAAAATCTATAACTTCCCTCCAAGAGTAATAACCATAAAAGGGCACACCACATTGCATCAAATCAATATTCACTAATGAATTGAGAGTTCAAATTTGTCTAATTCATACTTTTCAATAGAAATCTAAAAAGTCTAATATTTTAGTATAAATATAGATAGATAGATTAGGAGTTGATGAGCTTTTAATTTTGATTACTAATTATCTTAATTCGTAGGATACGGAAATTTAGTATAATATTTATTTTTTGGTGTCTTTTTTGTCTTTTCACAATTGGAAAAAATACATTCAAAATTCATACTTTATAGTAGTATATAGTAGTAAATATTAATCATATACATGATTATATCTACTATATATGAACAAAAATCTACTATATGTTAACAAAAATAAAGAAATGAAATTTGATATTTTTATCTTTTTAAAAGTAAAAGAAGATTATGAAGAACATTTTGTACTACTGTGAAGATATTTAAAATCCTCAAGTATATACAAATATGAAATATAGTAACTTTAAGATGTTCACGTCAATCTCAAGAAATCACGCCAATACATGTATATGTGAGAATAATGGAACATAAATTTTGGCATCTATAGTCTTTTCATAATTAAAGGAATCACTATGAAATAAAATTATACTTTAGTTTTAGTATATAGATATAAACATAAATTTAAACCCTTGTTTGAATTTAGTCAAATATGTGATGCTAATTGAAAGTATGATTGTAACTTAACAAGCAAAATGGTTCCATAATTACACTACGGCTGTGAATTTCAAAACCATCCTTCAAAAATTTTCATTTTTATTGCACGACAAATAGTAAAGGCAAAATTTATACTTATCACAAATAAATAAGTATCACTTAGCAAAGATTAAAACATAAGAAAGAAAATTTAACAATTTTTGTAATACCCGGTAAATTAATTTAAATCACAATACTAAAATGTAATAATAAGTTTAGTAAAATGAATATATATAAATGTCATATAAGCAAAGGTGTAAGATGCATTAACTTATTATATTATGTATAATTATGAATTATCATGATCTAGCAAATGTATATGCATACATATTAGACATAATCATGTGAAAACTAAGGTATTGAAATATAGATTATTGTTTATGCTTGGGAAAGTGGTAGTGGCCTTACTTTGCTTTGAGCTTATTAATTTGTTGAGATATATAATAAGCTATTGAATCAAGTTGAAGAGTTAGGTGGTTATTTATATTAGATTATAAATAGCTTAAAGAATAACAATCATGATTCCAACAAATAGCTTAAAGAATAACAATCATGAATCCAAATTATAACTTAAAGAATAATTTTGTGGGGTATTTTTAATTATACAACATTTATGTAAAGAGTTGGAATACAAAAAGGAGACTACCTTATTGATAAATAAAGAGGAAATTTAATAACTCTAATTATATAAGTGACTTTGTTGAATTAAAATTATTTCATAACAATAAGCAAGAACATACAAAGAAGACGAGAGAAAGAAATTGAGGCAACTGACCAAAGTGAGAGCGGATCACAATTGCAGTAAGTCATCCATCATATAATTTATATAATTCTCTTGTTAATTAGTCAAATGACATGAGTTATTAAGATAATAATTAATGAAGGATTAAGTGAGATTAACAATTGCTTTTAAACTATGTTAATGAAAAAGTGGAAGATTAGTGCATGGTTAGTTGTTTGAAGTTTTAGATCACAACACTTACGTTAATTGGAACTGAAAAATTGATTAATTTGATTAATTGAGAGATTAACACAAAAGTGGGAGATTAGTGCATGGTTAGTTGCATGGTGGCAATTCAAACTAATTAGAATCTCATGAATGTGAACCTCACTTTGCCTCTTTTTATATTATTAATCTTGTGTTTATGTTAGATAATGACCCACTTATTTTTCCTAATTGCTATATTAACCAATAGAATGGAGCAATATAAATTAGTTTTATGGATTGAGGATACAATAGTGGTATGGGATAATATAGTGGCGAAGCAGGTTGTTCATATTATTTAAGCTTTCGTATGGGATAATATATTAGGAATACAGTATACTTGGCCGAGTTTTAAGACAGGATTTCAGGTATCATTTTCTATATTCGAGTATTATTGACCCAATGTGTTTATTATTTTAGATTCGAGTGGAGGCGTACAAAAGAACACCTAGTGTTACACAAGTTAGCTTAGGGTTGTGCTAATCGAGGTAAGTGATTCTTCACTCTTCTAGTTCTATTAAAATTATATATATATGTAATCGTTTTGGTGTGGGTGTGTGATTTTGAAAATTCGGATCATGCAAGTGTATATATATATGGTTTTTGATAAAGTTAAACATTTCAATATTTTCTGAAAAATATGTTTTTAAAAAGCGAGTTATGATGTTTAATAGTGATACGAACGTGATTTTAGAAACGTGATTATTTTGGTGAATTTGAAATTGAGATATGACTTGTTGTTATATGGAATGAATGTGGTTTTGGAAAACGTAGTTTTAGAAACGTGATTACTTTGGTGGTGGTTTATAAAACCCATTGTTGAGACCATTACATCGTTTACTATTCCGGAATAGGAAATGTAGAGCCGAGACCGTGTGAGGTTGGTTAGTGACCCAGTACAGGGGGGTTGTGCCTGTACCAGGACCCAGTATAGGGGGGTTATGCCTATACCAGGACCCAGTGCAGGAGGGTTATGCCTGCACCAGTGACCTAAGACAGGGGGGTTAAGCCTGTCCCTAACCATGTTTGGCTTATGTGTTGGTTTTACGTGATGATATTTTTACGTGGATATTTGGTGGTATTTTCTTAAAACGTGTTTTCATAAACTGCTCTTTTAAATGGTTTGTTTTCGCAGACTCATGTGCTATTTTTATTATATATTCTTTCGAAAGGTAAAACTATAATTTTCCTATCTTGCTTGATCCGACTGGTTGAGTGATGGAGTTACTTACGGGGCCGTCGAGCTCATCCCATTTTATTAAATTTATTTCAGATATCGAGACTTAGTAGAAGAAAGGTCGTTGTCTCGGATGGGCGTATCTTTATGGACTTTATTTCATATCTTAACTAGACTCTATTATCAATTTTATCTTAATTTGAATTTAGTTGGAGGATATTAATTGTTTCATTTTGGACATTGGATTTGTATTGGTTTATCTGAGTTTGTACGAGGGATACGACTCGAGTTTCTTTTAATGAAAGTATTTCTTTTTATAGTTGGGATTATTCGTATCGTTTAGGTATAGATGCTCTATACCAATGTTTTCAATAGGTGAGCCTTGCAGGTTATTGAGATGTTCTATAACTTGCGGCGATTGTCATGGTCCCGGGGCTCGGGGCATGACAATTTTAGTGGTATCAGAGCTTAGGTTGTGATCTTGTGGGAGTTAAGATGAAAAGTTATTTAGGAGCATTATTCGTGGAGCAAGTAGTAATATCCGTTGTAAGCAACTCATGTGAGTAAGTACATATAGAGCCTCATGTTATGACTTTTAGGAATTATGGTTAATTAGAGACCATGCAAGTTAAGAGGAGTTGATGATGATAGCCTAATGAGCACAATGTGGTGGCCTTATGTCAAGTATATTGAGACTTTAGAATCGACAATATGATTCTATACTTAGGTTTTAAGATCCACCATTAGTAGTGTTAGTATTAACATTGAAAAACAAGTTGATGATTTCTGAGTTGACTATGACGTCCATTATCATGAGGATTGACAAGGGATAGTGAAATTTTTGTTATCGAAGTGCATGGTATCTATTTCAAGATTATGATATAACGATCGGTTATCACCCGGAAGATTAATGTTGTGCTTGATGCATTGTGTAGAAATACTAAAGGAAATTTAGCAACCCGTACAAATTCATAGAGACTTATATTAGAAACTCTTGATAGACTGCACCTCGATGGGAAAGTGCGAGGAGCTATAGAAAGATTAGTTAACTTAAGAATCCAACCTACGTTAATTGAAAGAATTCGAGTGGCCCAAGCTGAGGACCCTCAGTTGCAGGAAACTTTAAGAAAGTTAAAAAATGGAATTAACTCAGAATTTGTGCTTCACAAGGAGGGTCACCTGATGTTTAGAGATAGGCTGTGTGTACCAAGTGATACATCACTGAAAGAAGAAATTCTTCTAGAGGCTCATAGTAGCGGCTACACGGTTCATCCTGGCGGTACTAAAATGTATCAAGATTTGAAGCATATATTTTGGTGGAACAATTTGAAGAGAGAAATAGCTGAGTATGTCTCGAAATGTTTACTTTGTCAATGGGTTAAGGCGGAACGTAAGGAGAAGGCTGGGGAGTTACAACCTCTTCCCATCCCTGAGTGGAAGTGGGAACACATCACCATGGACTTCGTGACTGGGCTTCCTCGAACCCAAAAGAATAATACTGCTATTTGGGTTATTGTGGATCGATTGACTAAAGTAGCTCACTTCATACCGATCAAGGAAAGCACACCATTGGAGAGGTTAGCAGAGTTATATAAGGAGCGAATTATGAAGTTGCACGGTGTTCCATGTACCATCATATCGGATCGGGATCCACGTTTTGTATCTCGTTTTTGGCAGAGTTTGCATAGTGCATTAGGAACTAACTTGCACTTTAGCACAACCTTTCACCCTCAAACAGACGGATAGTCTGAGAGAACTATTCAGACTCTTGAGGATATGCTGAGAGCTTGCATTCTAGATCTAAAGGGATCTTGGGAACAACATTTACCTATGGTGAAGTTTGCATATAACAATAGTTATCAAGCTAGTATCCAGATGTCCCCATTTGAAGCTCTCTATGGACGAAAGTATCGTTCTCCTATTCATTAGGACGATGTTGGTGAAAGAAAGTTATTGGGACCAAAAATAGTAGAACAAGCAATTGAAAAGATACAACTTGTGAGGGATCGACTCCGTACAGCTCAAAGTCGAGAAAAGAGCTATGCAGATGTAAGGAGAAGAAGGCTAGAGTTTGAGGTGGGAGATCACGTATTTCTAAGAATTTTCCCGACTAAAGGTGTGATGCGTTTTGGAGTACGTGGAAAGCTAAGTCCTCGAGTTATAGGACCATTTGAGATTTTAGAAATAATTGGAGAAGTTGCATATCGACTCGCCTTACCACCAACTTTGTCAAGCGTACACAATGTATTTCATGTCTCCATGCTTCGGAAGTATATTCCTGATTTGAGCCATGTAGTGGAATACGAGCCCATACAGTTAAGAGAAGATTTGACTGTTAAAGAAGTTCCAGTCAAGATTTTGGACAGACAAGAGAAAATCCTACGAACTCGCGTGATACCTTATGTCAAGGTGCAATGGAGCAATCACTCTGAGCGAGAGGCCACATGGGAACTCGAGGAGGAAATCAAGAATCAGTATCCTCAACTTTTTGTTGATCAAGGTACGTTAAGTTTAGAGGACTAAACTTTTTCTTAGGAGGGTAGAATGTAATACCCGGTAAATTAATTTAAATCACAATACTAAAATGTAATAATAAGTTTAGTAAAATGAATATATATAAATGTTATATAAGCAAAGGTGTAAGATGCATTAACTTATTATATTATGTATAATTATGAGTTATCATGATCTAGCAAATGTATATGCATACATATTAGACATAATCATGTGAAAACTAAGGTATTGAAATATAGATTATTGTTTATGCTTGGGAAAGTGGTAGTGGCCTTACTTTGCTTTGAACTTATTCATTTGTTGAGATATATAATAAGCTATTGAATCAAGTTGAAGAGTTAGGTGGTTATTTATATTAGATTATAAATAGCTTAAAGAATAACAATCATGATTTCAACAAATAGCTTAAAGAATAACAATCATGAATCCAACTTATAGCTTAAAGAATAATTTTGTGGGGTATTTTTAATTATACAACATTTATGTAAAGAGTTGGAATACAAAAAGGAGACTACCTTATTGATAAATAAAGAGGAAATTTAATAACTCTAATTATATAAGTGACTTTGTTGGATTAAAATTATTTCATAACAATAAGCAAGAACATACAAAGAAGACGAGAGAAAGAAATTGAGGCGACGGACCAAAGTGAGAGCGGATCACAATTGCAGTAAGTCATCCATCATATAATTTATATAATTCTCTTGTTAATTAGTCAAATGACATGAGTTATTAAGATAATAATTAATGAAGGATTAAGTGAGATTAACAATTGCTTTTAAACTATGTTAATGAAAAAGTGGAAGATTAGTGCATGGTTAGTTGTTTGAAGTTTTAGATCACAAAACTTAAGTTAATTGGAACTGGAAAATTGATTAATTTGATTAATTGAGAGATTAACACAAAAGTGGGAGATTAGTGCATGGTTAGTTGCATGGTGGCAATTCAAACTAATTAGAATCCCATGAACGTGAACCTCACTTTGCCTCTTTTTATATTATTAATCTTGTGTTTATGTTAGATAATGACCCACTTATTTTTCTTAATTGCTATATTAACCAATAGAATGGAGCAATATAAATTAGTTTTATAGTTTGAGGATACAATAGTGGTATGGGATAATATAGTGGCGAAGCAGGTTGTTCATATTATTTAAGCTTTCGTATGGGGTAATATATTAGGAATATAGTATACTTGGACGAGTTTTAAGACAGGATTTCAGGTATCATTTTCTATATTCGAGTATTATTGACCAAATGTGTTTATTATTTTAGATTCGAGTGGAGGCGTACAAAAGAACACCTAGTGTTACATAAGTTAGCTTAGGGTTGTGCTAATCGAGGTAAGTGATTCTTCTCTTCTAGTTCTGTTAAAATTATATATATATATGTAATCGTTTTGGTGTGGGTGTGTGATTTTGAAAATTCGGATCGTGCAAGTGTATATATATATGGTTTTTGATAAAGTTAAACATTTCAATATTTTCTGAAAAATATGTTTTTGAAAAGCGAGTTATGATGTTTAATGGTGATACGAACGTGATTTTAGAAACGCGATTATTTTGGTGAATTTGAAATTGAGATATGACTTGTTGTTATATGGAATGAAAGTGGTTTTGGAAAACGTAGTTTTAGAAACGTGATTACTTTGGTGGTGGTTTATAAAACCCATTGTTGAGACCATTACATCGTTTACTATTCCGCAATAGGAAATGTAGAGCCGAGACCGTGTGAGGTTGGTTAGTGACCCAGTACAGGGGGGTTGTGCCTGTACCAGGACCCAGTATAGGGGGGTTATGCCTATACCAGGACCTAGTGCAGGAGGGTTATGCCTGCACCAGTGACCTAAGACAGGGGTGTTAAGCCTGTCCCTAACCATGTTTGGCTTATGTGTTGGTTTTACGTGGTAATATTTTTACGTGGAGATTTGGTGGTATTTTCTTAAAACGTGTTTTCATAAACTGCTCTTTTAAATGGTTTGTTTTCGCAGACTCATGTGCTATTTTTATTATACATGCTTTCGAAAGGTAAAACTATAATTTTCCTATCTTGCTTGATCCGACTGGTTGAGTGATGGAGTTACTTACGGGGCCGTTGAGCTCATCCCATTTTATTAAATTTATTTCAGATATCGAGGCTTAGTAGAAGAAAGGTCGTTGTCTCGGATGGGCGTATCTTTATGGACTTTATTTCATATCTTAACTAGACTCTATTATTAATTTTATCTTAATTTGAATTTCGTTGGAGGATATTAATTGTTTCATTTTGGACATTGGATTTGTATTGGTTTATCTGGGTTTGTACGAGGGATACGACTCGAGTTTCTTTTAATAGAAGTATTTCTTTTTATAGTTGGGATTATTCGTATCGTTTAGGCATAGATGCTCTATACCAATGTTTTCAATAGGTGAGCCTTGCAGGTTATTGAGATGTTCTCATAACTTGCGGCGATTGTCATGGTCCCGGGGCTCGGGGCGTGACAATTTTATATTTCAGTCTCGACTGCAAAATATAGAATCAATCAAACTGAGTCTAAAGGAAGAGTCAAAATCTAGTTCATTGACATAGTTGATCATCTTACAAAAAGAAAAACATTAACATGTGAATTCAATAGGAAAAAGTTGGTTGTTTTCGATTGGAATATTGAAGTTGAAATGCAAAACTCACCATATGCTGCCATATACAAAGTCAATCCACACACTAAACTTATATTTGAGAAACAAAATAATTCTTGGTATCTTCATTCTTGTTTATTCATGGAAGCTTTACAATGTCTAATTTTATATAACAATAATGCATATAACTCATGACATTATTAAAATTGATTACATTTTAGTGGACATTAATTTAGTAGAAAATTGAGGTGCATTTAAATGACCCAATCAAGAAAATGGTGGAGTTATTATGTATTATATTTTCAACATATATAATAAAAGTGAGGATAAAAGTGTCAATTCACAATGTGGAAAAACACTAAAATTATTCCCACTTTTATAGTATATATATATATATATATAGATATATAGATATAGATATAGATAGGTAACATCATTGTTCACCCATTTAGGGCAAGAACTTCAATAAATAGTTTATATAGTTGGATGTATATTTGGACATCCAGATTTTTCTATGTTGAGATGGTTATAATACATAACACTCTTTTATAATTGTTAGGCGTATTAAAACCATACTAATTAATCCGAACTTGGTGATTAAACTCTATAGGCTTATACTATAGGAGAGGTACTGCGAAAAATAGCTCGATACTAGAATGATAAAAAAGCTTAACACCTCTAATCGAATACTCGACATCATTGAATTTCCCCACGTAATTTGCTTTTAAAAATAAAATTAAGATTTCACTTCTAGAATTCCTTATTCTTTAAGTGTTATTCTACAATAGATCATTAATTTTTGTGTATAAACATATAAATTCATTATTCGATAAAAGAATTTTCTTATCTTGTCAAAATATTCATCTTATTAATAGAAATTAAAATAATAATAATTATATTTACCTTGTAATTTGGGGAATTTATATTATTATTGTTTGAATTATCAAGTAATCTTTTAATTACTAAATGAGTAAAAACTAATAATTGTTTTTATCATTTTATTTAGACTTCTTAGTATATTTTACTAATAATGTCAATAATAACAATCAAAATAAGCTAATTGTTTCTATTTTGTATTTAAAACTCAATTATTTATATATATAAATTTTTTATCCTTTTGTTCAACATTACTTTATATACTAATGTATATTAGCTAAATAATAATAATAATTGAAATAAGGATTGTAAAAATAGCCAAAAAAGAAAAGGATTTTCCTGCTTTTTGGGAAGTGAAATAATATTTGATACTTCGAAAACTAAAGTGCAACTCAAAATCGAAAGTTCTAAAAAGAACTATAATGAAATAAAATTATTATATTGAGAACGATGGAGCATCGATCTTTAATTTATGCGGGCATTAAAAAAAATATCTTAGGGACTATAAATGACATTGGTTTCAAGCTTTTAGGTTGAAGTTGAAAACTAAAACATCCAAATATCGAACCAAATTTATCATAATACAGAAAAATCTACTTTACATGAATCATATTGGTTTTTTAGTATCTTTAACACCACATATTACTTTTTTATATATAATTTTTATTATACACCATTTATGTAAAAATCACTCACCTTGATACGAATATAAAATGTTAAAGAAAACAGCAAGACGATTAGAATTAGAATGTATATAGCAAAGAGTTACCCAAGATATCATGTGCATTTATTTGTGTTTCGGTTATGGACTCTTTCTGTCGGGAAATTTTTGAATAATATTAGGTCCAACAAATTCGATATGTTTTAAATAAGGGTGGCAATTGGGCGGGTTGGGTTGGTTTTGGGTCGATTCCAATGGATTGGTTGTTAAATGAGTTTGGTTCTTAAATGATTTTAAGGTGGAACCAAATTCAACCAAAATAGAACCAAAATCAATCCAAAAGGGAACCAAGCCCAACCCGACTCAATACCTTAAACGATTTGGGCCTAACTTGAAATTTATTTGGACCCAACTTGTAACCAAGTTGGAACCAAATAAAATTTTCTTAGAAACCAATTCAATCCAAATTGGGTTAGAACCATTGGAATCGTGGTTTTGAATCCATTTTGCCACCCTTAATTTTAAATCACATAGAGAATATATGACAAAAAAGAAAGATAGATGAAGACACCATGTTTTCCACTTAGCTCAAGTCAATAGAGAATATATTGCCCTTGAAATGCTCCACTTCTATGTGCGGTTAATGATGTCCTTTTGATATTTATTTCTGGCCTAACTTCTGGTCGTGGCCAATAGTTTCCACATAGACTTGCTCAAGCCAAGAGCAATATCACAAAAAATTGTTTTTTTTTGTTTTTTCTATTTTTTTATTTATTTTGACCATAAATTAAGTGATATTGACTTATATTTTTTTTAGAGGATTGACCAATTTTGATTTATAATTAGATTAATTAAATTTTATTTACCAAATTGCCCTCAATTCTCAATTATTTCCTGCGAAAAATTGAATTTACGTCAACTTTTGTATTCAAATTATCACTCATACCCCACATTAGTGTACCCAAATTTGCCACCCATATTAATGTACGTGCAGAGTGTACCAAAAATGCATTTTTCCCTAAACCAGGTTGACTCTTACATGGGGAGAAAAATATATAATTTGTCTCTGTTTATATACTTATTTAAACAAAAATTTGCATGTTTGGGAAACCACACACAACACTTGACCAAAAAATTACAGAAAAACTAATTGATTAATGGAGAATTCAGGCTGCTTCTTCTTCTATGTTGTTGTTATTATTACACTCTGCTCCGGCTTAAACTCTTGGACAGATGAAGATGCACTAGTTGCCTTCAAAGCCACCATAACTTCAGACCCTCATGGCATCTTGGCTAACAATTGGTCAAGCCATACACCCTTTTGTTACTGGATTGGTGTCTCATGTGGAACCAAACACCAACAAAGGGTCACATCCCTTGATTTACATGATCTCGGGCTCGGCGGAACTATTGCTCCGCATCTTGGAAATTTGACATTTCTTAGATATTTTGATATAAACAACAACAGTTTCACGGGTATCATACCCCGTGAGCTCTCTAATTTGCGTCGTTTAAATGTATTAGACGTGGGATCTAACTCGTTCACCGGAGAGATATCGTATTTTGTATTCAACATGTCTTCACTGAGATTCTTGAACATGTCCAAAAATAGTCTGTCTGGGAATTTCCCAAATGACACTACTTATTACAATCTTCCTGAGCTTGAGGTGTTGAATCTGAGAGAGAATTATCATCTTAGTGGACAGATATTGCCCAGCATTTCAAAGTCAAAAAGGCTCAAAATGATATCAATATATAGTAACGAATTTACAGGTAGCATACCTGTGGAAATTGGAAACCTCACTTCCCTGACAACTCTATACCTTGATCACAACAACTTGACAGGTACATTTAACAAACAAACTTGTACACCATTTCGTTCTTTTATTTTCATACCATACTTTGTATGGCAGGTGAATTACCAGCAGAGATTGGTAACTTGGTTTACCTCGAGAACTTGAGTGTCCGAAATAATTCCTTAACGGGTCCCGCCCCATATTCCGTGTTCAATATATCAACGATGAAGCTTATGGATCTTTCATCAAATCACTTCACGGGCAATCTTCCTTCGACTCCGGTATCACTTTCCAATCTCGGAATTCTTTTTCTACGCTACAACAAATTTACTGGGGTAATTCCAAGTTTTATCACCAATGCTTCTAATCTTATCTACTTGGACATGACCGATAACGCATTCACCGGCTCCATACCCGACTTTGGTAATTTAAGGCGCTTAGAAGTTCTTGATATCAGACAAAACGATTTGACAGGCTCGGGATTTTTCTCTTCATTAAGTAACTGCCAACATTTGAAGTACCTTGGTGTATCAGAAAATCCACTAAATGGTATACTCCCAGCTTCAGTCGGGAATTTATCCGATTCTCTTGATTCCTTTGGAGCAGTTGGATGTAACATCAATGGTGAAATCCCTTCTGAGATGGGAAACTTGAGCGGTATACAAGCAATAAGTTTATTCGATAATCAGTTGACAGGATTCATCCCAACAGCCCTTGGAAAATTGAAGCAACTTGATGGAATAGATATCTCTAGTAATCGTTTACAAGGCTATATCCCTCAAGATCTCTGCACAATGAGCCATTTGGGGGAATTGTACCTGAGTGATAACATGCTCACAGGTACAATACCTGAATGCTTAGGTCAACTTACATCCCTGAGTACAGTCTGGTTAGACTCGAATGAACTAAATTCCACTATACCTTCCAGTTTCTGGAACTTGAAAGATATGTTGAATCTAAACTTATCGAACAACCATTTTACGGGCCAACTTTCCCCAGATATTGGAATTATGAATCATATAAATACCGTTGACCTATCCAAGAACCAGTTTTCAGGTGAAATACCAATCTCAACTGGCAGTTCTCAATCGATAGAGTTCTTATCTTTGGCGCATAATAAATTTAGCGGCCCTATTCCCGAAATTTTGGGGGGTATCATAAACTTATTATCGTTAGATCTATCTGATAATGATCTCTCTGGAGTTATCCCAAAGTCCTTAGAGAGTCTCCGTTTTCTAAAATACTTTAATGTGTCTTACAACAATCTTGAAGGAGAAATCCCTACTGGGGGATGCTTTGTTAACTTCACTGCTCAATCATATGTTCATAACTATGCTCTGTGTGGTTTCCATGTTCAACTTTGCAAGAAAACTCATAAAAAAGTAAACAATGTTGCTTTACTAATGAAATGTATGTTGCCATTTTTGTCTGTTATAATCATCATACTGATGCTTCTTCTTATAAGAAGAAGAAAACAGAAGGAGATACCATTGCCAGCTTATAATACCTCATTAGGTGAATTTTGGACAAGATTTTCGTATCAAAAACTTGTCGAAGGAACAAATGCCTTCAGTGAAACCAACTTACTCGGAAAGGGATCATTTGGGTCCGTATTCAGAGGGAATTTTTCAAACGGGCTAATCGTTGCAATAAAAGTGTTCAACTTGGAACTAGAAGGAGCTTCAAAGAGTTTTGATACTGAAAGTGAAATACTTAGCACCGTTCGCCACAGAAACTTGGTCCGAATAATTGGCTGCTGTTGTAATAAAGAATTCAAATCCCTGATTCTTACCTACATGCCAATGGGAAGCCTCGAGAAATGGTTACATTCTGAGACCTATTGTCTGGACGTGCTACAAAGATTGAAAATAGCCATAGATGTTGCATTAGCTTTGGAATATCTTCATCACGGCCATACATTCCCTGTGGTTCATTGTGATATAAAGCCAAGCAATATATTGCTCGATGAGGATATGACTGCACATGTTGCTGATTTCGGACTTTCCAGGCTCTTTGACGAAGGCCAGGTCGTGATTCAAACGAACACCTTGGCCACAATTGGCTATACAGCGCCAGGTGATGTTTTATTCGTATTGAAAATCTTAATTTCAGTTACTTACATGTATAATAATGATAATAATAACGAAGTTTTAATGTGAATAGAGTATGGATCGGAAGGGAAAGTGTCGATAAAAGGTGACGTTTACAGTTATGGCATAATGTTGCTAGAAATGTTCACAGGGAAAAAACCAACGGACGATATGTTTAGTGAAGAAACGAGCTTAACTAGTTGGGTGATTGCAGCTTTACAGAAAAACGTAGTAAATGAAGTAACGGTCCCTGGATTGCTAATGGGAGAAGATCGACATTTTTCTGCAAAACAGCAATGCATATCATCGGTTTTCAGGCTGTCAATGCAATGTGTAGCCATTTCACCTGAGGAAAGAATCAGCATGGAACAAACTGTGACGATACTTGAAAAAATCAGAACCATATTTCTGGCAAGCACGAACTATTAATTAAGTAATCGTTTAATTATAAAAACATATGACTGTTTTATCATTTTATATTTACTCATTACTAGTAAAAAGCACGTGCTTTGCACGTGATTATATGAATGTATTAAAATAAGCATGCAAAATAATTGAATTTGAATAATAATATGTATGAAAAACAATTAAACAAGAATAAAAGGCTTAGCATCTCACGAAGTATAAATTAAAATATTTTATATAAATAATATTTAAATATCTCAAAGCAAATTCAATTGTTCAAGTTTGTAAT
Source organism: Verbascum thapsus (assembly GCA_963669365.1). NCBI lineage: Eukaryota > Viridiplantae > Streptophyta > Magnoliopsida > Lamiales > Scrophulariaceae > Verbascum > Verbascum thapsus. The sequence continues at coordinate 20,261,581 of OY770107.1, forward strand.
GGAAGAATATGTATTCACATTATATGTTGCTTCCATATAAGTTTCTCCATTCGCATTCAAGTTATTAAAAAGCATAATATAAATATTGTAACCATGAAAATTCAAAATCCTGGCGGCATATCACAAATAAAGTAATAAGATACGATAAATGTACTAAAATCATAAATAACAGGCAAAATATAAATAATAATGTTTGATTATAAGAATGTTTGATTAATGTTTTTTATTTTGATTTGATGGATGTCAAACTTATTTTTACTTTATTTCTTAAATTAACTTTTACATTTATATCTCAATTGCTTAATTTCTCATCATTGTCACTTGAGATTATATTTTACATGTGTCATTTCTATTATTCATTGTCAACTTTTTATTCTTCTTTTCATACTCTCTAATTTGTTGTCTTTCAATATATAATTTCTTATGTGCTCTCCACTCGTATTAGCCAAAAAAACATTTATCCCTTTTATCCATATCATAACACGTTAGGCCCTCAATTGGTTGGAAGGTTCATGCCACAAAAAACATTTCAGAATAAAAGAATTCAAAAAATGTCAATTGTTTGGTAATTTATAAAAATATTATTGAAAAAAATCTCTCAAAATTCTAGATAAGTATGAATAATTTTTTGCAAAAAAAGAGAAGAAGAGAAAATCGTACTTATTATTAATGATTTGACAGTTCGCACCATCAATTAATTAAACAAATTCGCCTATTTTTCAACATAAAAAATCAAATCAATTACATATTTTAATTCAAATTAATACATAACATTTAAAATAAGATTAATTATAATTAGTTTTTGACGTCTAAATTGATGAGGTTGATTAACAATGTTTAATAGAAATTATAATATATATATATATATATCAATAAACTGATTTCTTACAATAAAAATTACTAAATCACATCAACCATAATCATTATATATTTTTCTCTAAAAAAACTCAACCAAACACATATCTCACACCATATTTTTTATTCTTACAAACACTTTTTTCTCATTTGTATCATTAAAATAAAATCTTTCAAATGAATATTTCATCCAGTTGAGCCCTTAATGTCTCTTTATATTGTCAACAAATTTAGTTTTGTCCACCAATTTACTCGCCACAACTAACGCTCAGTTCAAATTGACTTATTTCGCTTTTATGTGAATGATCATTAAACTTGACACTCAATTTTATCACAATAAGAATAGTGAATATTTGTTCCGTTGGCTATCAATCTATCATCTTCAACCATGAGGTCAACTTCCATATTTGGAATCATTGGCTTGGCTTGATCACCCTGACAATTTCGTATTCAAGTTTTTAGCATTTAGGAATTTTATTAAGTTAGGGAGATTTTATCATTGTGTCATTCTTGGTAGCTACGCAAGCACCATCATCTACATTTTAAAATACTATAATTTTTTATAATTTTGAACTTATTAGAATTCATCATTTTTCCTTAGGTTAGTTTTAATCGATTTTTGTTATTATTTCTTTTATTAAAATAGGTTCTCGCTTTTTTGTGAGTTCTAATTCGGGCTAAATTTGAATATTTTTCTCAATTTTTGGCCTACGTTAAAAACTAATTTAACTCTGAAAATTAAAGTTTTTCAATTGTCATGGCATGAGATAGATAAATATAAATTTAAGTAACCTATTAAATTCTCATCTTATTATTTTGCTTCTACGCCTTTTCACATGTCAACAATTCGGCAAGACCTAGTTTACAATTTTATCAATCAATATTCTCTTATTTCAAACTCAACTACTCATATCATATTAAGTAAACTACATATGGTCGTGCATCTTCTTATTCTTCTCGCTATCACCACTCTTTCTTATCGTAAACTTAGCGAACTAATCCCCCTAAAAAGTTTCTTTTATATTTTGATGGACTGAGAAAGAGTACAAGACTAAGAAAAGGTATGTTAACTATCAACCTCCCTTGAAATTTTGTTGTTTGGCAAGAACTTCCCTAATGTTTGAATTCTCGAGACTCATTCCATAATGTTCGAATAACCACTTATTTGTAACAAAAGAAATATCATTTCAATAAGTTAGCTATTTAAAAATATTTCAATAACCATTTATTTTCACCATCAATTAAGAAAGTGAGGATGAAATATTATATAATATGATACATTGTTAGAAATTGCATAAATGATATTTTTTCGATATATAAATCTTTATTTATATCTCTCATATAAGATAATCATTGTATTTATCCTCTTCATTTGTACAGAAAGTATGCACATGCACTTTTATTTCAATAAAGTATAATATAATACAGTGATATACTGAGATATTATATTTAAATTTTTAGATGTATTTTTTAGAAATAAGTGTAAGATGTGATCAATTATTAATATTAAATAAAAAATATATAATTAATGGTGTGCACCAAGGAGCTAGTCGCATGATTACAAATTACAAAACTGCAAGTAAAAAAAAAGTACTAATTAACTGAAAATTTTCAATATCCACAACGGAACTATGAAGATTGCAATTGGAGGAGTAACTATCTGTGAAAAGTACTATTCGAACATGAAGTGCATACTTTTAGATTCATGGAAGAAGAAATACCTGAGTAAACATCTCATCTAAAATTTCCGCAACATTGATGAAGAATACATCACTGTAGTCCGAAAGCTACCCTCAAATACAACCCCATAAAAAACGTCTATATTAGATTTTTTGTTTGAAAGAGCTAAAATTTACACATATATTATTAATTGTTTAGTATATATAATGTTATAATAATAATAACATATACATTGAACAACCTTATTTATTGTTAATTTGAAGTTCATGTACTCATTAATTATTTTAATTAATAACATTATTGAATGATTACTAATAACATTAATTATGATATGAGAGTATTTTGGTCTTAATTAAAAAGTGTAATCAATCAATATGCTCTTCTTTCAAACTCAACTACTCATATCATATTAGGTAAACTACATATGATCGTGCAACTTCTTATTCTTTTCGCTATCACCACTCTTTCTTATCGTAAACTTAGCGAACTAATCCCCCTAAAAGTTTCTTTTATATTTCGATGGATTGAGAAAGAGTACAAGACTAAGAAAATGTATGTCAACTATCAACCTCCCTTGAAATTGTGTTGTTTGGCAAGAACTTCCCTAATGTTTGAATTCTCGAGACTCATTCCATAATGTTCGAATAACCACTTATTTGTAACAAAAGAAATATTATTTCAATAAGTAACCACTTATTTTCACCATCAATTAAGAAAGTGAGGATGAAATATTATATAATATGATACATTGTTAGAAATTGCATAAATAATATTTTTCCGATATATAAATCTTTATTTATATCTCTCATATAAGATAATCATTGTATTTATCCTCTTCATTTGTACAGAAAGTATGCACATGCACTTTTATTTCAATAAAGTATAATATAATACAGTGATATACTGAGATATTATATTTAAATTTTCAAATGCATTTTTTAGAAATAAGTGTAAGATGTGATCAATTATTAATATTAAATAAAAAATATATAATTAATGGTGTGCACCAAGGAGCTAGTCGCATGATTACAAATTACAAAACTGCAAGTAAAAAAAAGTACTAATTAACTGAAAATTTTCAATATCCACAACGGAACTATGAAGTTGGCAATTGGAGGAGTAACTATCTGTGGAAAGTACTATTCCAACATGAAGTACATACTTTTAGATTCATGGAAGAAGCATTACCTGAGTAAACATCTCATCTAAAATTTCGGCAACATTGATGAAGAATACATCACTGTAGTCTGAAAGCTACCTCAAATACAACCCCATAAAAAACGTCTATATTAGAATTTTTGTTTGAAAGAGCTAAAATTTACACATATATTATTAATTGTTTAGTATATATGATGTTATAATAATAATAACATATACATTGAATGTCACGCCCCGAAATTGATAAATAAAAAAAAAACGTCTAGGTATGAAGCGAGAACTTAAATTTCGACACTAATTCAAAACATCTGCAAACTACCGGTAAAAAACTTGAATTATATCCCACAAACTAAATTAAAATACGTCAAAGTGGATCACCACTAACTTACATAATAAACATCCAAAATTATAAACAAAGAGTGCCAAAACAATGTACGTCATTGATCACTTACAACGCCTAGACTTTGATATCAATACATAACTATAGGAATAAGTCGTCACGTCTAACTAATATCTACAACTGATCCATATACATCTAACCAAAAGTTACGTGACGAACCAAAATATACTTGGCTAAACTAACCGACCATCTAGACTGTATCAGAGCACTTCTAACGCGCAACTTACTCCCTCAAAGGTACGTCACCCATTACCTGAAGGAAATACATTTACAAAAATATAAGCAAAGGCTTAATGAGGTCGAGATGTGGGTGCCAGTGATTTTAAAATGAAGAGTATTTAAAGAAAAATGTATGTATGCTATGAATGCTATGCAACTGCTGAAATCAACAACTTTAGATAATCAGTCAAAGGCTGATTCATATTTATCCATTGAGAAGTTCAATAAAAGAAGAGGTCTCAATAGCCGTTGCACCTCCTTATGCCTCCCGTCATCGATCAACTACCTTATCCATCAAATTGCAAGAGGCCAACTTGCATAAAACTGGCATGCCCGGGAACATGCCTAAATCTACGACCCCATCGCCATGATACGCTCCGTCCATGCGCGGGAGGAGAATCGGCAACCATGACGTTGTGACCACCAATCCGGCAAGCCCATTGCTGCCCGGTAGGGTCACAATCATCATGCCGTGTTTGGGCCCATAAGAACAAGCAATACGTCAACGAGTCGCATAAATAAAATGCAACGTCGTATCATGAAATGAATGGAATAGAATAATGCATCGTGCATATTAATTATGACGTCTGATACATAATTTACAAAGTTTAAGTAATAAACTGACCACCTACAGATCACATTTCACCAAATAGCCATTACATAAAATTTCCTCCAGTTTCATTTTCAAAACTATATATATATATCGACACTCACCTTTGGAAGTCCCCTGGTCGTTCTCTTTTACCTGCGGATAATCTTCTTCGAAATCACCTGAATGAATTAATACCATGTTAACATCATTGTCGGCTAACCAATCAGTGGCGGAACCAGGAATTGAAAGTGGGTGGGGCCAAAATACGATAGATGTGAATCCGTTTATTTTGGGTGGGGCAGCAATGCTAAAAATTTTAAAATATACACGTGTTTTAAAAAATTTGGGTGGGGCGGTCGCCTCCCCCCGCCCCACCCTGTCTCCGCCACTGTAACCAATCATATACACAAGCATAAGTTTCCCCGTCTTAGTTAAATGCCTAACGCCGCATCTCGATATTAACTTTTATCTAAACTCGTAGCGTGTAATCAAGACTAACGTCATCTATTATTTCTGAGATTAACGCTGCTAAACCAACATCACATAAAATTCCAAACTAAAACAAAAGAAATAGGTAAAACACATATATAGCATCCTCAAACATGGTGACAAGTTTATAGTTGCTGTAATTAGCAATACCATCAGACCAATCCTCATCCTACAGTACAACTATAGTCAAGTCTCCCTAAATACCAACAAAATTTATTTCCAGAAATTTAAGGTAAGGGAATCAGGTAAAATGATCATCCAAAATAATTCTTCATTTGGTTCTAATCTGTTCGATGGTCACCGCAATTAGTCGAGGCTAAAACTTTACCTTTTGGTCATCAATTCTTCAAGGACATAAGCTGGAATTAATGTAATCCAAACAAGAAGTATACTGCCTATGTATATGTGTATATATATATATACTCTAATTACTTTCAATTCCTACATATTATCTTTACCCACTCAAATCAAAGTCATAATTAAGAATAACAAAGCTACTATGCTTAGGAATTAAAGCTAGGTAAATAAAAAGCCCAATTATTTACCTTCTCTGCTCGTTGATGCAACTATATGTAGGAAATTTGGTAAGTTTAGAATTTCCTTTTCTTCTTGTTCTTGCCCTTTAAAATTTCTTGCTCTAAACTCTTAGGTGCTACTGCTACTATTCTATTCCTTTTATTGAACTCTCGGCTACTACTGGGCTTTTGTTTTGTAGAAGAAGATAAGTGTTAGGAACAAAAGAAAGAGGGGTAGATTAAGTAAATTATGAGGAGCTTGGAAGATGGTGTAGTGGAGTGAGTCACTAGTTGAGGTGTCCTTCAAATAAAATTTGGGTTGGCTTGGTAGGATATATAATTAATTCTCAAATACACATAAGGCAATTAATTCAATATCTATATCTTATCATTTATCAACTAGATTACCTAATATAAACTCTCAATTAGTGTAGAGTAAATAAAAATATTATACTATTATGGTAGAAATTATAATTCAAAGAAAATATAACTATCTATATTAGTTAAATTATTAAATAGCACTAATATTCTTAACTAAATTCCCGAGAAAAGTAATAAGAATTGAAGGGTGTCACATTGAACAACCTTATTTATTGTTAATTTGAAGTTCATGTACTCATTAATTATTTTAATTAATAACATTATTGAATGATTACTAATAACATTAATTATGATATGAGAGTATTTTGGTCTTAATTAAAAAGTGTAAATCATTTACTTGGTAAATCATTGATACTTTTATAATAGAATATAGATTAGTATATTTTATTAATTAGTCAAATGCACGTGCATTCGCACGTGAAAACTTATGTTATACTTACTCGATGAGAATATGACTGCTCATGTTGCTGATTTCGGACTTTCTAGGCTATTTGATGAAGGCCAGGTCGTGATTCAAACGAACACCTTAGCCACAATTGGCTATACAGGCCAGGTGATGTTTTATTCGTATTGAAAATCTTAATTTTCAGTTACTTTTTATGCATGCATGTATAATAATGTTAATAATAACGAAGTTTTAATGTGAATAGAGTATGGATAGGAAGGGAAAGTATCAATAAAAGGAGATGTTTACAGTTATGGCATATTGTTGCTAGAAATGTTCACAAGGAAATAACCAACAAACGATATATTTAGTGAAGAAACGAGCGTAACTAGTTGGGTGATTGAAGCTTTACAGAAAAACGCAGTAAATGAACTAACGGTCCCTGGATTGCTAAAGAGCAAAGATCGACATTTTTCTGTAAAACATCAATGCATATCATCGGTTTTCAGGCTGTCAATTCAATGTATAGCCATTTCACCGGAGGAAAGAAATCAGCATGGAACAAACTGTGACGATACTTGAAAAAATCAGAACCATATTTTTGGCGATCACAAACTATTAAGTAATCGTTTAATTATAAAAACATATCACTGTTGTTATCATTTTATATTTACTCATTGTTTCTATTTTATATTTCAAAACCAATTATTTATGTATACAATTTTTTATCCTTTTATTCAATATTACTTTATATACTAATGTATATTAGTTAAATAATAGTAATTGAAACAAGGATTGTAAAATAGCCAAAAAAAAAAGAATTTTCATGCTTTTTGGGTTTAGGATTAAAAGTAAAATAATATTTGATACTTCAAAAACTATAGTGCAATTCAAAATCGACTACACAAAAATAAAATTATTTCATTGAGAACGATAGAGAATCGATCTTTAATTTATGCGGGCAAATAAAAAAATGTAATAATTACGAACTATAAATGACATTGGTTCCAAGTTTTATGTTGAAGTTGGAAACTAAAAACATCCAAATAACCAACCATATTTATCATGTCACATACATTATATCGCCACATATTTTTTTTATATATATGATTTTTATTACACACTATTTATGTAAAAATCACTCTTGATACGATTATAAACCGTTAAAAATACAGTAAGACAATTAGAATTAGAATGTATATAGCATTTATTTTTGTTCTGATTATGGGCTCTTTATGTCGGGATATTTTTTTAATAATATTAGGTCCAATAAATTCAGTATGTTTTTAATCACATATTTGAAGTTCAAGGGGTGAAAATCATCCACACTGTTCCAAAATATGTGTTGTATATCAACAGGTCCTCTGTGTTTTCCATTTTTGATTTGACATGGATTATGAATTTGCATAGCATTTTGTCCCTGCCTAGGAAGTTATTGGCAATAGCTTCACGTAGACTTGGCTCAAGTCAATAGAGAATTTATGATAAAAAAGAAAAGTTAACAAAGATTTTAATAATTAATACCAGACTAGAAAATTAATCAAAAGTCCCTTTTGAATTAATGGGATTACTTAGCTAATCAATATGTTTTAGAATTTTACCAAATATCATTTTGGGTTTATTAAATTGATTCAATCTACCTAATTAATTCTTATCAAGTTATTGAATAAATAAAAGTTATATAGTAATTAATGATACATTCAAGTTTGGCGCTAGTTTTCACCGAGTCTATCACCTTTTATTTGATGGTTGTTAATTTTTTTTATCCCATATCATAAATTAATTAATGAGGCAAACGATATGATGATTAGGCCCTTTATGTTATTGATATGTTCATTTTTGTTTTTATTGGATTGTTATTATATGTTTGATGTTTGAAGCTTGCATTTGTTTGATCAACACATAATTATTTATCTATTCTATTATAAAGTATAAGTGTTCTTTTGAATTTTTAATTTACTTAATATGTTCTCATGTAATTCATTTTTTAATGGCAGAGTAATTAAATAATAAATAATTAAAATAAATGTATATATATCTATAATAAAAAAGTTGTTTATTCACATTAGAACTCTACAATAGCAATCTTTCTATTTTAAATATCTACAACAATAATACAATTATATTAGTAATCTACAATCAAATTCCATATACAATAAATTTACATGAGATTTCTAATTATTTTTCATTTAAGAAAGGAAAAATGAAAGATATACATATAAACATGTTCATCCACGTACTTTAAGTCCTAACCACTAATGACATTTCACTATATTTTTGTTCCAACCAAATTTTTAAATATTTTATCTTAATAAGCAATAATCACTAAAAGAACAAGATCTTCTATTCCCCTTACTATTAGTCCTTAACTATAGAATATACAAACTCAAATATAAAAAATAATCAAATTTAAATTATGTAAAAACACACTATAGTATATTATATTAAAAAGTAAGAGTTAATAAGAAAAATGATTGGCTATTCTTCAAACTCATCTGTAAGTGATAAAATGTTTGGAAATAAATTAAAGTGTAAATGAAATAATACACAAGATTATCGATAAATTAGTTACAAGTACAAGAAAATAAATTTGGACACTAATAGTCAATGTTCCAAGCATATTTTTAACACATGTTTATAGATTCTAATGTCCTTCGTCTGATAAAAAAAATTTACAACTTAATTTAAATTGATTATAGAAACTTGTGTTTAATTAAAAATTTTTGAGTATCACTATAAACCGTACAAAAGATAACTTATTAATATAATAATATTTTTTATAGTGCGTGTACCTATAAATAAATTCACATAATTGATAATCATAAACTACTTGAGGGGAAAAGATATTTGAATGTTAAATATATGGGAATTTGTATAAGTAGCTATGTGGGCCATGTACAGTATGATAAGAAATGAAAATGAATCTTATAAGACAAACTTAACAACATCACTAGTCAATGAGGGTCAAGCAAGAAAATTCATATAATAAGCTTAAAGTTATCATAATTTATATAATAAGATTTTACTTTATTAATCATGATTTATTCTCTTTTGAATGTTCAATAACTTTTCTTTTTAATATTTATAGAAAATGTATATTAATCGATATTTACTCATTTGACAATCTGTAAATATTTGAAATATTCATTTAATTCATTATAATTTATAATAATTTAGAGGCTCGTACATATTTTCATTTATTTTTATGAAACCACCGCTTTAGTTTTTGAAAATGCTTACAATTGAATTCAATTTATTAGTTAAATGAGTGAAAGGTAATCCTCAAAATATTAGTTCTATTGCTTTATGTTGAGTTTTAACATGGAACATACGTATTTTTTTAATTTATCCTATAATTTTATCAGCATAATTTAGTTTTATAAATAATGACATTCCAATTTAATGAATTAAATAAAAGCGATATCATTATTTATGGAACCTAATTTCATGAAAAGTGTATTTGAAATTTAAGATAAGAGATAATGAATGCTCTTGAATAAAATGCTACTGTTGCTTTAGTAAATTGAAAAGACTAAAAAAGAAAAAAATAAAAAGAAAAACAAGAAAACTACCATATAAAGGAAAGTTAAAAAAATTGAAGTGTTTAAACCGGAAACTGTAACAAAATATAACTAGAAAATTACTTCATTATTTAAGTTTAAATTTTTTACAAACGTATTCTTTTAATTAATACAATCTTTATGTTGATTAATATTTAAAATTATAAATATAAATAAAATTAAATATTATTTAGTTATTATGGTTTAATTTGAACAATTAAATTTTCTCGATCAGTTAAATGTTTTAATTAACCATCTTATAATATTTATAATTTAATATACCCACAAATAAAACAAAAAACAAATATATAGCTACTTATTTTGAAGACTTAGAAGTGGACAAGTCAAAATGAATCTTTCCAGTCACACAAGTGAGATTTTTCCATCAACTAATTTTCTAATTAAATTAAGTCAGATTCTTTTGTTTTCAATAATTTAGTAAATTAAAGATTTGTTTTCAATAAATATATCAATCTATTTTATTTTCAAATCTCTTGGTTCGAACTTGGACAACTTAGGCATCAATTGGATTACAACTTCATTTCAAAAATAAATTATTTAGAGTAAATTCTTTTAAAAAGTATCAATTGTTTGGATGTTACAAGAAAATTCTTTTAAAAAATCTCTCAAAATTTCAAATAATTTTGAAGAAATATTTGCGAAAAAGAGAAAAAATTATTCTTACTATTCATATTTGACAGTTCACACAATTGATTTATAAGGGTTTTTTTCGGCTATTTTTCAACTCCAAAAATTAAATTTATCACATATTCTAATATAAAATAATGCAACGTTTAAAATAAGATCCATTGTGGCTATTTTTTTGACATCTAAATCGATGATTTTGGCTAAAATAATTAATTTTCAAACAACAATCCCAACAATTTTTTCAAAATAAAAAAAATCACATCAACCATAATCATTACATATTTTTCTCTAAAAAAATTCACCAAAACACACATCTCATATCTTATTTCTTATTCCTAAAAAAATATGGGCCCAATTGGTTGACATGTTCATCTCCGAGAATTTATTTTCATGATAAAAATGAGAAATGTGGTTTGAAAGATGAGATTTTTAAGAGAGAAATAGGTAATGATTGTGGTTGATGTGATATTTTTTTGTTGTGAGAAATTTGTTTGAGTTGATATTTAAATATAATTTTTGTTAAATTTGTTTAGTCAAACTCGTTGATTTACACGTCAGAAAATAGTCACAATGGATCTTATTTTAAATGTGGCATTATATTACATTAGGATATGTAATTAATTTAATTTTTGGTTTTGAAATAGAGTCGAAAAAATTCTTTTAATTAATTGTATTAACTGTCAATCATGAATAGTGAAATTCATTTGTTGCAAAAAAAATCAAATTATTTGTAATTTTGACAGATTTTTTTGTAAAATATTTTTATGAGATGCTAAACAAATGAGGCCCCAATTAGATGGAACATTCATCACCAAGAATTTATTTTCATGAGAAAAGTGAGAAAAAATATTTTAGGGATAATAAAAATATGTGTTTGGATGAGTTTTTTTTTTTGGAAAAAAATTTGTAATGATTACAATTGATGTGATATTTTTTTGTTGTGAAAAATTTGTTTGAATTGATTTTTGAATATAATTTATAATAATTTTTTAGCCAAATTATCGAATTAAGCATCGAAAAATAGTCATAATGGATCTTATTTTAAACGTTGCGTTATTTATAGTAGAATATGATTAATTTAATTTTTTTAATTAAAAGATAGTCGGAAAAAACCTTTTAAATCAATTGAGTGAACTGTCAAATCATGAATAGTTAGAGTCAAATTTCTATTTTTTTCAAAAAATTCTTAGAGATTATTATCTAAAATGTTGAGAGATTTTTTTGAAGATTGTTTTTAAGACGATACTAAATAAGTGATATTTTTCCAGGATTTTGCTGAAACAATTTTTCGTGGGTTGGAATTGCCAACCAATTGACCCCTGAATTTTTGGTAGTTTTTTTACTCTGAAATGATTTTTTGGGAGCACAAGTGGCCAACCAATTGAGGCCTTTTTCCTTACTTTTATCATGAAAAAGAATTTTCAGAGATGGATATGTCATTCAATCGGGCCCTTAGATGTTCTTTTATATTTATTTCTGGCCTAACTTCTGGGCCCAACTGTTTTGTCATGGACAAGTACTGATATGGCCCAACTGTTCTTGCCAATAGTTTCCACATAGACTTGGCTCAAGTCAAGAGCAACATGACAAAAAAGAAAGATAGATGGACACCATGTTCCGCCTGTGGGTCCGTTGGACAATAAATCATCATCGAACCCATTGAGCAAACGTTAAATTATACATATTTTATGTCACTAGCCCAAAATAAATATCCAGTGTCATACACCATCTTCACTATTATGGAGTTCGGTAACTGGGGGTAGCAAATGGATGAATTTGGTTGGTTTTGGAAAGAGTTGGGTTTTAGTTTTAAGATGAAACCAAATTCAATCTAAAAGCGAATTAAATCCAACTGAACTTAATATCTTGTTTTTTTTTTTCTTTATAGTTTAGATTATTTTGAAGCAATTTGGGCCTAACTTGGAACCATGTCAGTTAAGAACCAAATAAAATATTTAAAGAACCAACTCAATACAAACTAGTTTAATTGGATTGGACAATGCATTCATTTTGCCAGCCCTACTAGTAACTGTTTGTTGGAGAAAAATATATGATTTGTTTGTGTTATAAACTTATTTAAATAAAAACTTGCATGATTGGTAAACCACACAAGTCACAACACTTGACCAAAAAGTTACAGAAAAACTAATTGGTGAATGGAGAATTCAGGCTTCTTTTTCTTCTTCTTCTATGTTGTTGTTGTTGTTACACTCTGATCCGGCTTAAATTCTTCGACAGATGAAGATGCACTAGTTGCCTTCAAAGCCACCATAACATCAGACCCTCATGGCATCTTGGCTAACAATTGGTCAACTGATACACCCTTTTGTAACTGGATTGGTGTCTCATGTGGAACCAAACACCAACAAAGGGTCACATCCCTTGATTTACACGAACTCGGGCTCGGAGGAACTATTGCCCCGCATCTTGGAAACTTGACATTTCTTCGATATTTTGATATAAACAACAACAGTTTCACAGGTATCATACCCCGTGAGCTCTCTAATTTGCGGCGTTTAAAGGTATTAAATGTGGGAACTAACTCGTTCGACGGAGAAATACCGTATTTTGTATTCAACATGTCTTCATTGAGAATCTTGAACATGTCCCAAAATAGTCTGTCTGGGAGTTTCCCAAATGACACTACTTATTACAATCTTCCATAGCTTGAGGCGTTGAATCTCAGAGATAATTATCTTAGTGGACAGATATTGCCCAGCATTTTTAAGTCAAAAAGGCTCAAAATCATATCACTACATAGTAACAAATTTACAGGCACCATACCTGTGGAAATTGGAAACCTCACTTCCCTGAAAATTCTATTGCTTGATGACACATTTAACAAACAAACTTGTATATCATTTCGTTCTTTTATTTTCATACCGTATTTTGTATGGCAGGTGAATTACCAGCAGAGATTGGTAACTTGGTTTACCTCGAGTACTTGAGAGTCGGAAATAATTCCTTAATGGGTCCCGTCCCATATTCTGTGTTCAATATATCAACGATGAAGGAAATAGATCGTTCAGCAAATCACTTCTCGGGCAATCTTCCTTCGACTTCGGTATCACTTTCCAATCTCGAAATGCTTTTTCTGCAGTACAACAAGTTTTATCACCAATGCTTCTAATCTTATCGATTTGGATATGACCGATAACTCATTCACCGGCTCCATACCCGACTTTGGTAATTTAAGACACTTAGTATTTCTTTTAATCGAGATAAACAATTTGACAGGCTTGGGATTTTTCTCTTCATTAAGTAACTGCCAACATTTGAGGTACCTTTATGTATCAGAAAATCCACTAAACGGTATACTCCCATCTTCAGTCGGGAATTTATCCGATTCTCTTCAACACTTTAGAGCACGTGGATGTAACATCAAGGGTTCAATACCTTCTGAGATGGGAAACTTGAGCGGTATACAAACAATAAGTTTATCCCATAATCAGCTGACAGGATTCATCCCAACAGCACTTGGAAAATTGAAGCAACTTGAAGATATATATATCTCTGGTAATCGTTTGCAAGGTTATATCCCTCCAGATCTCTACACAATGAGCCATTTGGGGGACTTGTACCTGAGTGATAACATGCTCACAGGTACAATACCTGAATGCATAGGTCAACTTACATCCCTGAGTACAGTCTGGTTAGACTCGAACGAACTAAATTCCACTATACCTTCCAGCTTGTGGAACTTGACAGATATGTTGAGTCTAAACTTATCAAACAACCATTTAAGTGGCCAAATTCCCCAAGATATTGGAATCTTGAACCATATTACTATCATTGACCTATCCGCGAACCAGTTTTCAGGTGTTATACCGAGCTTGATTGGCAGTTCACAATCGATAGAGTTCTTATCTTTGGCACATAATAAATTTAGCGGTCCTATTCCTGATACTTTGGGGAATATCATAAACTTGGTATCATTGGATCTCTATTAATGATCTCTCTGGAGTGATCCCAAAGTCCTTAGAGAGTCTCCGCTATCTACAATACTTTAATGTGTCTTACAACAATCTTGAAGGAGAAATTCCTACTGGGGGATGCTTTGTTAACTTCACTGCTCAATCATATGTTCACAACTATGCCCTGTGTGGTTTCCATGTTCAACATTGCAAGAAAACTCATAAAAAAGTAAACAATGTTGCTTTACTAATGAAATGTATGTTGCCATTTTTGTCTGTTATAATCATCATGATGCTTCTTCTTATAAGAAGAAGAAGAAAACAGAAGGAGATACCATTGCCAGCTGATAATACCTCATTAGGCAAATTTTGGACAAGATTTTAGCATCAAAAACTTGTCGAAGGAACAAATGCCTTCAGTGAAACCAACTTACTCGGAAAGGGATCATTTGGGTCCGTATTCAGAGGGAATTTTTCAAACGGGCTAATCGTTGCAATAAAAGTGTTCAACTTGGAACTAGAAGGAGCTTCAAAGAGTTTTGATACTGAAAGTGAAATACTTAGCACTGTTCGTCACAGGAACTTGGTCCGAATAATTGGCTGTTGTTGTAACACAGAATTCAAAGCCCTCATTCTTACCTACATGCCAATGGGAAGCCTCGAGAAATGGTTACATTCTGAGACTTATTGTCTGGACGTGCTACAAAGATTGAAAATAGCGATAGATGTTGCATTAGGTTTGGAATATCTTCATCACGGCCATACATTCCCTGTGGTTCATTGTGATATAAAGCCAAGCAATATATTGCTCGATGAGGATATGACTGCCCATGTTGCTGATTTCGGACTTTCCAGGCTCTTTGACGAAGGCCAGGTCGTGATTCAAACGAACACCTTGGCCACAATTGGCTATACAGCGCCAGGTGATGTTTTACTCGTATTGAAAATCTTAATTTCAGTTACTTACATGTATAATAATGATAATAATAACGAAGTTTTAAATTTTAATGTGAATATAGAGTATGGATCGGAAGGGAAAGTATCGATAAAAGGTGACGTTTACAGTTATGGCATAATGTTGCTAGAAATGTTCACAGGGAAAAAACAGACAGACGATATGTTTAGTGAAGAAACGAGCTTAACTAGTTGGGTGATGGAAAAATTACAGAAAAACGCAGAAAATGAAATCCCGGCCCCTGGATTGGTAACGGTAGATGATCGATATTTTTCTGCAAAACAACAATGCGTCTCGTCGGTTTTCAGGCTGTCGATTCAATGTACAGCCATTTCACCGGAGGAAAGAATCAGCATGGAACAAACTGTGACGATACTTGAAAAAATCAGAACCATATTTTTGGCAAGCACAAACTATTAAGTAATCGTTTAATCTATTCTATTATAAAGCTATCTATTTTCTATTATAAAAGTATGTGTGTTTCTTTAAACTTTTGATCTACCAAATATATCCTTATGTTTTTTATTTTTTAATGGTAAAATAGTCAAATAATAAATAATAATAATAAGTTGTATATATCTATAAAAGATGTATATTTACTTTATGACTTTACAATGTTAATCCATTTATTTTAAGCATCTCCAACAATAAGTACAATTATAATAGGACTCTACAATAAATTCAATATAAATATAGATTTGAATAAGATTACTCCTAAGTTTTTTCAATTACGAAAGAAAATAAAAAAGAAAGTTTTATATATAAAGATGTTGATGCACGTTTATAATCCTAAGTAGGGGTGTAAACGAGTCAAGCTCGAGTCGAGCCTGGTAAAAATTTCATGTTCAAGCTCGGCTCATTTATTTTTTACCGAACTCGAGCTCGGGCTTGAACATGACGAGCCTAGTTTTTAATGTTCAAGCTCAAGCTCGCTAAAAACGAGTCGAGCTTGAGTCGAGCTTGAACAAAAATAAATTTAATTATTTTTTAAATTTTTTAGGAATTATTTTTATTTAACATATATTAATTAGCTATATATCACAAAAATGTAATTTAATTAAACCAATTTGTATAAACACATATAATAACATACTTAAATAGAAATATTATAATTTAGTATTATATATTTTGCATAACATACAAAAATTAAAATATTACTTACGTATTTTAAAATATGCTATAAATATAAAATTAAATATTAATTTTAAAATTTTGAATATTTACAAAAATATAAAATAATATTAATTAAAAGTTCGCGAGCCGGCTCGTGAGTTTATGAACAACTACAAATATGCTCAAACTCGGCTCACGAAAAAGCTCGAGCTCGAAATGCTCGGCTCAAGCTCGTGATATCCCGAGCTCGAGTCGAGCTCAATTCGAGCCAGCTCATGAAACTCATGAGCCGGCTCGACTCATCTTACACCCATAATCCTAACCACTAATCAATATCCATTAATTTTCTTTCTAACTAAATATCAATGCTATTAAAATATTTTATCATAATAAGTCATGATCATTAAGGTCTTCCATCCTCCTTAGTGTTAGTCTTTTATTTTAGAATACACAAACTCAAATATATAAAATCAAGTTTCAAAAGCACAGTATACTATATACATTAAAAGTAAAGAGTCATTAGAAAATAATATGCTATTGTTCAAATTTCTCTATAACTGAAATGCCAAAATAATTATAAATATTTAAATGTTTTAGAAGTTAATTATAGTGTAAAAACTATATATAAAATAATACAAAAAAATAAACAATAAATTAACTACAATTACAATAACATCAATTTGGGTACTGTTTGCCAATCTTTTAAGAGTATTTCAACAAATGTTTGTAGATTATTTCACTTGATGAAAAACAATGAGATTTATGCTATTAGATACAAGTTAACATACATTGATTACAACAAATTGCATTAATATTTTTAGTATTATTATTAAAAAACACAAAAGATAACTTAGTAATACGTTATTATTTTTATTTTGCATATATAAATTCGCATAACTGATAATTATAATTGAACGAGTGAAAAGATAATTGAATGATGAAAAAGAAAATGAAGTTGAATCTTATTGCACAAACTCAAAAGACAACATCACGAGTCAATTATTGCCTAACAAGAAACTATACAAGCTTAATGTTATAACAATTTATATAAATTCTCTCTTGAATGTTCAATAATTTAGTTTTAAGTAATATTTTATTAATTTTTATATAGATGGATGTTTACTCATTTGACTATTTCCAAATATTTTAGATACTTTTTTAATCAATTATAATATATAATAATTTTAGAAGCTTATGCATATTTTCATAAATATACATATTTTTTAATTTTTATTTAGGAAAACAGCCTTTAGTTTTTTAGAATGCATGCAATTGAATTCAAACTGTTAGTTTAATTAGTAAAAAGTAATCCTCGTAACTTTACTTTTGTTTCTTTATATTGTCCATTAACTTTAATGTGCAACATATGTACTTTTCCAATTTATCCTATAATTTTATTAGCAAAATTTAGTTTTATAAAAATTAAAAATACATTCAAAAGTAGTGAATTAAATAAAAATGGTATAATTATATAGGGACCTGATTTAAGGAAAAATGTATTTGAGGTTTAAAATGAGATATTTTAAATATCCTTAAGAAAAAAAAATACTAAAATTGCCTTAGTAAATTGACAAATGCTAAAAAGGACAAACAAACAAGAAAGACGAAAAGACTACATATAACCAAATTTCGAAGAGTATAAAAGGATAATTGCAAGTGCATAAAGTACTAATGTAGAGAAAAAATGAATTATTTGAACCAAGAATGAAATAAATAAAAAATTGCATCATTATCTAGGTTTAGAATATTGACAAACTTACACTTTTAATGAATAAAATCTTTAAATTTGATTAACATTTAAAACTCTGAAATCTGAATACATATAAAACTTGAAATTTAATATTATTTATATATAAAAATTATTTTAACAAGAGCATTAGAACACTCATATTTAGAATTAATACATCTCAACTAAAAATACTCAGATTAAAATAGAAGAATATTTATTTAAAATAAGATCAATATTTATTTTATTTTAAAAAAAAGCCACTTATTAATATAAAATCTAAATACAATAATGTTATAATTAAAGAGAAAAAAAATCATTTCTCAATATGTTATAGTTATTTTTCATATTGTGCATTAACTTTTATATTGCACATTATATGAGTTTTTATATTATCAAATTAACAAATCAATTTAATTAATAAAAAGACACAATCGGTAATAGATGAAATTGAATAAATAATAGATCTTTCATTTGCCAATATATTATGACTTGCGAAAATTGAGATTGGGTGTTTTAAACTGAGTCATATTTAATATTCTGAAAAGAAATACGCAATATTAACTTTAAAATTAATTTTACTCATTTTTTGCAAGAATTTTTTCATACTTTTTGTAATTTTGAGAGATTTTTTGTAAGAAATTTTTACGACATGTCAAACAATTGGATTTTTCATAGTCTTTTTACTCTGAAATTTTTTTTGAGGAAGAGTTAGCCATCCAATTGGGGACTAAGCTACTGTAGCATCAAATCATGACAGTTTTTATCTATTACTGATTAAAAAATAATTAAAAGTTATATTATAAAATTGTAATAGTTATATTATAGATGAATATATATTTGTATATAAATTTAAAATAAATAAATTGTTAAATATCTATAAAAAAAATTGATAAGCATATAAGATTTTATTTTTAATAATTAGAATTTATAATATAATAATGAGATTGTTATGATGTTATAATTAATATAGATGTCATTACATATTATGCTTGATAGTTATGAGAGAAATTGAGAGATTCATTGACAGAAACTTGTTTGGTTAGTATTGTAAATGAGACAGAAACTTGTTTGGTTAGGATTGTAAATGAGAGTGATATCCTACATGATATATATTCAAGTTATTTGGTTGTCATTATATATAAAGAGTGATACAATAGAAAAGTCTAAAATACCCTATTTTTGATGTTAAATTATCAAAATCATATATATAAAATTATACTAAAAAATATGAAATATAATTTATAAATCAAATAAAGATATTTTGAGTATCTTAAAAAATAACATGATTATATAAAATATATTTATCTTACTTATGTTGTTATAAAAATCATTTATATAAAATTATACTTAAACATATGGAATATATTTTATAATCAAATAAAAATATTTTGGTATCTTAAAAAATAACATGATTATATAAAATATATTTATTTTACTTATGGTGAATTATAAAAATCATTTATATAAAGTTATACTTAAACATATGGAATATATTTTATAATCAAATAAGAATATTTTAAGTATTTTGATAAAATAACATGGTTATATAAAATATATTCATGGTTCAAAGTTTCGGTACTAACCTAAGTTTCGGGTGGTTAAATATTAGAAACGTTTCGGAAAAGTAGGAGAAAACTTGCAAAAATGAGGAAAAAGATGGAAACAATATGAATGAAATGTAAACGACAAATGTTATCTTGATTCATTTTTAAGAATCAATATTTTGTTTCAAAATTTATAAATGTACACCAATAGTAAATAGAAAAATTTAATAACGAACTAAGTGATAATATTGGATTCAAATTTAGTGTTCTTATAACATATAATCGACAAAGTTTAAGCAAGTTAACTTGTAAAATACGAAATTGTAAAAGTGTTACGATTTATATTTTTAAATTATTAAAAGAAAAAATTTCTCATATAACATTATAATCAGTAGTATGTATTATGTGGTTTGTTAAAATAATCATTTAATAATTCGTATATCGTTAGAAGAAAAATTATAATCTTAGTTTTTTGTGTTTTCTAATGTGTATATTTGAATATGAACAAAATTGTGATTTCGTTGATTAATTATTTAGAATTTATTTGATTATATTTTAGACTTAATTTTAGTAAATTGTTGAATTTTTTTTTATTTTGTTCACTATTATGCTCGGAAAAAAATTAAGAAACTTTCATTTTTTCATGGAAATTATAGAAACAATGAAAGTTTCAATGGAAACAATGGAAACATTACTTGTTTCTCCTTGGAAACATTGTAATTTCGAAACTACTTCATAATTTTTTTTGGCTCAGTTGAGAAATTGAAACTTTTCGATGGAAAAGAAAGAAACTTTGAACCATGAATATATTTACTTTTTTTTATCATATTGTTGAAGTTGAATTATCAAATCATGTAAATAAAATTATCCTTAAAAATATGGAATATATTTTATATATCAAATAAAAATATTTTAAATATCTTAATAAAATAACATGATTATATAAAATATATTTACTTTCCTTATATGATGGTTTTAATACCAAATTCTGAAGTTTAATTCCATATTTTTAAGATTTGGCGTATGTGTAGTTTTTTGGGTAAGATTGGGCTAAATCTAATAAGATAGAGATTAGGTTAAATGTAAAGGGTAAATTAGTAATTTTACTTTTTAAAATAGGTTGGATATAATCTTGTGATAGTGGATACCACCTACCTGCTGGTATCTATTATCCTAGAAATGGAGTGATTAAACATCGGGTTTATTAGATATTATGGGTCGAACTTGTTGAACCAAACTTAAAATTAAGATTGATAATTAATATATCACTCCTATAAACCCCAACTAAACGAGTACTTAATTAGTAGAATATGGATAACTCATTATCAAATCTTACATATAACATGCTATTTTAAATTAAATTCATTTGCACTAATCACGTATCTTCAACCTTATTTTATGACTTTATTTTATGCACTAAATACATGATATAATTTATGACTAAAATATACAAAAAATACTAAATTATAATTAAAAATAATGAGCTTAAACATAAAAGTTACATGATTTTCTTGACAAATTTATGTTAGATTTTCGTTTTAAAAAGTAATAAATAGAAACATGTTAAAAACTTCTTTATTTATTAAGTCACTTTTGAATTTCAAAAGTATCTTATAAAATATATTTAATTCTCAATTGTTCTAGACAAACACCTCTTATATTCTAAGACATATTTTACATATTATTTACTCCACGCAGTTTGAGCTTTCAAGTTTCAATAAAACTGTTTTGAATATTATTTACTTCACATAATTTTAAATATTTATAACTTATTGGATAAAAATACGCGTAATTAAGTTTTGAATATATAATATTATAAACTTAAAACATAGCCACATACCTGATGAATTTATTTAGTAAGTATTTACTTATTTAATTATTATATAAATTTTGAATTTTTAATAATTTGATTTATTTTAAGCATTTTATTCAAGAGTTGAAGTATTATTTTCTATTTTGTTATTTATTATCTGAAAATAGTCTATATGATCATTCCATCGATTATAAATTTACAATGAAATAAAAAATTATAGTTTATCAAATATATTTATGAAACTAAGTCATTAGAGTTAGTAGAAGAATATTTATTTGAAATTATATGGTTATTAGATTAAAGAAAAAGTACATGAAAAAGAGTTGGACAATATGCTTTAGTTATTTTCATTATTGTGCTTAACTATTGCATGAAATATGTAAAAATATAAGTTTGATTAAATAAATAAAAATACTATACAAGTATCCAACATTTGGGCGTGAAAACTATTGAAAGTATAAAAAAATGAAAAGTAAGAAAAAGTGAAGCGATTGATATTCCTTAAAACTAAATAAAGATTTAGTTATAAATGAAGTAATGAATTTATATAAAATTTATTTAACTACATTATTATTTATGCTTTGGTTTTTTAATTAATTTAGTTCTTTCAAAAATTAATTAATTCTTTTACGTCAACAATATTAATTTTCAAATAATTAGTTTATTAAATAAATAGTTCACTTAGTTATATTATTATATAAATTTTGAATTTATAATATATTCAAGTTGAAGTATAGTTATGTATATAAATTACTTTAACAAAATCGTATAATTCATGTTCAACGAAGGTGTTATTTAATTTACTAGTTAGAGTAAAGATTTACCTTAAGGCAAAGCCGAGCAGAGCAGAGACGTCCTGATCGAAAACACTAAGAGCACTCACAGGAAGTGAAGTAAAGCATACGTTGTAGAAGGCCATGTACCACTACCAACCATTATAATGAAGCATGAGGCTCGAACCAGAATAAAGAAAAAAAACCCAAAGGCTTCTTGTAAAAGAAATAACATATCTGCAATTATACCAGGAGGAGATCAGAAAAATGAAAACCTATTAGCTGATATAAATAAGCTAGATTCGTTAAATGATGATGTCTAACAACTAATTTAGCTTTATAAGTTTCAACTAAAAGTATTAACATGTACGTATCACAATTTTACCCCATGTCACTAAAAGTAGATTGAAATTGCACCCCTTTTTTTAGAGTTGTCAGCATCTAACCATGGTAATTTGCAGAACCTCATGTATGGTGTCTTAACATGTCTACAAACAAAATTGAAAATTCTAAAGTGACAATACCATCAATCATAGATATTCGTTTTTTGAGAATCTAAAGTAATCACTATTAATTTGTTTCATGCATGTCCTCTCTCAGTAAGCTACAATACAAGCATATACCTACAGCACATATTGTATAATATTTTATCATTTCTGCAACTTTAAATAATTCATGCAAAGAGATGATGCTAGTTTGTGTTTCTTCAAACCCAAAGTCTACAAAAGCAGCAGCAGCAGCTTCATGATTGACTGATAATTGTAATCTAAAATCTCAAAGTGTAATTAAACTAAAAAAAAATTGTTAATGAATAGTATGATTTTATGTGAACCATTAGAGCAACTTCAATGGAG
Organism: Verbascum thapsus; assembly: GCA_963669365.1. Classification (NCBI taxonomy): domain Eukaryota; kingdom Viridiplantae; phylum Streptophyta; class Magnoliopsida; order Lamiales; family Scrophulariaceae; genus Verbascum; species Verbascum thapsus. Next base: position 20,285,158 of record OY770107.1, read on the forward strand.
CGGCATTTTGGCGTTGGAGGGCCAAAATGCCGCTCCAATAGAACGGCAAAAGGGGGGGGGAGGGCACGGCAAATTTGCCGTGGGTGAACAGTAGAGAGGCAATTTTGCCGCTCTACTGTTCACCCACGGCAAATTGCCGTGGGTTTTTGCTTTTTTTTTATTTCTTTTTCCTTTTTTTTTGTTTTTAATTTAGTATATATATTTATGATTTAGTACAATTTGGTCCATTTACAATTAAGCCCCTAAATTTTATAAATGTTACGATTAGATATATGTTATTTTTTTATATATGTTATTTTTATATTTGATTATATAATATTAAATGTAAATTAAAATATATAAAAATATTAATTGAAACATGGATATATTACATGAAATAGGAAATAACTAATATTACATGGAATGGAAAATTACATGAAATAGGAATTCACAAGATTAGTGAATTGCATTTTTTATCGTTTTTAATTATTTAAATATAATTCGAGCTTTATATATTACGTACAATTTTAATTTCATTGATTTTTAATTTTGTCGATAAAATATTAAAAATATATATACTACGTATTATTATTAAATAATCATTGTATAATTTTATAAGTTTAGAAAATATAAAAAAATATTAACTTGGATGAATATGTAATAAAGAATTAAATGTAGGGTGTTATTTGTAAAATATAAGAAATAATAGTAAATGGGGTTTAAAAGGAATATTATGTGGAATATACTTTTAGAGTGAGATATAGTGATATACATTGGAGTAGATTACTGTAGCAATCACTAAAATGGTGAAAAAGTTATACCATAGTGAACAACATTGGAGATGCTCTTAATCTGCACATGTCAAAATATATTTGTGACAATTAGATATAAATTGTTTGTGAGTCGGATTAAAAAAGAAATGAAATGTGTAGGTTTAAATTATTTCATGCTAATGTTAAAAATGTGGGGGTTCATTGTATTATTAAAATAATTTATGAGATTTGTTTTGATTGTGGATTAATTATAGGAAAAAATTACCTGCGTATAGGACTATAACTAATTCTAAAATGAATCTTATGGGACAACTTCATAATGTGTAGCATAGTTTACAAATCTTATTTGAAAATAATATTTATCATGCCATCTTTATTGGAAGATTGGTTTAGTAATGGTCAATGTGCTAATAATTAAGAAAAGAAATTTTATGAGTAAGTCTACTCTTATAGTTTTCCCAAAAGCAGAGTTATGTGGGGGTTTCTTCTCCGAATATAGTGTGAAGGTTTATCTTGATTAGAGATAGAAAATTGTGGAAAACTATTATATATGAATTAATAAGAACAATAAATTTTGCAGTGCAAAATTATATTTATATGAGCTATAAAAAATAATTACTCTGAAATTAGAATTTCAAGAAAGAAATCATAGTGAATTGTATGTTTCAAGATGGGTAATATAATTTATACAAATCATGCAAATATTGTTTGTAGCATTATTGCATATGTGTGTGCGCATTGAAAAAGGAAAGAGGAAAATTGCATTGATTAACATTGGATTCCATGAGATGGAAAAGAGACATAAATAATATATTCCATGAGATGGAAATATTGTCTCGAGGGACTAGCGCGGAGGCTAGATCCTTATCATCAAGGGGGATAGGCTAAGTCCAAAAGGGAATCACCTCCGGGAGCAACCCAACCTTTGTGATCGGAGACCCCGTGAAGAAAGTTCAATGGGTAGGAACAACCTACAATGCGTGATTCATAAGCACAATTTTGAGGAGAGTATTCTATAAGATGCCTCCTTCCCAATCCGTAAGGTGAAGTGCTGTAAAAGTGTGATGTTAGGTTGGGATTTGACCCTTAATGGGAAAATCCGCGGGGTAAAGGTCACACGTACCCTTGGAGGTTTCATCTAAGTGAGAGTCGCCTTGAGGGTCGGGGCTATGGGTTTGGACTGACCCTAGAGACCTCACGAGAATCAAGATCAGAGCGCATGGCCGGTAAACGCGCAAACCCCCTATAATTCATATCCTAAAGTCTATATCGTGTGTGTAGTAATTGAAGTTTGATCAAGGGACCTAATTCAAGGCTTAGTCCATTATGACTCCCTCAAATGGATGTACTATCACTAAGTGTAGGTTCAAGCCCGGAAGGCACCTACACCTATTGCATGATATAAAGTTGCCACCATATTTTATTGATTTATTTAATTTCAGAAATTTTAAATCTTGTGGAGGATTGTTGGAAATAAGCTTTAAAATTTCTTTAATTATTTTATTTCCAATAATTATTTTTTTATTAAAATCTCACAATTAGTGTGTCTACTTATTTATAATTTAATATAGATTTATAACCCCATTACCATCTTATTTATGTGATTTTGACCAATTAATTTTATCATTAGTGGACCTAATTAGTATTTATTTTATGGTGATTTATGTGGTCTTTTAGTGGTCCATTAATCATTTTGACTTGGTCAAAATTCATTTCCTATATAAAAAGGTCATAGTCTACTTTGTTTTTACACATATGAAGAGAGTGACACACTTTTGTATATTGTGAGATTATTTCATTTTCTCCCATAAGAATGTTTTGGCAACGTGACTAAGGATTGGTTCCCATCTCCTTGTGGTCGTGCACATAGGATGAGACATCGCTGTGAGCTAATGGGGTTTTATCTTGGAGTCGTGATCAGCCGTAAAAACCTGCATGTAGGGAGGCAATCATGCCTTTAGGACAGCGTCATGTGGCGTGACTCTCCATCGGTGCAGTATCTTATTTTAGTGTTATAATATATATATTATTTCATGTTTTATAAGAATATATAGAATTGATAATAATATAATCTTACATGTATTTGAGTATTATTAAGATTATGTAAACACAAATCACAAATATACAACAATTGTATCTTCGGAGTGTGGATTGAAAAGTGGTATGAAGATACATAGTATTTTTTATATATGGGGAATGAAGCTTTTATGGTCCGATTGTATTAATATTCTACGTAGAGATGTTTGTAAAAGCATATAAATACTTGTTGCATTGATTGCTTTTGATATCCTATGTAGAGTAATTTTGTAACGGCTTTTTATAATATGTCATTAGTCGATTTTAGTAATATTAAATTACTTTTGTGACGACTTATATATAATATTATATAAAAGTAAAAAATATGTAATAAATATTGATTCATATATTAATAAATATAATCATAGTTAATGAAATATTATTATTATACATATATTATTATAATATATCATATTATATAAAAGCTCTAAGAGGCTTCTTTTTCAATTTTCTTCTGTTATAGAGAGCCCGGGCCCCTAATTACATAAGCCCGGGCCTTAGGGACTCCTTTAATTGATTTCTTTCTAATCCGCGAGCCCGAGCTATAAAATATGTTAGCCCGGGCTCTAGGGGTCTGTTCCCACTTACCAGCCTAAAAGTCTGTTGCTAGGGCCCAGAGCTTATTTAATATGCGGGCTCTAAGGTGCTTCATTTACCATATGTATATGTATACATATTATATATATAATTTTTTTTATACACAAGTTATAAAAGTATATGTGTATATAGTGATATTTATAATGTGTGTATATATATAATTATACATACATATGCATATATTATTATAAACCAAAAATAAAAATATGAGCTGGGTCTAAAGTAGCCTATTTGGCCAATTCAGCTTAGGGGGTCAGTCCCCTAAGCCAACCCGGTTAAATTACTTTTGTGACGACTTTTGTATTTGTGGAGCGCCTTTATGTATTTAAACTTTTTTTGGGCTCGAGCTATGTTAGCTAATTTCAAAGAAATTTGTCATGTAATTTTACAATTAAAAGTCGCTAAATAAGTTAAATATATTTAAAATTAAATTATAACAACAAACAAATATGCACAAATTTTCGTTTTTCAATTAAAAAAAATAATTTCTTTGGTCTCTTCTTCAGTCTCTCCGCCAGCTCTGCAATAGTAAAAAATTAAGTTATAAAAGAAATTAAAATTGCTTCTGCAGATATATGACTGCACAACGATAAGCCTCACACTTTCCAAAAAAAAAAAACAAAAAAAAATTATTTACTACTAGCACATGACTAAAATACTACAACATTATTTACTTCCAGCACATGACTAAAACACTACAACATAACGAATTTCTGTCCAACAAGGATTGAAAAACAGTAAGAGGAAAGTCATTAAATCTATTACACAAACACATACAACTAAAGTGTGCACAAATATACAATTTAATGACACAACACATATGACTACAACACTACAACACAACGAATTTCTATCCAACAAGAAGGATTGGTGTGTGGAGGCGAGTCTTTAAATATTTTATTCCACATAACTTCAAAACCTTGGATTATGATTGCTGGTTTCTCGGCCGCAAATTCCCAATTTATAGTTATAAATTTACTTTACATTATTTAAAAAAAAGCACCAAACAATGTTATTTGATTTTTGGGAATCAAATATTTTATCTAGATTCCTTGACTTGCCAAACAAATGAAACCTAAATCTAAATGTTAGATGCATGAAGGTTGGATTAAATGTATAAGGTAAGAATACTTACATAGGTCAAAGGTGTTGGGGGTGGCCTTCGACTCCAAATTGATTTTCGAAGCTGAGGTATTTCATCCATTTGAGGCTGCATATTATCCTGATGAATCTCTGCAACATCTATGCAATCATCCAATAGCGGCATCGAAGATGACCCGATAATATCGAAAGCTGAAAAAAATTATAAAATGCAATTATGTTTTCATTCATATGCATAATAAACTCATAAAGCATTAACAATGATAAAAAACATATTTGCCTTACCTTGAAAGTCTTGAGGTAGAGATGTCGAAGATGACCTGACAATATTTGAAGCTGAAAAATATTATAAAACGCGATCATGTTTTCATTCATCTTCATAATAAAATCTTAAAGCATGAACAATGATAACATACATATTTGACTTACCTTGAAAGTCTTGAGGTGTTGGCGAATGTGGACTCGGAGGATTTTCAGCCTCTAACTGCTGATCTTGTTGTACTTGAGGTCGATCGAGAGGAGCAAAACCTTTGAAAAATAATAAAAATATATTATCATAGACCGTGGTTGAATTCAATTGAAAAATCACGTCGGAACCTCTTATATGGAGTCCATAATACATCCTACAAATATATTTGGTACAAAAGTTTAGATAAAAAAATTTAAAGAAAAAACAAAAGAGAACATATAAGTACATCAAACATACCTCTTCGGTCACGGAGGCAAGTCTGTTAGCAAAAAGGTTATCGACACCTCGATCGGATTTCTTCGATGGTTGAGCCATCAATCTTCCCCAACATCTAAACGCCGGAAACACATTGTCGGGTTCAACGTTGTCTTCAAAATAAGAAATTCTCAATGGGCGTACACGCTCCATAAAAAACTCCTCTAAGATCCAAGAAGGCCCCCTCAGATTTATCGGCTTCTTTCGGAGACAATCGTGCAAGCATGCAAGAACAGCCGTCCCCCATGCATGCCATTCAATGCGTTAACAGACGTGTCCCTCAAAAACATTAGCCAGTAAATTTGGACAAGGCCTTTTTCACTATCGGGAAACAAAATAGTTCCAAGTAAATACAGGAGATATGCCCTGACATACTCCTCCAATGCAGGGTCATCCTCTCCTATTTCTTCAGGAACTACTTGATAAGTATCCAACAGCCATTTCACTTTTAGTGTGCCGTCTTTTTCTCTGCCGGATATGATTCCCTTAGAAGTTGGTTACAAAATGTAGCCAAATCTAAGGGGTCTTCACAGACAACCGGCTTCCTCTCAACAGGCAAGCCAATTAAATAATATATGTCCTCTAAACCTAAATATAGACGGACACCATTATTTTGTACCCCAAGCTGGAAATAACTTTCTTCTACATTATATGTTTCTACTATAGCTTGGAGTAAATTTCCTTTTTGTCTGTGAACGGGAAAGTCCAGAAAGTGCTCAAAACAAGTTTGTCTGAGCTTCCTAGAAACTCTCCTATCCACATTCCATGATGTAAAACTCTTAACAGATGCTCTTGGCCTCATTGTTTTCCTTCAAAGAATATGAATTAACACAAGCACGTATGTTATGAATAGGGGGTGAAATTGTTGTAAAACGGAATTATTGAGAAGAGAAGATGTGTGCCCTTACACGGAAACAATCATAATTATACATAAATTCTAAGCATATGAATTTTATCTCAAATTATTTTGTTATATAGTAAATACATTGAATAACATGACATAAAAGTTCCATATTAAATTAACACGTACTTCAAAATTTTACCAAATTTTGCAGTGGTGTTAAAAACACCCTCATATAGATACAGAAATTCAGCATATTGGAAGGGGTTAAGAGCAGATTTGTTGGAATGAATACAAATGAATACAATCTGAAATTCTTCCTAAACTTCTTCTATTCTCTCTTTATCCTTATTCTAATTCTTCTTCATTCTTTAAATTATTGAAAATATACGTCAAAACATTACATTCACAAATATACATACAACAATCCTATATCACAAAATCTCCCCCATGCCTTACTCTTATTTTCACATTTTCACATTTTCACAAACATACATACAACTATCGAAACACAAGCAAACATATCACTTCGAGAATTCTCACAAACATACATGATATGGGTCGTATTACTATGGTCCTAAGCACGAGTACGACTATGAGCCATACACGAGCTGTGAGGCTACGACCCATAACCCTCTTAAGGAATTAGGGCTGACGTGGACCTGAATTGCAATCCAAGTCCCTCCAACTTCTCAATTTGCATAACACTACAAGATCCGTGTATTTTTGTTGTACGGGTCAAGTACAATAAAGGACCCGACAGATCCAGACTGTACATCAAGGACACGTGTATGATGGACGTTCGTACATCCGTATTGTCCGTACAATGTATATTTTCTATAAATAGGCGCACTGTCCATTGGGAAAAGGGACCGATTACGTGAGATTAATTAGTACTTACCCGCTCTACTACCGAGTCATTACGGAGTACCTCGTTTACATATTTGAACTACGTAAGAATTGATCCTAAAGAAAGGTACGTATGCAGCTTGGGTCGTACCCCAAGTGCAGTCTATAATCTATCTTCAGGTTGGGCTACGCTTTGTGGCTCGGCTTGACCTAGCTCGATTATTTCGACCTAGATCAGGTGGCGCCGTCAGTGAGAAACTACTAATTGATTGATGAAATTCTTACAACGATTTGATGGATAATCAGGAGGCAAGTATGGAGGAAACCCCCTTAGCAAGGCATATGGGGACGAGCTCCAGCACCATGATAACTATAACCCAAGAGGAGCTGGATCGTAGGTTTCAGGCTCAAGTGGAAGAAATGATGAGAGCAAGGATGGAGAAGGCACCTGTCATCCCAAGAAGGCTATTCAATGAAGTGATAGATGTTGAGGATGGGTCAACCAGGCCAAAAGAGAATGAGGAGACACCTCGTATGCAAGACGAAAGCCCTAGACGAGCAAGGCATATGACAGCATTGATGGGGCGAAATGCACCATTTTCTGAGGGGATAATGAGGGAACTTCCGGACAAAATTTTTGTCATTCCCGCCTTGCCCAAGTTCGATGGAACAGGAGATCCAACACCTCATGTTACTTCATTTGAATTGCTCATGTCATTTCAGGATCAGTCCGAGGCGGTGAACGCCAGGATATTTATCTCAACCCTGACTGGGAGGGCGCATGAGTGGTTTACGAGCCAACCAAGTGGGAGCATAACTTCTTATGCACAGTTAATTAAGAAATTCGAAAATTATTTTGCCACTAATAAACGAACCAAGAAGTCCGTTTCTATGTTAATGGGAATGAAACAAAACACTGATGAATCTCTAAGGAATTTTATGCATCGTTTTAATCAAGAAATGTTAGATTTTCCAGACATAACTAATGAGCTAATGCTTGGAATTTTAGTATAAGGTTTGAGAACTGGACCTTTCACGAATGCAAATGCTCGTAAGCCCCACAATCTCATGAGGAAATGATGGACCTGGCTGGACAGTACATCAACGAGGAGGAAATGAATGAAATGAAGAACTCTGAAAGTCTAACCCACTAATGATTCATACAGGAATTTGAGCGATAAACACTATAACAGAGTTGAAATACCTCCTAAAAACGACCCACAAATGGATCGTAAAGGAGAGAACGAAGGTCGTCCTCAAGGGTTGGGATCTAGAAAGGACCACGAGCGAGCCCGTCGATTTCAAAAATATGAGAATTATGCTCCTTTGAATGCTTCGCATAAGCACGCCTTCCTAGCAATCCAGAACTCCAGATATGCCGACCAAGTGGTGCCACCAAAACCATTGGGATCTATAAACAAATATGCTCAACATAAATACTATGAATATCATCGGGAAAGAGGCCGTGATACAGATGATTGCTACCAGTTAAAAGACGAAATAGAACGATTAATACGCGCAAGGTATCTCCGACATTTCGTCGACAATTCTGAAAGGGATAGGCGTGCTCGCCCCCAAAGCAGGTCCTTGGAAAGGCGACCGTACAGGCTGAATGAGGCAGACGAATCAAAACATGATCAGCGCATAAGGAGGAATGAGAGTCCGCACCAAGAAAGGAACAGAAAAGATAGAGATAAAACAGTTGAGCTCGATAGACAAAACTTGCCTGAAAGAGGCAATATTTATGTGATTTCTGGGGGACCTGTATTGGGAGACACATCAAGTGCAAGAAGAAAACACCTAAGGGAGTTGATGTCAGAAACACGAAGGGAGCACTCCGAGATGGTACTCACAATCAAGGATAAAGAAGAACCTATAACATTCACGGATAGAGATCTCGAGGGAATGTTGGTTCCCCATAATGACCCGATGGTGATAACGATGGACGTGGAAAATTTTGCGGTTCACAAGGTCCTAATAGACACAGGCAACTCAGCTGACATCGTATTCTGGGAGGTGCTGAAGAAAATGGGATTGGATGCAATTGATTAAAAACCCGTGAATACCCCGCTGATGGGATTCACTGGCTCACAGATTATGCCTAAGGGGTCAATTGATCTGGATGTATACCTTGGAAGTTGCCCTACCAGAAAGACGATGCGTGTTACGTTCCTCGTAGTGGATACTCCATTCGCCTATAACATGATTGTAGGACGACCCATGCTGAACAAATTTGAAGCAATTATATCAACGGTGCACCTTAAAATGAAATTCAAAACTCGTTCGGGGATTGGAGAGATGAGAGGAAACCAACTAGAAGCTCGGCAGTGTTATTTGACCTCATTGGATCGGACTGACCATACGGAACACAGGAAAAGAAAGCGAGAAATTCTAGAGATAAACTGGGTTCAAGTGCTAGCGTCGGAATTGATTGCCAAAATTTCTACTGAGGAAATGGAAGCAATGAAGCAAAAGAAAAAGAAGGATCGTGGAAAGTACAAACCCGATTCCCCGGACACTGCAGTACAACCTATCCAACACAAAACCATTCAACTGTACGCCAACGATACTGAGAAGGTTACAAAAATTGGAAGTGAACTTAGCCCAGATGTAGAAGAGAAACTGATAAACTTTTTACGAACTAACAGGGATATATTCGCATGGACTGCGGCAGATTTTCAGGGTATTGATCCTTCTATCATTGAACATCGATTGAATGTCGACCCAAAAGCAAAACTGGTCAGGCAGAAGCATCGTAACTTTAGGCCGGAAAAGAATGTCATTATTGAGGCAGAGGTTAAAAAGCTCTTGGATGTTGGATATATTAATGAAATTCAATTTACGGACTGGTTGGCCAATGTTGTTATAGTACCAAAAACTGGTGGCAAATGGCGAATGTGTACAGATTTTACAGATCTGAACAAAGTCTGTCCTCGTGATCCGTATCCCTACCTCGTATCGACTTATTGGTAGATTCAACTGCAGAAAGTGCACTATTGAGCATGATAGACGCCTATCAAGGCTTTAATCAAATCATGATGGCAAAGGAGGATCGTGACAAAACGTCTTTCGTCACGGCACGAGGTGTATATTGCTACAATGTGATGCCATTTGGACTCCGAAACTCTGGGGCAACATACCAACGACTCGTGAATATGATGTTCAAAGAAGAGATAGGAAAAACGATGGAGGTTTATATTGACGATATGTTTGTAAAAAACACCAAATAATGTTATCATTTAATGCATCTAAAAGAATCTTTTCGAATCATGAAGGAATACGGAATGAAACTAAACCCGAGCAAGTGTACCTTTGGTGTACGAGGGGGAAAGTTCTTAGGCTACTTGGTCTCGGAAAGAGGAATCGAGGCGAACCCTGATAAAATCAAGGCTATACTGGACATGAAATCCCCACAAACTATTAAAGATGTACAAAAATTAACGGGTCGTATGGCCAGTTTGAATCGTTTCATATCACGATAAAGGCATACACTTTTTCAAAATTCTACGGCACATGAAAAGCTTTGAATGGACTGCTGAATGTGAACAAGTGTTCCAAGATCTGAAGCAATATCTGATGTCTCCACCATTGTTAACTAAGCCTGTCCCAAACGAACCATTATATCTCTACTTGGCAGTATCAACGGTGGCAGTCAGCGCTGTGTTAGTGCGGGAAATAAACAGTGAGCACGGGCCTGTGTATTACGTCAATAAACTTATGCAGGGAGCTGAGCAAAATTATACCGGGTTGGAGCAATGGGGTCTAGCAATGATTACTACGGCTCGAAAATTACGACCTTACTTTCATTCGCACCCGATCATCGTGTTAACGGATCAACCGATACGGCAGACGTTGGGAAAACCTGATGCTTCGGGACGAATGATTAAATGGGCCATTGAACTAGGAGAGCATAACATCGAGTACAAGCCAAGAACGGCCATCAAAGCTCAAATTATGCCAGATTTTCTGGTTGAATGTACAACCTTCAGTATAAACGTCTTGAATGAAATATATCCAAAACCATGGTTGACATGTTGATGGTTCGTCCATGGCAAAGAGGGGAGGAGCAGAAATATGGTTCCGTTCCCCGAAGGAGGAAGATTTGGAGTTTGCCTTGAAGTTCGACTTCGATGTCACAAACAATGAGGCTGAATACGAAGCTTTGATTTCAGGTCTTAAACTGGCTGAATCGCTGGGTATTAAAAATCTGTGTGTGTTCACTGATTCTCAACTTGGCGCCAAGCAAGTAAATGGCACATACGAGGCAAAAGAAAAAACGATGATAAAATACTTGGCTATGGTCAAACAACTTTCGATGCAATTAGAGAAATTTGAATTGTTGCAGATCTCGAGAGAAGAAAATGAACGAGCCGACGCTCTTGCAAAATTTGCAAATCAAATTGTAGGCTGTAAGAATCGCCAGATTACTTTGATGATTTCATCACATTCAGAGCTCAGCTCTCTAGCTTCGGTTGCACCCATAGAAGGTAATGTTAGTTGGAAAACTCCTATAATGCAATATTTATCGGACCAAACCTTGCCAGATAATAAAATAGAAGCTCGACGATTGGCACAGCGTTCGACTTGTTTCACGATCGTGAACAATGACCTTTATAAGCGATCCGTTTCAGGAATATTACTTCGATGTTTAAATATGGAGGAAGCTCAATATGTAATGAGAGAAATTCACGAGGGTAGTTGCGGCAACCATTCAGCAGGTCGTTTCATGATCTATATTAAGTGACCATACTATAATGTTTACTACCTACATACCAAATCTCAGAACCAAGCAAAAATTTAATCGTCGTAAAATCATGCAGGTCGTTCCATAGCTCAAAAGATTATTCGGCAAGGATACTTTTGGCCAACATTACTTCAAGACTCGGTTGAGTTTGTGAAACGATGCCGAGAGTGTCAGTTGCACGCAAATTTGACTCACCAACCCGGGCAACCAATGGCACCAATCAAGATTGCTTATCCATTCGACCAATGGGGCATTGACATTTTAGGTTATTACATCGACTAAAAATGCATTCAAATAATAATTTCATGCAAAATCAAGAAAACTAAAGGCGATATCTTAATATTCCCTTCAGGTCCATTTTCGCCAACTCGGGGACAGAAGAAGTTTATCATACTGGCGATAGAACACTTCAAAAAATGGATCGAGGTTGAAGCAGTGGCTCGTATAACAGAAAACGTAGTCATTGAATTTATTTGGAAGAACATAATCTGCAGCTACTGTGTAACTATATTACCAGCAGTGCGAATACCAGAAATTACTTGAATGAATCACTTAAAAAAAATTATATTTTTTCTCCTACCTATGCAGGTTCGAAATTCCGAGGGTGTTAATCTCGGACAATGGAACCCAATTCAATGGTCGAGCTATCACTGGTTGGTGTTTAGAATTGAAGATTAAACAGAATTTCACTGCGGTGGGACACCCACAATCTAATGGACTTATAGAAGTGGCGAACCGTATAATATTGCAACATCTGAAAACTAGGTTGGAAGGCGAACGAGGAAAGTGGGCTGACGAACTTCCAGGTGTCCTATGGGCTTATAGAACCACTCCAAGGTCATCCACGGGCGAAACCCCATTTTGCCTCGTATACGGGTCTGAAGCGGTGATCACAGCGGAGATTGGAATGTTAACCGACAGAGTTGCTGCATACGATCCACACAGTAATGAAGAAGCTCGCATGCTAGAATTGGATACGATAAATGAGATACATGAGAAAGCGTATGCCACGATCTTAAGGCAAAAGAATACGATGCTTAGAGCATATAACAAGAGAGTAAAACAACGAACATTCAAAGTAGGAGATCTTGTGCTGAAAAAAGTGGAAGTTTCCAAAATAGTTCGTAAATTAGAGCCGAACTGGGAAGGGCCGTTTAAAGTAGTCAAGATCACGCGAAATATGACCTACCGACTGGAAGACATGGATGGGAAAGAGTTACCCCGACCATGGAATGTAGACAATCTCAAACGATTTTATGCCTAGTTAGAAGATGCAGTTTCACCTGCGTGATACTTACGAGATGTTGTGCCTCGTATATGATTCAGTTTGATTAGATTCTTATCGATCTTATGCCTAATTAGAAGATGCAGTTTTTAAGTAATGATACTTACGAGATGTTGTGCCTCGTATATCACTCAGTTTAATTAAATACTTATTGGAATGGGCATGAATTGTCTTTTAGCAATATTTATACCTTGAAATTCGTAGAAGAATACTTTATTAATTCACCAACGTTGAAATAAGGAAAAATGTGTAAACCAACTCCTTAGACATCATCTGCTCGACATAATATTAATTCAAACCGCAAATTAAATTATTCATGATTCTGGTTATATTTTACCAACGACCTTACCATTATTAAATCGGTCATTATTAATATGAATCATCATACCGACAATTGAAACTTCCAATTTCGAAGCATTATTTCAATAACTTAACAAACTAAAGTTGAAAATTTGAAGATGAACAGCAGACACAACTACAATATAAATCCCAATTCTATGATCGTAACATAAATCACAATTAAAGCAGGAATATCATTGTCATGTTACAAAACCACAATATCAAATGGAAATCTTCGTGCAATCTTCAACAACTTTCTCTCCTTCAGATTGATCTTGCTTTCCAACTGGCACCATAGCATTATCGGCCACTGCATCTACGACACTTGGTGGAGACATCTGACACTCGGACAATTCTGGCATGTCGTAAAGCAGAGCGATCTCCTTTCTCCAGGGATTCCAAAGTAATTTACATGACCATCATAACTTATCAGAGTCGAACATATAATAGGGGTATTAACCATTATCTAAAGAAGTGAAATATCCAGAAATACCTCGTCCTCTGCCTCTCCAAGCGATTGCTCGGTAACAACAGCTTCCAAGGCATCAACGAGTGGTTGGAATTCGGGGAAGTCAATCGGTTGACTGGAATCCTCAACGGTGAAAGATGGTTGAAGCAAATCCTCGCCTTTGAACTCCTATGCAAACTCGTCGATGCTAAACGAGGCGTCTAGTTTTTCTATTTTCCGAAGATAATCCAAAGCTTTATAAAATCCGTCGTGTTGATCGTTCAGTACTTTCGAAAGCATCAGATAGTCCAGTTGCTCGGAGCGAAGAAAGTCCTTAACACCGTTCAGACGAGCCTCTTTGGCAATATTTTGCTTCTCCCGTGTTAATTCATCTGAATTCTTATATTGAGCCGCCCCATCCTTTGATCCCCGATCATATGCTCTGTTTCTCTCAAAAACGAGTGTTTTTTCAGATGTATCAACCTGTCGTTTCAGTTCTGCCTTTTCTGCGGTTAATTGCTCTACGAGTTTTGATAATTCTTTCTCCTTTTCCTTCCTCTTCTCTATGTCCCGAACCATGTCATCAAATTGGCCTTGCTGCGCCACACATTTCTTTTTTTCCTCCTGGACGATTAGGCGCTCAGCAAGGGTATTGCCCTTAAACTCTTTGAATGCTTTAGCGATTTGGACGCACTCATGTTTGTAACGGGAGCAGGTCATAGATAATTGGCATGAATTTAAACATAATGATACAACCCAGTTTGAAAAGCAAAAGGAGTACAAAATGTGAGAATTCTTGCCTCATAGGAGAGAGAAGCCCCGCGTTCTCCACTCAGGGATGCGCATGCTTCATCATGATAGTCTTATCTCGGGGCAGCAAGCTATGCTGATACAACTCCATGGTTGTATCGCCGCTCTGTTCAAGGATTACACTACTATCCTCGTAGATACGAGGTCGTAGTCTAATCAACTTGCCATCCTCGCAGATCGGAGCACGATCTGGTATTTTCCATTCTTCGAAGTCAGACAAGACTCGTGCCTCCAAATCATTTAAGGCTTCGAACATGCCCTCTTTATCACTGGTTTCGTACGATCCGGGTGCTGGTACTATGAATTATAGCCCCGATGATGAACCTTCTCCAAAATTAGTACGTTTGCGAGGGCGCAGATTAGCTGGGGGCACAGTAACGTCCCTTGGGACAGTGACAGATTTCTCCGGGGAACGCTGCCTTTTCGAACTTTCGACGGGTCGCACCTTTTTACCCTTTGAACGAGAACTCTTTTCCACAGGATCATTTATTTTTATGCCCCCAGTAGTGGGCTTCGTGGGTGCAAGTGACCTCTTCTTCTTCCCTTTAACTTTTGCTACCTTCTTCAAACGAGCGTCACGAGTCGCCATGACTACATCGACAAACGAATCATAATAATTAGTGAACAAGTTTTTATCTCAAGCTTCGATTAATGAAAAAAGAACTCCTATACCTATATCAGGGCAGGGATCAACATCAGCATGGCTTATTCCACAAGCCCGAAGCACGCTTTCGTTTACTAATTCAGGACTAAAATACGAACTAAATATATCTTCTAAGTCCCGATCGGGGATATTTGGTCTCCCCACACGAGCTAACTTGGTGGGGGCGTTCAAGTTCCACAATCGAGAGACGGGCCAGGGGGCAAGGTCAGGCTGAGAAATGAAAAAGAACTTATCTTTCCAAGCACCGTATGAATCTTTGGGATTGGCCTGGATCCTACACCCTCTACGAGGGGAGATGTAGTAGAATCCTCGATCGGCTTTAAAGGTGCATTGGTTTAAGGTAAAGAAAACATTAAAATTTTGGAGATTTGGCTCCGAACCATAAGCAGTCATGAGAACTATAAAATATATTAAGTGGCGGTACGAGTTAGGTAGGAGTTGACTAGGACAAAGATGGAACCTATTCAAGATAGTGACAATAGTAAGATGTAAAGGGAATCGGAGCCCTGCCATTAAATGGGCAATGTGGAAAGTTCGGAAATTAATGGGGGGACTATGAATACAACGCTCTGACCCTAGCATCATAATTTCATAACCGTCAGGGATGTGATATCTTTTGCAAGCTAGTAACATCTGATCTTCTGAGAGGGAAGATCGAATGTCCAACCATTTGATTGGTTTCCATTCTTCGGGTACTGATGCAAAAAGTATCTTATTGGAGTCACTATACCCTTCTAGTTCATTTTCAGTATTCGATGAATTATTAGGATCTGATTCAGCGGTATTGGAGCCGTTGTTCGGGGTAGAGATCCCACGGTTTCTATGGCTCGTACTATCACTAACGTTGTGTTTCACACCCACCCCACCAATAATATCTATGATTTCATTTGACCCCTCTGACGCTATGAATCTAGGAAGATTACAGTAAAATAAAAAGCCAAAAGAGCATAGAGAGGTACCGAGTATGCGTCTCGAATAGAACAGGGTCTCTATGAATCGTCGGAAATCTGCTAAGCACCTAGAGATTCAAGAAGTAATGTAAAGTGTGAATGGTTGTCACGGGTAATATTTATACTAAAGGAAACCCTAGAATGTGTGGTGGAAACCGTATGACACGTTTCAAATCTTGTGGTCAAGAATTAGCGACGTTTGAATGTCCTATTTGTAATAATTACGGCGCATTACTCGAGACCGCAATAAATGCGCCAAAAAGTATTGTACTTCAAATCAGCCGAACAACCTATATAAATTAATCATTTAGCACTTCCGAAGCACACATTATTAACTTGGGGGAGTAGATGATATGGGTCGTATTACTATGGTCCTAAGCACGAGTACGACCATGATCCATACACGAGCTGTGAGGCTACGACCCATACCCCTCTTAAGGAATTAGGGCTGACGTGGACCTGAATTGCAATCCAAGTCCCTCCAACTTCTCAATTTGCATAACACTACAAGATCCGCGTGTTTTTGCTGTACGGGTCAAGTATAATAAAGGACCCGACAGATCCAGACTGTACATCAAGGACACGTGTATGATGAACGTTCGTACATCCGTATTGTCCGTACAATGTGTATTTTCTGTAAATAGGCACACTGTTCATTGGGAAAAGGGACCGATTACGTGAGATTAATTAGTACTTACCCGCTCTACTACCGAGTCATTACGGAGAACCTCGTTTATATATTTGAACTACGTAAGACTTGATCCTAAAGAAAGGTACATAGGCAGCTTGGGTCGTACCCCAAGTGCAGTCTATAATCTATCTTCAGGTTGAGCTACGCTTTGTGGCTCGGCTTGACCTAGCTCGATTATTTCCACCTAGATCAATACATATCAATCCAAACACAAGCAAAGAATCTATCCACGGACAGAAAAATCAAAAACAACACAAAAGACTAAAAAGAGAAGAAAAGCAAAAAAAAAAAACTCACGATAAGGGTGGAGAGTATCGATGCTTGGGCGGAGCAAATCGGCTCGTCGGCGAAGAAAATCGATGCTAAGACCAAGGAACCGAATCGGGCTGCTCGGGCGGAGAAAATAATCGGAAGGTTAGGGGTGATTTGGTATTGATAATAAGAAACCTAATTTTTGCCCCAAATATTTAAAAAGTAATTTTTGACTGCGCCCGGGCGTTAAACGCATAGGGCCCGGGTGCACTAAACAGAAAGAAATGATTAAAGAAGCGCGTTCAGAGCCTAGGCGTTACACATCGAGAGCCGGGCGCCCGAAACAGAAAGAAATGCTTAAAGAAGCGCGTTCAGAGCCCAGGTGTTCAACATACAGAGCCCGGGCTCGCGAAAATAGAAAGAAATGCTTAAAGAACTAATATTTTATTTAAAAATTTATTATAATTAGTATATGCTAAGTGATATTATATTGACTGAAAATGAAGAGCTATATAGCAACTACATTTAAAGTTCCTTTGTTAATAATTACAATCACAAAAACAGAGCCAATATTGTGAAATAATGGACTGTAAAGGTACTTAACATGATAGCCACAACCTTCATATTCATCACCATTTCATATGCGTTTCTCTTTCAGGTTTCATAATACAAAAAGATGGCACAAAGTATACAAAAAAGGGTCTCTCAAAGTGAAGCCTTAGTGGTAGCTGCAGATCATGAACCATTGACTGAAAATGAAGAGCTATATACAAAAAGATGGCACAAAGTATACAAAAAAAGGGTCTCTCAAAGTGAAGCCTTAGTGGTAGCTGCAGATCATGAACCATTGACTGAAAATGAAGAGCTATATAGAAACATGCCAAAACAGAAACATAGAAAAGGGTCTCTCAAAGTGAAGCCTTAGTGGTAGCTGCAGATCATGAACCATTGACTGAAAATGAAGAGCTATATAGAAACATGCCAAAACAGAAACATAGAAAAGGGTCTCTCAAAGTGAAGCCTTAGTGGTAGCTGCAGATCATGAACCATTGACTGAAAATGAAGAGCTATATAGAAACATGCCAAAACAGAAACAAACATACAAATCATGTTTGGCAAGAAAACTAGCCCAAAAAAAAAGAGAACAAAGAAGAAAGCATGCACGAAGAGAAAAGTTCTAGCAATACATATTTAACAAAATTTAAATAAGAGAATAATAAACTTATTACAGATTGATTGTACCTTCTAATTGTCGCTACCCTGTAACTCCTTCAACCCAGTAACTCCTACAAAAAGAAAGGCGCGAAACTTGAGAAAAATGACTGCATTTCATAAGGAATATTAAATGGGGGGACCAGTGACAGATTTAAGCTACGTATGAGGAGGGTTATCAAATGAATATAATCTGAAATTCTTCCTAAACCTTCATTTTCATCACCATTTCATATGCATTTCTATTTCAAGTTTCATCATACAAAAAGATGGCACAAAGTATACAAAAAAAGGGTCTTTCAAAGTGAAGCCTTAGTGGTAGATGCAGATCATGAACCATTGACTGAAATGAAGAGCTATATAGCAACTACATTTAAAGCTCCTTTGTTAATAATTACAATCACAAAAACAAAGCCAATATGCTTCACAGATAATGGATGAAAAGATGCGCTCCAATCCACCACAAACCCTTTAACCGAAACCCATTTAGGCAAATAATTTTTCTTCAGAACTCATGACAAAATTTTACATATTTAACGAAATTTAAATAAGAGAATAATAAACTTATTACAGATTGATTGTACGTTTTAATTGTCGCTACCTTGTAACTCCTTCAACCCTAATCGAACCAACAGTAGACTCGAATTCAAAGATATGTGTGCAATGGATGAGTGGGCTTCGTGCGAGGCTGATTTAGATTTAGTAAGAAGTATTAAGAGAATTTGGGAGATGTGTGTGCAATTTGGGAGATGATTCTGCAGAAAAAATTTGGGAGTAGTGTTCAGAATAGAAAAATTGGGGGAAAAGGAAAATGGACGTGAGATGGAAAGGTGGGGGTGGGATTTTGGAATTCTAGGCCTTGTTTGTTTATGTTTTCAAAATGCATTTTTAAGTTTTTAAATCGAAAAACTCAAAATAAACTTAACACACCAAATTCTCATCCAAATTCTACTATTTTCAACTTTACTTTTCAATCTCCTCTATAACTACCTATCAATTATATATATAACATTTCACACATTTATCAATCAAATCAATCATTATTTCACTTTCTCTTTCATACTTTACAAATTTTTATATATATTTCTTTATCTTTTATTCACATAATCATTATATACACAATAAACACAATTATTCAACACATCACCCATCAATCTATCACTATTGATTTGATACATTTTACAACTTTGAACCTATTTTTAAAAACATAAACAAACAACTATCATTCTCACACGAATTTTTATAATACGCGATTCCCGATAAAATTTCAAATTTTTATCTCAAAAACATAAAGAAACATAGCCGTTAACATATTTGGTTTGAAATTCTAACAAATTTGTCCCATACGCCCGGTCTCTAAGGGATATCTTTAATTGATTTCTTTCTGATCCGCGAGCCCGGGCTATACAATATGTATGCCCGGACTCTAAAGGTCTGTTACTAAAGGTATGAAGGAGGCCGAATTTCGGCCTACTTAACGCTGGCCCGGCCTGTGAAGGCCGGATAAGGCCTGTCCCTTAAGACCAATAAGGGGCCGGCCTTAACCGGCCCAGGCCAAGCCAGCCCATCCCGTAAGGGATAATGGGCCAGCCTGGCCCATTATAATTGAATTCCTACCAACTGCTGGAATTTTGAATTTTTTTATATTTTTTCTTATTTTTTTCTATAAGTATAATTATAACAATTATAATAAATTTTAAAATAAAATATTAGTTATTAGTATAGAGTTGATTATTAATAGTATATAATATTAGTTACTATTTCTATAAGTATAATTCTACTAATTATAATAATTATAATAAATATTAAAAGAAAATATTAGTTATTATTAGTAGTATATAAAATCACTTAGTATATACTAATTATTTTATAATAATACTAATATATTGATTATAGTTATATACTAATGATAGTAAATATTAAAAGAAAATATTAGTTATTAGTGTATGAGTTGATTATTGGTACTTAGTAGTACAAGATATTAGTTAGTATATACTAATTCTATTATAAAACTACTATTGTATTAATCATAATTACATAGTAATGATAATAAATATTAAAATAAAATATTAGATTAACAAAGAAAAAGAAAATGAAAAAGAAAAAGAAACAAAACAAAAGAAAACATTAATTAAATAAATATTATACTAATTATACTAATTATAATAAATCTTTTAATATTAGTTATTATTAGTATTATATACTAATTATTTAGTATATACTAATTATTTTATAATACTATTAATTATATTGATTATAGTTATATACTAATGATACTAAATATTAAAAGAAAATATTACTTATTAGTGTATGAGTTGATTATTAGTACTTAGTAGTATAAGATATTACTTAGTATATACTAATTCTATTATAACACTACTATTGTATTAATCATAGTTACATAGTAATGATAATAAATATTAAAAGGAAATATTAGATTAACAAAGAAAAAGAAAATAAAAAAAACCAAAAAAAAGAAAACATAAGAGGCTGGCCTATTATTATTATACATATATTATTATAATATATCACATTATATAGTATATGAATAAATATTTATTTTATACATATTAAACAAAATTAGAAAAAATTAAAAAATATACTAATTATATATTGAAATAAAATAAATTTATTGAATAAAGACTATATACAAATACACATACAAAAAATGTCACCACTCAATCAATCAAAGATCTTTATATAACGCCCGGGCACGAATGTTACACGCCCAGATGCTTCCTTTTAATTTTCTTTCTGGTATAGAGAACCTGGGCTCCTATTTCAGTAAGCCCGAGTTCTAAGAGACTTCTTTAATTGATTTATTTTTGAATCACGAGCCCGGACTATAAAATATATATGCCCGGGCTCTAACGGTCTGTTACTAAATGTGTCAAGCAGGCCGAATTTCGGCCTGCTTGACACTGGGGCGAACATGCCGGCCCGTGAAAGCCAACCTGTTAAAGCCGGATAGGGTCGGCCCATGAGTTGATTATTAGTACTTAGTAGTATAAGATATTAGTTAGTATATACTAATTTTATTATAACACTGCTATTGTATTAATCATAGTTATAAGTAATGATAATAAATATTAAAAGGAAATATTAGATTGACAAAAAAAAAAAGAAAATGAAAATGAAAAAGAACAAAAAAAAACATTAATTAAATAAATATTATACTAATTATAATAATTATTAAAAGAAAATGTTATTATTAGTAGTAGTATATAAAATCACTTATTATATACTAATTATTTTATAATACTACTAATTATATTGATTATAGTTATAGACTAATGATAGTAAATATTAAACGAAAATATTAGTTATTATTGTATGAGTTGATTATTAGTATTTTGTAGTATAAGATATTAGTTAGTATATACTAATTCTATTATAACACTATTATTGTCTTAATCATAGTTACATAGTAATGATAATAAATATTAAAAGGAAATATTAGATTAACAAAGAAAAAGAAAATAAAAAAAAAACAAAAAAAAGAAAACATAAGAGGCTGGCCTATTATTATTATACATATATTATTATAATATATCACACTATATAGTATATGAATAAAAATTTATTTTATACATATTAAGTAAAATTAGAAAAAATTAAAAAATATACTAATCATATAATGAAATAAAATAAATTTATTAAATAAAGATTATATACAAATAAATATACAAAAAATGTCACCACTCAATCAATCAAAGATCTTTATATAACGCCCGTGCATGAATGTTACACGCCCAGGCTCTCAAATGCTTCCTTTTAATTTTTTTTTCTGGTATAGAGAGCCTGAGCTTCTGTTTTCGTAAGACCGGGCTCTAACGGACTTCTTTAATTGATTTCTTTCTGATCCGCGAGCCCAGGCTATAAAATATGTATGGCTGGGCTCTAACGGTCTATTACTAATGGTATCAAGCAAGTCGGATTCCAGCCTGGTTGACACTGGGCCGAACATGCTGGCCCGTGGAGGACAGCCTGTTAAGGCCGGACAGAGCTCGCCCATGAGTTGATTATTAGTACTTAGTAGTATAAGATATTAGTTAGTATATACTAATTCTATTATAACACTACTATTGTATTAATTATAGTTATAAGTAATGATAATAAATATTAAAAGGAAATATTAGATTAACAAAGAAAAATATAATGAAAATGAAAAAGAAACAAAAAAAAAAAAGAAAACATTAATTAAATAAATAGTATACTAATTATAATAATTATAATAAATATTAAAAGAAAATATTAGTTATTATTAGTAGTATATAAAATTACTTAGTATATACTAATTATTTTATAATACTACTAATTATATTGATTATAGTTATATACTAATGATAGTAAATATTAAAAGAAAATATTAATTATTAGTGTATGAGTTGATTATTAATACTTAGTAGTATAAGATATTACTTAGTATATACTAATTCTATTATAACACTACTATTGTATTAATCATAGTTACATAGTAATGATAATAAATATTAAAAAGAAATATTAGATTAACAAAGAAAAAGAAAAAGGAAATAAAAAAAATAAAAAAAGAAACATAAGAGGATGGCCTACTATTATTATACATATATTATTATCATATATATCATATTATATAGTATATGAATAAATATTTATTTATACATATTAAGTAAAATTAGAAAAAATTAAAAAATATACTAATTATATATTAAAATAAAATAAATTTATTTAATAAAGACTATATACAAATAAATATACAAAAAATGCCACCACTCAATCAATCAAAGATCTTTATATAACGCACGGGCACGAATGTTACACGCCCAGGCTCTCAGATGCTTCCTTTTAATTTTCTTTCTGGTATAGAGAGCCTGGGCTCCTATTTCAGTAAGCCCGAGTTCTAAGGGACTTCTTTAATTGATTTATTTCTGAATCACGAGCCCGGGCTATAAAATATATATGCCCGGGCTCTAACGGTCTGTTACTAAATGTGTCAAGTAGGCCGAATTTTGGCCTGCTTGACACTGGGGCGAACATGCCGGTCCGTGAAAGCCAACCTGTTAAAGCCGGACAGGGCCGGCCCATGAGTTGATTATTAGTACTTAGTAGTATAAGATATTAGTTAGTATATACTAATTTTATTATAACACTGCTATTGTATTAATCATAGTTATAAGTAATGATAATAAATATTAAAAGGAATTATTAGATTGACAAAGAAAAAGAAAAAGAAAATGAAAAAGAACAAAAAAAAAAAAGAAAACATTAATTAAATAAATATTATACTAATTATAATAATTATTAAAAGTAAATATTAGTTATTATTAGTAGTATATAAAATCACTTATTATATACTAATTATTTTATAATACTACTAATTATATTGATTATAGTTATAGACTAATGATAGTAAATATTAAACGAAAATATTAGTTATTATTGTATGAGTTGATTATTAGTATTTTGTAGTATAAGATATTAGCTAGTATTTACTAATTCTATTATAACACTATTATTGTCTTAATCGTAGTTACATAGTAATGATATAAATATTAAAAGAAAATATTAGATTAACAAAGAAAATGAAAATGAAAAAAAAACAAATAAAAAACATAAGAGGCTGTCCTATTATTATTATACATATATTATTATAATATATCATATTATATAGTATATGAATAAATATTTATTTTATACATATTGAGAAAAATTAGAAAAAATTAAAAAATATACTAATTATATATTGAAATAAAATAAATTTTTTAAATAAATATTATATACAAATAAATATACAAAAAATGTCACCACTCAATCAATCAAAGATCTTTATATAATGCCCGGGCACGAATGTTACAAGCCCAGGCTCTCAGATGCTTCCTTTTAATTTTCTTTCTGGTATAGAGAGCTTGGGCTCCTGTTTCAGTAAGCCCGGGCTCCAAGGACTTCTTTAATTGATTTTCTTCTGATTCGCGAGCCCGGGCTATAAAATATGTATGTCCGGGCTCTAACGGTCTGTTACTAAAGGTGTCAAGCAGGCCGAAGAACATGCCGGCCCGTGAAGGCGGGCCTGTTAAGGCCGGACACGGCCGGCCCATGGTGGGACCGGGCCGACTCGGTCCAGGCCCACTTAAACTTTTTCGTGGGCCTGGGTTGGGCTGGACCGGCCCGAACGTGAATTTTTTTTTGAAAAAATATATATTTTTGTTTAAGCTAAATATTTAACATACAATATGCATATCTCATTCTCCATTCCCCATTTTGCCAAGTTAACCCATTCCCCTCTTTAAAAAAAAGATAGAGCATTTTGAGGGGACCAATATTCAAACCTTGGCCCCTCAAAACCTAAAATTAGCTTTACCATTGGGATAATGATATATTGCCATACTTATAGTCCCCCAAAAACAAATTGTACAAAACTTGGTCTGGGCTAGACCGTCGGGCCAGCCCAGCCCACAAAATTTCGTGGGCCGGCCGGCACAGCCCACCACGGCCCACGGGTCGCGGCCCGGCAGCCCGGCCCGGCCCAATTGACATCTTGTACTTAGTATATACTAATTATAATAAATTTTTAAATAAAATATTAGTTATTAGTATATAAGTTGATTATTAGTATATAATATTAGTTAGTATTCCTAACGTGATTGTTTCTTCTTGAAGGGACCGAATGAGGTTTTGCGGTTCTTTAATTCTATACATCATATGTTGATGGAAAGTCTTCATTCGAAAGGATTCAGTTTTAGCTTGAGAGATCTTTTTCTACCTAGGGATGGAGAGAAAGTCATGGTTGCGCATAGCTTGAGAGATCTTTTTCTACCTGGGGACGGGGCGAAAGCCATGGTTGCGTATTGGGTAGCGACATTGAAGGGACGGAGATGCATCTCATATTCGGAGGATGGAATAATGTAGGGATATGGGTTTGGATTATGTTGACATGTATAAAACAGGTGGATGTGGATGTGGGTGTGGATATTATTTTTATCAACAGACCACCAACAACCCACAAGCACTCGTTACAAGCCTTGACGGTCTATGTTAACGATGATCAAAGGGTGAAGATCAATCCCTTGATTTGCAGTCCACTTAGTGCTAATTTCGATGGGGATTGCATTAGCAACCTTTTTTTTGCTTGATCAAGTAGTGCATAGGAGAGTCATGGATGAGGATATTATTTTTATCATTAGACCACCAACAATGCACAAGCACTCGTTACAAGCCTTGACGGTCTATGTTCACGATGATCACATGGTGAAAATCAATCCCTGACTGGAATATGTGGACATACTAAGTGCTGGTTCTAGAATTTCTGAAAGTTCGCATAAAATGTATTCCACAGCTAGACTGGTAATTGGACGTCTCTAAGAATATATGGATCCAATCCCCATCGAAATCAGCACTAAGTGGACTGCAAATCAAGGGATTGATCTTCACCATGTGATCATCGTGAACATAGTCCGTCAAGGCTTGTGACGAGTGCTTGTGCATTGTTGGTGGTCTGTTGATAAAAACAATATCCCCATCCATGATTCTCCTATGCACTACTTGACCAGGCCTCAAAAAGGTATGCCCTTTTGATCCCTCCTTCAAGGAATATATGGACAAACCATCCTTATGTGATCATCGTGAACATAAACCGTCAAGCTATGATGCACGGATACGGGGATACGAATACGATATGATACGGATACGGGGATACAGATGGCTTTCTCTCCATCCCCAGTTAGAAAAAGATCTCTCAAGCTAAAACTGAATCCTTCCGAATGAAGGCTTTCCATCAACAGATGTTGTATCGAAATAATTTCTCTTTACGCAACTCGAGCGCGTAATTTCACTCTCTAGACTAAGTAATAAAACAAAATAAGTAAAAATTTCAAATCAAAATGAAGTGATTAGAAGAGTACGAAAGTCCAGCCTTGTTCTATTACTTAAAGCGGGAAAGCACTTGGGAGCGTGAAAACTATGCTCCTACTGTGAAGCTACAAAACTTGTAAAGCTATGTCAAGTCCCTTGCAATCTCCATAGACCCACCAATCTAACGTTGTAATTCAAAATCCCAATTCCCAAATCTCAAACCCTGAAACCTTTTATCTACCCGAGTTTCAAACCCTACCTCCATCACTCGATCGGGAAGATAACAACAGTCCAGAACTAGAACCAGAGGATGACGGCGAAGAAGAAGAGTTAGAACTTAGAAGACAAAGATACCACTGAGACCCAATCGATTTCATCAGGTATGCATCTCTACGTTGTCCCATCAATAATTAACCCCCACATGTCCGTTCATGAGGCCACCCTCAAGTCCCCCTCCACCAACCGTAACCCTTGGAGATTGAAGAATCTCAATCGTCGATCATTATTCGATACTAGAATTATTTATTCACTTCAATTGGGCTTCAAGTTTTATGCACCAAAAATGGCCCCCAATGGCTACCGGCAAGAAACAAGTCTCTTGTTACAGCTACCAAAATTTTTCAAGATTGTTTTCGATCAACAAGCACATACACTAGTAAGTCTCCTACTATTCTTCCCATGTATGTGTGCATAAAACAGATTGATTGTTTTAGGTTTCAGAAAATCAATAAACTTTTTGTTTGAATATTGTTGTGGATTTTTGGTCCTGTTTCTAGTAATTTTCCTAGTTTTTTTGGTTTTTGTTTTCTAATTATCCTTCTCATGACTTTAAATTTGGGATTTTGTTGAATTTGCAGAGAATCCCAACAAAGTTTACTGAGAAATATGGAAAAATTCTGCCTAACAGTATCATCCTCAAGGTTGGAAATGGATCGATGTTATGGAAAGTAGAATTGATTCGTTGTAATGGTGAAACATTGATGCAAAGAGGTTGGCAAGAATTCAAAGAGTATTACTCGTTAGATTTTGGACATTTGTTGGTATTCGAATATGTTGGAAAATCATACTTCAATGTAAGCATCTTTGATACGAGTGCCATGGAGATCGAATATCCTAACAATTGTACAAGAGCCAGGAACAACAATAGTGAGCTAAAACAGAACATTGAATCAGAATCTGAATCTGAATCTGAATCAGAATTAGAATCAGTATCTGACGCACAAGCGGCTATCCAAAAAGACGATGATGTTTCTCTCGAAACCTTGGACAATCCTGCTGCAAGACATCAAGAGAGCAGAAAGAGGGCTATAGATGATGATCATTCAGAAAGTAAAGATGATATTATCTCATTATTTGTTCAATTTTCAACTTTTTTATTTTAAAAGCAAAAATGGCCATTGTAAACATAAAATCAAGCCCATTAGAATTTTTTTTTTCTTGATCATGTAAATGATGGATCAAATGATTTTGCATGTAGGAAGGTTCAGCATAAGGGCATCAACTAAATATAAAACTGTTGATCCAAAAACAAGCTTGGCCTATCAGATGGCTAAGGTCTTCATGTCTGATAAAAAATCGAGAAATCCATTCTTCATATCTCTGATGCAGCCATCGTATATATCCATGCGATTCAATATGGTGAGTTCTAAGGTACTTAAAATTAGTTGCTTATTACAATTGTTGTAATCCTTGCTCTGTTTCACCATGCACAAACTTCATTTCAATTGTCTAATTATCTCAGTGTATTCCACTATCCTTTGTGAAAGAAAATTTGCCCCAGAAGAAACACCATAACCTGATCCTTCGTAATCTGAACGCAAAACAATGGCCTGTGAGATGCAATGTTTCAACTCCCAAAGCATATATCAATGCTGGATGGAAGAAGTTCGTGCAGGACAATAAGCTTAAAATTGGGGATGCTTGTGTCACACCCCCGGACCGGGGCCCGGGGATGTTGACCTTTTTCTTTCATAAATGTTATGGTTTTCTAAAATAATAAAAATACATCTTTTGAAATAAAACAAACCATTTTTCTTTTACAAACAAAACCCAGTACATAAACATAGTTTGTTTACAAAACCATAACAGAGCGGCTATTTAAAACAAAAATCAGAGTTCTGGAGCTACAAAACGCTCGAAACACGGCATATGAACATAACTCTGTCTGACCGCTCGGGAGGCTTGGACAACCTTCTTGTATATACCTCAAACATCACCTGCATCATAAGAATCTAATGAGCTAATGGCTCAGTAAGAAGAAGCTGAATTATAACAATACATCACGTAACACATAAGACAGTCAATAATGCATAGTTCATTTAAAACATTATATTTTTTTTCCTCGTGGGTACCCCGAAGTATGGTATTCGACTGATGATGATAGGCGTCTGTTTTCGGAACCTGTTCATAAATGGCCATAAAAAAGAAGCATCGCGGGGGTTCTCATACCGACCTTTCGGCCGATGATATTAGCCGCTAGCTCCATCATATATCGTGGCTTTATCTATCTTGGCTTTTACACCTCAAGGTATTCACCACCCTCTGTTGGGTCCGCCGGTCCCTCCCGCGTCCCGTGCCTACCCGACCGCCAATCAAATACCAAACTTCACTTTCAAAAACATGTTCTTCATATGTATATCCATATAATGCAGCATAAACGCATTTTCCTGAACATTTCAAATCATATAACATTCATTTTCAATAACACATATAATAAATCATAAATCATTAACATTTAACACCATCGGCACATAATGCATTCATTTCAAGCAATCAATTAACAAATAATCATAAACATGAATAATATTGATTCTTACGATGCGTCAAAGAACACTTCTTCTTACCTTATGTTGTTAGCAGTGAAATCGGTAACGGTAACGCTACTGGAAGCTACCTATAGTGCTAGTTGTTTATTAACCTGTAAAACGATATATAACCTATCTAAATATAAATTTTCGACTAATATTCTAAATTTATCGATTAAATTGAAGAAACTATTGATAAAATACTTACTTGTAACGCGTACGTCGATTCCTATATTTTTCCCGAAATTTTTCTCTTTTTTTTTCTTCCCTATTTTCCTTTTTTTTTTTATTTCTTTCCTCTCTTGTTTTGTTTACTGTTCCTATTCTCCTCTATAAGTTTTGTTCTTAGTTTTGTGCTTGGTAAATGACTAACATATATATGTATATATCTAGATTAAGTGAGGCGGCAAAGTGAGGGGCAAGTGGCACTAATTTGGGTGACTAATCATGTATATATATATATATTATATTCATATAATTATTTGCAGCTGCTCGCTTATTACGTGTTATACATTTATACGTTATATATTCTACGTGTCGTGTATTTAAACTAAACGGGACATACCGGTAATACGTAAGTGACGCGTAGTGTGTAAAACATATTTATCCGATAATTAACGGGAAGGTTTAGTGTACCGTATTCGATCAAAACTCTAAAGTTAAGCGTGCTCGTACGAGAGCAATAACAGGATGGGTGACCTCCTGGGAAGCAGCTCGAATTTTCCGTTCGTTAATTAATTCGTGATAAGTGCTAGACGTCATGCTTACTTAATCTAACCCGTCAATTGTCTAAACGTCGTGCCTGCTTAATCGTCATTTCTACTTAACTAGTAGAGGATGCAAATTAAATGCATTCTAAATGCAGGTATCACATATGAGCGCGCAAGTATTTTCGTAAAATCATGCATTTATCATATAATTATCAAATACTCATATTCGTGCAATCATGCCATTTATATGCTATAAATCAATAAATGCTAACTATATGACATGCTTATTGTTGGCTTGGTGTGAGATCATTGGGCATTACAATCATATCCTCCTTATGAAAATTTTGTCCTCAAAATTTGACATACCGAAATAATTCAGGATATTTGCTGTGCATTTCTTCTTCCCTTTCCCAAGTAGCTTCTTCTACTGCATGATTTCTCCACAAAACCTTGACCAAGTTAATACTTTTATTTCTCAACTGTTTTACCTTCTGATCAAGAATTTGCACTGGTTTCTCCTCATAAGCTAAATCTGAAGATAACTCTAACGGCTCGTAACTTAGCACATGAGAGGGATTTGACACGTATTTCTTCAGCATAGACACATGGAAAACATTGTGAACACCGGTTAATGAAGGAGGTAAGGCTACTCTGTAAGCTCTATCCCCAATTCTTTCAAGATTTGACATACCGAAATAATTCAGGATATTTGCTGTGCATTTCTTCTTCCCTTTCCCAAGTAGCTTCTTCTACTGCATGATTTCTCCACAAAACCTTGACCAAGTTAATACTTTTATTTCTCAACTGTTTTACCTTCTGATCAAGAATTTGCACTGGTTTCTCCTCATAAGCTAAATCTGAAGATAACTCTAACGGCTCGTAACTTAGCACATGAGAGGGATTTGACACGTATTTCTTCAGCATAGACACATGGAAAACATTGTGAACACCGGTTAATGAAGGAGGTAAGGCTACTCTGTAAGCTCTATCCCCAATTCTTTCAAGAATTTCAAATGGACCGACATACCTCGGACTCAGTTTCCCTTTCTTCCCGAATCTCATGATTCCCTTCATTGGAGCTACTTTCAGAAACACATGATCCCCAATAGAAAATTCTAAGTCTCTTCTCCGGATGTCTGCGTAACTTTTCTGTCTGCTTTGTGCCGTTTTCATTCTTTCACGTATCTTCTCTACAATCGTAGTTGTTTGCTGTACTAATTCTGGGCCAAGTAATCTTCTTTCTCCAACTTCATCCCAATGAACTGGAGATCTGCATTTTCTTCCATATAGTGCTTCGTAAGGTGCCATTCCGATGGTAGATTGATAGCTATTGTTGTAAGTAAATTCCACCAATGGCAGTTTCGCATCCCAACTTCCTGGGAAGTCTAATGTGCACGCTCTTAGCATATCCTCAAGTATCTGAATAACTCTCTCTGATTGCCCATCGCTCTGTGGATGAAATGCCGTACTGAATGCAAGTTTTGTTCCCATAGCACTATGCAAACTCTTCCAAAATGTAGACGTGAATTTAGGATCTCGATCAGATACTATCAAAACGGGCACTCCATGTAGCCTGACTATCTCATTAATGTACTGCTGAGCATACTGATCCATATTATACGTTGACTTCATTGCAAGAAAGTGAGCTGATTTTGTTAATCTATCGACAATCACCCATATGGAATTGTATCCCTTTTGAGTTCTCGGCAATCCCAATACAAAATCCATGGTAATATGTTCCCATTTCCATTCTGGTATCGGTAGAGGCTTTAATAAACCTGCCGGTCTTTGATGTTCAACTTTAACCTGTTGACAAGTCAAGCATTCTGCCACAAAAGTCGCTACATCTTTCTTCATACCGGTCCACCAATAATGTTGTTGCAAATCTTTATACATCTTTGTACCACCGGGATGTACTGAGTAAGGACTAGAATGAGCTTCTTTCAAAATATCTTCTTTGATCGCTTGATCAGATGGCACACATAATCTTCCTTTATATTTTATAACTCCATCATCAGAAATTGTGAATTCGGTCTTCTTTCCTTCGTCTATCTTTCTCTTTATCTCAATCAAGTACACATCATTTTTCTGAGCTTCGATAATTTTGTCACGAAGTACAGGCTTCAACGTCAGGGCTGACAAATAACATACTTCCCCTTTGGGTACAAGTTCAAGTTCCAATTTGTGCAAGTCTTGTAATAGTGGCCTCTGTATAATGAGGGAAGACATCGACTTTCTACTCAATGCATCAGCTACCACATTAGCTTTACCAGGATGATAGTTAATCACACAGTCATAATCTTTCTCAAGTTCCAACCATCTTCGTTGTCTCATATTCAACTCTTTCTGGGTGAAGAAATACTTCAAGCTTTTATGATCCGTGTAAATCTCACACTTTTCACCATATAAGTAATGTCTCCAAATCTTCAGGGCAAAAACGACAGCGGCAAGTTCCAAATCATGAGTTGGATAATTCTTTTCATATTCTTTCAATTGCCTTGAAGCATAAGCAATTACCTTCCCATTCTGCATTAATACAGCTCCCAAACCATTTTTAGAAGCATCGCTATATACAACGAATCCACCGGTTCCAGTTGGAACAGAGAGAATAGGAGTTGTTGTCAATCGATGTTTCAACTCTTGGAAACTCTTTTCACAAGCATCGGTCCAAACAAACTTTACATTCTTTCTTGTCAACGTCGTTAGCGGAACCGCCAGTTTCGAGAATCCCTGAACAAATCTTCTGTAATACCCTGCCAATCCTAAGAAACTCCGAACTTCTGACACGGTTGTTGGGGTTTGCCAGTTATTCACAGCTTCTATCTTACTCGGATCAACTGAAATTCCATTCTTCGATACCACATGCCCTAAGAATACCACTTGTTCAAGCCAAAATTCACATTTCTTGAATTTAGCGTACAGTTGTTTCTCCTTCAGAATTTGCAACACAAGTCTCAAATGTTCTTTGTGTTCCCATTTATCACGTGAGTAGATCAAGATATCATCAATAAACACAATTACGAACTTGTCCAGAAAAGTCTTAAATACCCGATTCATCAAATCCATGAAGGCTGCAGGAGCATTTGTTAAACCGAAGGGCATCACTAGAAACTCGTAATGGCCATACCTTGTTCTAAATGCAGTTTTCTGTATATCTCCTTCTTTGACCTTTAATTGGTGATAACCCGAACGCAAATCAATCTTCGAAAATACCGATGCACCTTGCAATTGATCAAACAAATCATCTATTCTGGGAAGAGGATACTTATTCTTGATTGTTACTTTATTGAGTTCTCTATAATCAATGCATAACCGCATTGTCCCGTCTTTCTTCTTTACAAACAATACCGGAGCTCCCCAAGGAGAATAACTCGGGCGAATGAAACCCTTGTCAAGTAGATCTTGCAATTGCACTTTTAACTCTTTCAATTCAGTTGGGGCCATTCTATACGGTGCTTTAGAAATAGGGGCAGTTCCTGGCACAATATCAATCACAAATTCGATTTCTCTATCTGGTGGTAGTCCTGGTAAATCATCTGGGAATACTTCTAGAGATTCTTTAACCACTTCCACATCTTCAGGCTTTAAATCTATCTCGATTGAAGTATCTACCACGCTTGCCAAGTATCCAGCACAACCTTTATTCAACATCTTTTGAGCTTTCAGTGCGGAAATAACCGGTAAAGAAAATGAGCCTGAATTACCATTAAACATAAATTGCTCTTTTTCAGGTGGTTGAAAGATCACAACCTTCTTATTACAATCGATGGTGGCATGATATTTGGTAAGCCAATCCATACCCAATATAACTTCAAAATTCGAAATTGGTAAAACAACCAGATCAGCATGTAGTAGTCTGCTACCAATCTGAATAGAGCAAGTCCTCAATACATGACTCGAAACCATTTCTTCCCCCGATGGAATGGTCACACTATAACTCATTTTCAGCAAGTCCGGTGTAATGCCCAGTTTTCTCACGAATCCATTTGATACGAATGAATGCGTAGAACCTGAATCTATCAATGTAAATGCAGGCAATCCAGAAATCAAAATAGTACCTGAAACGACTGAGGGGTTTGCAGCGGCTTGTTCATTTGTCATCGAGTAAACTCTGCCCTGCACTTTGTTCTGGAGGATTGGGCAATCTTTTGCAAAATGTCCAGGCTTCTTACATTTAAAACAGTTATTCGAACCTAGTCGACATTCCCCAAAATGATTCCTGCCACATATATTACATCTTGGTCTTTCAACTTCATTGGAGGTCTGTCCAACTCTTGGACGTTTGTCGATATTTCTTTGGAATGGTTTTTGTTCTGGCTTTTTCCACGGTGTTGGATTTCTTGGGGTGAACATTTGCCTCTTTTGTTGATAAGATTTTTGAATTTCTTTTTCATCAAGATCAGCCATTAAAGCTTTATCCACAATTTCTCTGAATTCAGTAGTTGAAGACATTCTGACATCCCGTCTAATCTCAGGCTTCAGTCCCCTTAAAAAGTGATCGATCTTTTCAGTGTTATCCCTCGCGATGTACGGCACATATCTGCAACCCTCTTCAAATTTTCTAACATAGTCACAGACAGTCATGTCTCCCTGCTTCAGCTCCAAGAACTCTTTAACTTTGAGGGACCTGGCATCTCGAGTGAAGTATTTGTCATAAAATATTACTTTAAACCTTTCCCATGTCAGAGTATCCATATTGACAGCCAGTTTAGCTCCTTCCCACCAGATTCTCGCCTCTTTCTTTAGTAAAAAGATCGCACAGAGTACCTTATCAGCGTCGTCAATACGCATATAGTCAAAGATGACATCTAACGATTTAACCCATTCCTCGGCAACTACAGGATCTGAACCACCATAGAAGTCCGATGGTTCCATCTTTCTAAACCTTTCATACACAGCTTGTGGATTTTCAAGACGAGCAGGGGGTGCATGAACTTGGTTATTCTGTTCTTGAGCTCTTTATTGCATATCTAATAACTGTTGAATCTGTTCGCCGTGCATTCTGGTTTGTTGTTGTATCAGATTAGTCAAATTATCCACCACATTATTACCACCTTCTTCGGCACCCATAGCTTTACGTTTCGGCGGCATGATTTCCTATATATTGCCCAATTTATCCCTTTCACCAGCCAATAATGAATGTATAATAATGACAATAATATGCGTTAATCAAACATAAAGAAATAAACAAAAGAGTTGACCAAGTTTCCCCAGCCAGAATATGTTCATATGCCTTCATCTGTCTTCAGGAAAGACTAAACCTCCGCTCTGATACCATAAACTGTCACACCCCCGGACCGGGGCCCGGGGATGTTGACCCTTTTCTTTCGTAAATGTTATGGTTTTCTAAAATAATAAAAATACATCTTTTGAAATAAAACAAACCATTTTTCTTTTATAAACAAAACCCAGTACATAAACATAGTTTGTTTACAAAACCATAACAGAGCGGCTATTTAAAACAAAAATCAGAGTTCTGGAGCTACAAAACGCTCGAAACACGGCATATGAACATAACTCTGTCTGACCGCTCGGGAGGCTTGGACAACCTTCTTGTATATACCTCAAACATCACCTGCATCATAAGAATCTAATGAGCTAATGGCTCAGTAAGAAGAAGCTGAATTATAACAATACATCACGTAACACATAAGACAGTCAATAATGCATAGTTCATTTAAAACATTATATTTTTTTTCCTCGTGGGTACCCCGAAGTATGGTATTCGACTGATGATGATAGGCGTCTGTTTTCGGAACCTGTTCATAAATGACCATAAAAAAGAAGCATCGCGGGGGTTCTCATACCGACCTTTCGGCCGATGATATTAGCCGCTAGCTCCATCATATATCGTGGCTTTATCTATCTTGGCTTTTACACCTCAAGGTATTCACCACCCTCTGTTGGGTCCGCCGGTCCCTCTCGCGTCCCGTGCCTACCCGACCGCCAATCAAATACCAAACTTCACTTTCAAAAACATGTTCTTCATATGTATATCCATATAATGCAGCATAAACGCATTTTCCTGAACATTTCAAATCATATAACATTCATTTTCAATAACACATATAATAAATCATAAATCATTAACATTTAACACCATCGGCACATAATACATTCATTTCAAGCAATCAATTAACAAATAATCATAAACATGAATAATATTGATTCTTACGATGCGTCAAAGAACACTTCTTCTTACCTTATGTTGTTAGCAGTGAAATCGGTAACGGTAACGCTACTGGAAGCTACCTATAGTGCTAGTTGTTTATTAACCTGTAAAACGATATATAACCTATCTAAATATAAATTTTCGACTAATATTCTAAATTTATCGATTAAATTGAAGAAACTATTGATAAAATACTTACTTGTAACGCGTACGTCGATTCCTATATTTTTCCCGAAATTTTTCTCTTTTTTTTTCTTCCCTATTTTCCTTTTTTTTTTTATTTCTTTCCTCTCTTGTTTTGTTTACTGTTCCTATTCTCCTCTATAAGTTTTGTTCTTAGTTTTGTGCTTGGTAAATGACTAACATATATATGTATATCTAGATTAAGTGAGGCGGCAAAGTGAGGGGCAAGTGGCACTAATTTGGGTGACTAATCATGTATATATATATATATTATATTCATATAATTATTTGCAGCTGCTAGCTTATTACGTGTTATACATTTATACGTTATATATTCTACGTGTCGTGTATTTAAACTAAACGGGACATACCGGTAATACGTAAGTGACGCGTAGTGTGTAAAACATATTTATCCGATAATTAACGGGAAGGTTTAGTGTACCGTATTCGATCAAAACTCTAAAGTTAAGCGTGCTCGTACGAGAGCAATAACAGGATGGGTGACCTCCTGGGAAGCAGCTCGAATTTTCCGTTCGTTAATTAATTCGTGATAAGTGCTAGACGTCATGCTTACTTAATCTAACCCGTCAATTGTCTAAACGTCGTGCCTGCTTAATCGTCATTTCTACTTAACTAGTAGAGGATGCAAATTAAATGCATTCTAAATGCAGGTATCACATATGAGCGCGCAAGTATTTTCGTAAAATCATGCATTTATCATATAATTATCAAATACTCATATTCGTGCAATCATGCCATTTATATGCTATAAATCAATAAATGCTAACTATATGACATGCTTATTGTTGGCTTGGTGTGAGATCATTGGGCATTACAGCTTGTGTTTTTGAAGTGACCAAAACTGCTAAGCCAGAATGGAACATTATCATTTTTCTAAGTTGAAGTATGAAAATCGTAATGCATGATTACGTTCTTTTATGCATTTATTTCTCAGTGAATGAATCAAATGTAATTGAGTCAAAAACTTGTTAATATTTATTTTTGGGTGTCTTTGAATGAAAAGTTGTTGGCATATGTACTACAGATTGAAAATATTATCACATTCTTAAATATTTGAATAGGAAAATCAATTTAAATAATATGGAATTTGGCAGTTTTGAAGAAAGGTAACAAGAAGAAGAAGAGATGCAAGTGGAAGAGGATGAGGACGGAGTTCATGTTTTTTCAAATGATGACGCTCTTGAACCGGAGGGTATAACTGAAAATCTACTTCATGCAATGGAGGACAAGCAAATTGCTTTTAGTTCGGAGCAAGATATTATTACAGTTGATATGCCTCCTACATCGTCTTTCTTTAACCACATGGGAAGAGGGTTATTGACCATGACAATGATGATATCTCACATCACACACTTCATGATAGTAACAAGAGGCTGAAGATGAATGATTTGTGGGACCATAAGCCGGTATATTTTGTAACAAGGTAGAAAAAGATCTCTCAAGCTATGCGCAACTATGGCTTTCTCTCCGTCCCCAGTTAGAAAAAAATCTCTCAAGCTAACACTGAATCCTTCCGAATGAAGACTTTCCATCAACAGATGTTGTATAGAATTAAAGAACCGCAAAACCTCCTTCGGTCCCTTCAAGAAGAAGAGTGAGGTTACTAAGTCAGGGATTGTTCTTTATCCTATGATCATCGTTACAAGCCGTGACGGTCTGTGCAATTTTAGTCCCTGTAGCCAAGTGAACAGCAATGGAGATTACATCTCTGCCTATTATGCAGCGTCCAGGAAAGACGAACTTGGAAAGCCAATAAGAAATGAATTATTCATGCTCGATTTCATCTCCACTACCCATGAATCTTTTCATCAACATTCTCTGAGAAGGTTTTCTTGATTTGGAACAGGAAATATCTGACCTGGCTTAATAGTAATTTTGAAACTGTTTCTTTCATTTCACCATTTCCAAGAGGGCTCAAAACGCACTCACCCAAAACAGAGTAACCCCCGAGAATGATCATATCTTCTAACGTGATTGTTTCTTCTTGAAGGGACCGAAGGAGGTTTTGTGGTTCTTTAATTCTGTACATCATATGTTCATGGAAAGTCTTCATTCGGAAGGATTCAGTTTTAGCTTTAGAGATTTTTTCTACCTGGGGATGGAGAGAAAGTCATGGTTGCGCATAGCTTGAGATATCGTTTTCTACCTGGGGACGGAGCGAAAGCCATGGTTGCGTATTGGGTAGCAACATTTGAAGCGACAGAGATGCATCTCATATTCGGAGGATGGAATAATGTAGGGATATGGGTTTTGATTATGTTGACATGTATAGAACAGGTGGATGTGGATGTGGGTGTGGATATTGTTTTTATCAACAGACCACCAACAACCCACAAGCACTCGTTACAAGCCTTGACGGTCTATGTTAAAGATGATCAAAGAGTGAAGATCAATCCCTTGATTTGCAATCCACTTAGTGCTTATTTCCACTTGACCAGGCCTCAAAAAGGTATGTCCTTTTGATCCCTCCTTCAAGGAATATGTGGACAAACCATCCTTATGTGATCATCGTGAACATAGACCGTCAAGCTATGATGCATGGACATGGATACGTGGATAAAAATACGATATGATACAGATAACGGGGATACAGATGGCTTTCTCTCCATCCCCAGTTAGAAAAAGATCTCTCAAGCTAAAATTGAATCATTCCGAATGAAGACTTTCCATCAACAGATGTTGTATCAAAATAATTTCTCTTTACGCGACTCGAGCGCATAATTGACTAATCCTTGACGGTCTATGTTCACGATGATCAAAGGGTGAAGATCAATCCCTTGATTTGCAATCCACTTAGTGCTGATTTCCACTTGACCAGGCCTCAAAAAGGTATGTCCTTTTGATCCCTCCTTCAAGGAATATGTGGACAAACCATCCTTATGTGATCATCATGAACATAGACCGTCAAGCTATGATGCATGGACACGGATACGGGGATACATATGGCTTTTTCTCCATCCCCAGTTAGAAAAAGATCTCTCAAGCTAAAACTGAATCCTTCCGAATGAAGACTTTCCATCAACAGATGTTGTATTGAAATAATTTCTCTTTACGCGACTCGAGCGCATAATTTCACTCTCTAGACAAAGTAATAAAATAAAATAAGTAAAAAATTCAAATCAAAATGAAGTGACTAGAAGAGTACGAAAGTCCAGCCTTGTTCTATTACTTAAAGCGGGACAGCACTTGAGAGCGTGAAAACTATGCTCCTACTGTGAAGCTACAAAACTTGTAAAGCTATGTCAAGTCCCTTGTAATCTCCACAAACCCACCAATCTGACGTAATTCAAAATCCAAATTCCCAAATCTCAAACCCTGAAACCCTTTATCTACCCGAGTTTGAAACCCTACCTCCATCACTCGATCGGGAAGATAACAACATCCCAGAAGTAGAACCAGAGGACGACGACGAAGAAGAAGAGTTGG
This sequence comes from Verbascum thapsus, assembly GCA_963669365.1. Classification (NCBI taxonomy): domain Eukaryota; kingdom Viridiplantae; phylum Streptophyta; class Magnoliopsida; order Lamiales; family Scrophulariaceae; genus Verbascum; species Verbascum thapsus. Next base: position 20,324,639 of record OY770107.1, read on the forward strand.
AACTTATAAGACGAAGATACCAGTGAGACCTAATCGATTTCATCAGGTATGCATCTCTACGTTGTCCCATCAATAATTGACCCCCACGTGTGCGTTCATGAGGCCACCCTCAAGTCCCCCTCCACCAATCGTAACCCTAGGTTGGTGGGATTGAAGCGAAAGAATGGTAAGGGTAAAGGTAAGTCAAACATTAAATGAAGGAGAAGTTGCAGACTTTGATGTCGAAATTGAACCCTTTCCCGTTTATACCCCTCAAGATTCTTGATATTGCCAAACATGAGGCGCTTTTGAAGAAGCTTGGTTTGTGAGACTTTGTTTGACGGTCTGTGTTCACGATGATCAAAATGATGAAGTTAACAAGTGATCTAATTGAATTTTTATTTGATCTTCTATTTTAGTTAATAGCATTAAGTAAGTATTCATTGCATCCTTTCAAGTGTGTACCTTCCCAATGAATATATATGTACATTTACCATCCAATTATGCAGTATTACTAAGAGCACTTAAAGCCCAATTGGTTGGCCATTCATGCTCATATTGAATCAAAATAAATTAATATTATATTTTAAAAATATTATTTATAGAAAATATTATATGTAAAATTGGCTATGTGAAAGATTCCCAAATCTCATACCCTGAAACCCTTTATCTACCCGAGTTTGAAACCCTACCTCCATCACTCGATCGGGAAGTCATAGGTGTATACATATCTAAATAAATAGATTAAATAACCATACTTGCGCACGCATGGGTGTAAATATCTTACATTTTGAAATTACGTAAATAAATATTTTTATACTAACGTAATTTCAAATAAACATTCTTATAGTCAATCTATACCCACAACTAAGTCATAACACCTCCCAAGATAGACAAAAGTTACTATACTTAAATTCATAACCATGCCGCGCAGACATAGGTGTATAATATTTAAATAAATAGATTAAACACTTATAGCTGCGCGGCATGTTGTAATAATCTTACTTTTTGAAATTACGTAAAATAAAGACCAAGTCGTAACAACTCCCAAAGGAGACAAAAGGTAATTTATTTGTAATTACGTAAATAAACATTCTAAATATATAATATTGATTAAATACGCATACCTGCTCAGGCATTGGTGTAAATATCTTACACTTTTACGTAAATAAATATTTTTATACTAACGTAATTTCAAATAGACATTCTTATAGTCAATCTATACCCACAACCAAGTCATAGGTGTATAAATATTTAAATAAATAGATTAAATACCTTACTTTTTGAAATTACGTAAATAAATATTCTTATACTAACGTAATTTCAAATAAACAGTCTTATAATCAATCTATACCCACAACTAAGTCATAACACCTCCCAAGATAGACAAAAGTTAGTATACTTAAATTCATAAGATTTAAGTAAATAGATTAAATTCATACTTAAACATTCTTATAGTCAATCTATACCCACAACTAAGTCATAACACCTCCCAAGATAGACAAAAGTTACTATACTTAAATTCATAACCATGCCGCGCAGACATAGGTGTATAATATTTAAATAAATAGATTAAACACTTATAGCTGCGCGGCATGTTGTAATAATCTTACTTTTTGAAATTACGTAAAATAAAGACCAAGTCGTAACAACTCCCAAAGGAGACAAAAGGTAATTTATTTGTAATTACGTAAATAAACATTCTAAATATATAATATTGATTAAATACGCATACCTGCTCAGGCATTGGTGTAAATATCTTACACTTTGAAATTACGTAAATAAATATTTTTATACTAACGTAATTTCAAATAGACATTCTTATAGTCAATCTATACCCACAACCAAGTCATAGGTGTATAAATATTTAAATAAATAGATTAAATACCTTACTTTTTGAAATTACGTAAATAAATATTCTTATACTAACGTAATTTCAAATAAACAGTCTTATAATCAATCTATACCCACAACTAAGTCATAACACCTCCCAAGATAGACAAAAGTTAGTATACTTAAATTCATAAGATTTAAATAAATAGATTAAACATACATAGTTGCGCAGACATGGGTGTAATATCTTACTTTTCGAAATTATGTAAATCAAGGAGACAAAAGTTAATTTATTTGTAATTACGTAAATAAACATCTAAACATATAATATTGATTAAAATATTTTATTTTTTGTTTGTTGCATTATAAAAAAAAGATTTTTAGTCACATATATTTTTCAAATAATTTTAAGAAAGTGTAAACATAAATATTTTATCATCACACTTAATTAGAAATGTAATTATAACTATTTTTATACTAACGTAATTTCAAATAGACATTCTTATAGTCAATCTATACCCACAACCAAGTCATAGGTGTATAAATATTTAAATAAATAGATTAAATACCTTACTTTTTGAAATTACGTAAATAAATATTCTTATACTAACGTAATTTCAAATAAACAGTCTTATAATCAATCTATACCCACAACTAAGTCATAACACCTCCCAAGATAGACAAAAGTTAGTATACTTAAATTCATAAGATTTAAATAAATAGATTAAACATACATAGTTGCGCAGACATGGGTGTAATATCTTACTTTTCGAAATTATGTAAATCAAGGAGACAAAAGTTAATTTATTTGTAATTACGTAAATAAACATCTAAACATATAATATTGATTAAAATATTTTATTTTTTGCTTGTTGCATTATAAAAAAAAGATTTTTAGTCACATATATTTTTCAAATAATTTTAAGAAAGTGTAAACATAAATATTTTATCATCACACTTAATTAGAAATGTAATTATAACTATTTTTTGCAATTACGTAAATAAAGACCAAGTCGTAACAACTCCCAAAGGAGACAAAGGTAATTTATTTGTAATTACGTAAATAAACATTTTAACCATATAATATTGATTAAATACGCATACCTGCGCAAGCATTGGTGTAAATATCTTACATTTTGAAATTACTTAAATAAATATTTTTATACTAACGTAATTTCAAATAGACATTCTTATAGTCAATCTATAACCACAACCAAGTCATAGGTGTATAAATATTTAAATAAATAGATTAAATACCTTACTTTTTGAAATTACGTAACTAAATATTCTTATACTAACGTAATTTCAAATAAACATTCTTATAATCAATCTATACCCACAACTAAGTCATAACACCTCCCAAGATAGACAAAAGTTAGTATACTTAAATTCATAATATTTAAATAAATAGATTAAACATGCATAGTTGCGCAGACATGGGTGTAATATCTTACTTTTCGAAATTATGTAAATCAAGGAGACAAAAGTTAATTTATTTGTAATTACGTAAATAAACATTCTAAACATATAATATTGGTTAAAATATTTTATTTTTTGCTTGTTGCATTATAAAAAAAAAGATTTTTAGTCACATATATTTTTCTTATAATTTTAAGAAAGTGTAAACATAAATATTTTATCATCACACTTAATTAGAAATGTAATTATAACTATTTTTTCTTTTATTTAAATTTTTTTTACAAAATAAAAATTTGGCAACAAGTGGGAATGTTAGGCACCAAATCCCAAATTTGATTTTTTTGGCCAAATGTAACAAACAAGGCCTAGAATTCCAAAACTCCACCCACCCTTCCATCTCACGTTCGTTTTCTTTTTCCCCCAATCAATTCTGAACACTACTCCCAAATTTTTTCTGCAGAATCATCTCCCAAATTACACACACATCTCCCAAATTACACACACATCTCCCAAATTCTCTTCATTACTTCTTACTAAATATAAATCAGCCTCGCACGAAGCCCACTCATCCATTGCACACATATCTTGGAATCGAGTCTACTGTTGGTTCGATTAGGGTTGAAGGAGTTATAGGTAGCGACAATTAGAAGGTACAATCAATCTGTAATAAGTTTATTATTCTCTTATTTAAATTTCGTTAAATATGTAAAATTTTGTCATGGAGTTTTGAAGAAAAATTATTTGCCTAAATGGGTTTTGGTTAAAGGGTTTGTGGTGGATTGGAGCGCACATTTTCATCCATTATCTGTGAAGTAATATTGGTTCTGTTTTTGTGATTGTAATTATTAACAAAGGAACTTTAAATGTAGTTGCTATATAGCTCTTCATTTTCAGTCAATGGTTCATGATCTGCAGCTACCACTAAGGCTTCATTTTGAAAGACCCTTTTTTGTATACTTTGTTCCATCTTTTTGTATGATGAAACTTGAAATAGAAATGCATATGAAATGGTGATGAAAATGAAGGTTTAGGAAGAATTCCAGATTGTATTGATTTGATAACCCTCCTCATACGTAGCTTGAATCTGTCACTGGTCCCCCCATTTAATATTCCATATGAAACACAGTCATTTTTCTCAAGTTTCGCGCCTTTGCTTTTGTATTGAACGGTTAGGATTAATTCATCAATACTCTTCATTTCTTTTATGTTTGGATTGATATGTATGTTTGTGAGAATTCTCGAAGTGATATGTTTGCTTTACAGTCCATTATTTCACAATATTGGCTCTATTTTTGTGATTGTAATTATTAACAAAGGAACTGTAAATGTAGTTGCTATATAGCTCTTCATTTTCAGTCAATGGTTCATGATCTGCATCTACCACTAAGGCTTCACTTTGAAAGACCCTTTTTTTGTATACTTTGTGCCATCTTTTTGCATGATGAAACTTGAATAGAAAACCATATGAAATGGTGATGAAAATGAAGGTTTAGGAAGAATTCTAGATTGTATTCATTTGATAACCCTCCTCATACGTAGCTTGAATCTGTCACTGGTCCCCCATTTAATATTCCATATGAAATGCAGTCATTTTTCTCAAGTTTCGCGCCTTTTCTTTTGTATTGAACGGTTAGGATTAATTCATCAATGCTCTTCATTCTTTTGTGTTTGGATTGATATGTATGTTTGTGAGAATTCTCGAAGTGATATGTTTGCTTTACAGTCCATTATTTCACAATATTGACTCTGTTTTTGTGATTGTAATTATTAACAAAGGAACTTTAAATGTAGTTGCTATATAGCTCTTCATTTTCAGTCAATGATTCATGATCTACATCTACCACAAAGGCTTCACTTTGAAAGACCCCTTTTTGTATCTTTGTGCCATCTGTTTGTATGATGAAACTTGAAATAGAAATACATATGAAATGGTGATGAAAATGAAGGTTTAGGAAAAATTCCAGATTGTATTCATTTGATAACCCTCCTCATACGTATCTTGAATCTGTCACTAGTCCCCCCATTTAATATTCCATATGAAACGCAGTCATTTTTTTCAAGTTTTGCGCCTTTTCTTTTGTAGGAGTTACAGGGTTGAAGGAGTTACAGGGTAGCGACAATTAGAAGATACAATCAATCTGTAATAAGTTTATTATTCTCTTATTTAAATTTCGTTAAATATGTAAAATTTTGTCATGGAGTTTTGAAGAAAAATTATTTGCCTAAATGGGTTTTGGATAAAGGGTTTGTGGTGAATTGGAGCGCACATTTTCATCCATTATCTGTGAAGTAATATTGGCTCTATTTTTGTGATTGTAATTATTAACAAAGGAACTTGAAATGTAGTTGCTATGTAGCTCTTCATTTTCAGTCAATGGTTCATGATCTGCAGCTACCACTAAGGCTTCACTTTGGAAGACCCTTTTTTGTATACTTTGTGCCATCTTTTTGTATGATGAAACTTGAAATAGAAATGCATATGAAATGGTGATGAAAATGAAGGTTTAGGAAGAATTCCAGATTGTATTCATTTGATAACCCTCCTCATACGTAGTTTGAATTTGTCACTGGTCCCCCCATTTAATATTCCATATGAAACGCAGTCATTTTTCTCAAGTTTCGCGCCTTTGCTTTTGTATTGAACGGTTAGGATTAATACATCAATACTCTTCATTTCTTTTGTGTTTGGATTGATATGTATGTTTGTGAGAATTCTCGAAGTGATATGTTTGTTTTACAGTCCATTATTTCACAATATTGGCTCTATTTTTGTGATTGTAATTATTAACAAAGGAACTGTAAATGTAGTTGCTATATAGCTCTTCATTTTCAGTCAATGGTTCATGATCTGCAACTACCACTAAGGCTTCACTTTGAAAGACCCTTTTTTTTGTATACTTTGTGCCATCTTTTTGTATGATGAAATTTGAAATAGAAAACCATATGAAATGGTGATGAAAATGAAGGTTTAGGAAGAATTCCAGATTGTATTCATTTGATAACCCTCCTCATACGTAGCCTGAATCTGTCACTGGTCCCCCCATTTAATATTCCATATGAAATGCAGTCATTTTTCTCAAGTTTCGCGCCTTTTCTTTTGTATTGAACGGTTAGGATTAATTCATCAATACTCTTCATTCTTTTGTGTTTGGATTGATATGTATGTTTGTGAGAATTCTCGAAGTGATATGTTTGCTTTACAGTCCATTATTTCACAATATTGGCTCTGTTTTTGTGATTGTAATTATTAACAAAGGAACTTTAAATGTAGTTATTATATAGCTCTTCATTTTCAGTCAATGGTTCATGATCTACATCTACCACTAAGGCTTCACTTTGAAAGACCCCTTTTTTGTATACTTTGTGCCATCTTTTTGTATGATGAAACTTGAAATAGAAATACATATGAAATGGTGATGAAAATGAAGGTTTAGGAAGAATTCCAGATTGTATTCATTTGATAACCCTCCTCATACGTAACTTGAATCTGTCACTGGTCCCCCCCATTTAATATTCCATATGAAACGCAGTCATTTTTCTCAAGTTTCGCGCCTTTTCGTTTGTAGGAGTTACAAGGTTGAAGGAGTTACAGGGTAGCGACAATTAGAAGATACAATCAATCTGTAATAAGTTTATTATTCTCTTATTTAAATTTCGTTAAATATGTAAAATTTTGTCATGGAGTTTTGAAGAAAAATTATTTGCCTAAATGGGTTTTGTATAAAGGGTTTGCGGTGGATTGGAGCGCACATTTTCATCCATTATCTGTTAAGTAATATTGGCTCTATTTTTGTGATTGTAATTATTAACAAAGGAACTTTAAATGTAGTTGCTATATAGCTCTTCATTTTCTGTCAATGGTTCATGATCTGCAGCTACCACTAAGGCTTCACTTTGGAAGACCCTTTTTTGTATACTTTGTGCCATCTTTTTGTATGATGAAACTTGAAATAGAAATGCATTTGAAATGGTGATGAAAATGAAGGTTTAGGAAGAATTCCAGATTGTATTCATTGATAACCCTCCTCATACGTAGCTTGAATGTGTCACTTGATGGAAATAATTTAGCTTTATGGCCCCGAATCTTCGAACTCAATGATAATCACGCATAAGACGATAAACTGAAAACATACCTGAATCCATAGCAATGGAATTGACCTTGGTTATGTCTTCCAGTTGATCGTACCCTGATGAAACCTTTCTTCAGATGACGGGAGTCCAGAGAGAAAGGAGAGGAAATTTCGTCGTACGTCAACTGGGGACCATAACCTCTATTTATAGCTGAATTAGGACTTATTTGCAAATTAGCCCATCATAAATTGCAGTTCAGTCCTCAAGGTTTCTACACATATAAAATATAACCCCATACCAAAATAGATGACTAGGGCCTATAAAACATTAACTTTGATCACTTGATTAAGGCCCAAACCTTATTTAATATATGATATACAATTTAAACCGCAATGCACACACGTCTGCGTGCCCGAATGCTTATAATTATGATACGCACATATATAAGTCCACAAAATATTCCAACAATCTCCCACTTGGACTATATATGTGCATATACATAACACCTTATAATTGTATATCACACATTATAACTTAATAGCTCGAGCAAGCTTGCTTTATTTAGTCATCTAAACCAGTCCCGTCCATAGCCATATCAACACAAGGATCAAGGAGGCTGTCGCCACAAATTCATAACGTAGCTAAGCCCAACAATGGTCACGTGTATCAATACAACTAACGACATGGCATGAGCATATGGGATGTGTAGCATGGAAATTACATGTAATGTGATCAAACATGCCTATTTCCAACTGGTCCAACTTTAAACCTTATTGAGATCAAAAACTTTAACATTCAGAGTGAAAACTGAATAACTTTATATCAAAAGCCATATATGTCATGACATAAGCCAAAATATTGAGCAAATACATAATACAGACTCCCACTGAAACTAGACATAGTCTAGATGTATGACACCCATCCGAGCAGTATACTCGTGAAAGACCTTCGGTGTCACACCCTTAGTAAGCGGATCCGCAATCATGGAGTCTGTCCCAATATGCTCAATACATAATTGACCACTCTGAATTCCTTTTTTAACAACTAGGAACTTAATGTCTTAGACTTAGAAGAGCTCCTATTATTGTTCGAGTACATGACTGCGGACTTATTGTCACAATATAACTTAAGTGGTCTTTCAATACCATATACCAGACGCAGCCTAGTGACAAAATTTCGCAGCCAAACTCCATGATTTGATGCCTCATAAGTTGCTACAAATTCTGCTTCCATGGTGGATGACGCAATGAGTGTCTGCTTAGCACTCCTCCACGAAATTGCTCCACCAGCAAGCAAGTAAATGTAGCCCGAAGTAGTTTTGCGGCTATTTTGGCATCCAGCAAAGTCGGAATCACAATACCCAATGATCTCAAGATGGTCCGACTTCTTATACGTGAGCATATATTCATTTGTTCTCTGTAAATACCGCAAAACCCTTTTGGCTGCTTTCCAATGGTCCATACCCGGATTACTTAAGTATCTGCCCAACATCCCAACAATGAATGCAAGGTCTGGACGAGTACAGACTTGCGCATACATCAAGCTCCCTACAGCCGACGCATAAGGGATATCTTTCATTTCTTTAGATTTCATATTATTCTTGGGGCATTGATTGAGACTAAACTTGTCTCCCTTAGCCACTGGGGTATTCCCTGGTTTGCAGTCTTGCATGCCAAATCTCTTAAGTACTTTATCGATATAGCCTTTCTGACATAATCCAAGAATACCTCGAGAACGATCTCGATGTATCTGGATTCCTAATACAAAAGATGCTTCACCAAGATCTTTCATCTCAAATTTTGTTGATAGAAATTTCTTGGTTTCACATAACAGGCCTATATCATTTGTGGCAAGCAAGATGTCTTCCACAAACAAAACCAGAAAAATAGCCTTACTCCCACTAAACTTATGGTATACACAGTCATCAACAACGTTTACCTCAAAACCAAATGATAAAACGATTTGATGGAACTTATGATACCATTGACGGGAAGCCTGTTTGAGTCCATAGATGGATTTCTTTAGTTTGCATACCATATCCTTTGAATCCGAAGAAACAAAGTTTTCTGGCTGCACCATATATATCGTTTCCTCAATGTCACCATTAAGAAAAGCTGTCTTGACATCCATCTGATGTAACTCTAAATCAAAATGTGTTACTAATGCCATAATAGTTCTAAAAGAGTCTTTCGATGAAACCAGAGAGAAAGTCTCTTTATAGTCGATGCCCTCCTTCTGAGTGAATCTTTTAGTGACAAGACGAGCCTTATATCTTTCCACATTGCCTTGTGAATCCCTTTTGGTTTTAAAAACCCATTTACAACCAATCGGTTTCACGCCTTCTGGCAAAGGGACAAGATCCCAAACGTCATTGTCTTTCATTGATTTAATTTCTTCACTCATGTCATCAATCCACTTTTGAGAGTTAGAACCATCAATGGCTTGACGAAAAGTGATTGGATCATCTTCCATCGAGCCAATGTCTGCCTCATGTTCATTGAGAAATACGACATAATCATCCGGAATCGCACTTCTCCTCTCTCTAGTGGATCTCCTTATAGGCATTGGTTCTTGAGGTTGTTGAGTTTGTTCCTCGGAGAGACTTTCAACATTGTCTTTTTGTCCCGAATGTTGTTGTTGAACCGTGTCAGGAATAAAATCTTGATCATGGTCAATAACAACTGTAGGAAGAGGAATAGTTACCAAATCCTCCTCAAAGACAAAGTCTCTAACCTTATCTTCCCCCCAAACTTAATATCCTCAAAGAACCGAGCATTTCCCGTCTCAAAAAAGGTTCTGGATGTGGGATCATAAAATTTATAACCCCGTGATTTATCAGAATATCCAACAAAATAGCTACTGATCGTTCTTGAGTCCAATTTCCTTTCGCTTGGCCTGTAAGGCCTTGCCTCAGCTGGACAACACCAAATGTGTAAATGCTTTAACACAGGTTTCTTACCTGTCCATAGTTCATAAGGGGTCTTGATCGTAGCTTTTGTTGGAACTCTGTTTAGTAAATAAACTGCGGTCTTAAGTGCTTCTCCCTATATTCCTCTAGGAATTTAGCAAAAGGTCTTGGACGTTGTTCACCTTATCCGCCATGTCTACCGTAGTATTCACCACCACGATCAGACGTGACGCCTTAACTGTTTTGCTTAGTTAGTTTTCAACTTCGGCCTTAAATGATTTGAACACGTCCAAGGCTTGAGATTTCTCATGTATCAAGTACAGGTAACCATAACGAGAGTAATCGTCTATGAACGTTATATTATATTGTTGACCATTCCACAATGGTGTAGAAAATGGTCCACAAATATCCGTATGTATAAGTTCTAAGACATCCTTAGCTCTCTTAGCTCCCAATTTTCTCTTGTCTGTTTGTTTGCCTTTAATGCACTCAACATATATATTTGTATCCGTATCGTCAAGTGCGTCAAGAATTCCATCTGACACAAGCCTTTTGAATTCTTTGTCTAGAAATGTGACCCAAGCGCTTGTGCTATAACGAATAAGAATTCTCATTACTTAATTTGCATTTAGTGCCACGTGAATCCACATGCAAGGTTTCATTAAATGAAGCAACAGTATCCAACAAATATATGTTATCCATGCCAGATAAAGAACCAGTTCCAACCAAATATGAATTCTGAAAGAGACTAAACTTATTATTTCTGAATGAACAAGAAAAACCGAATTTGTCCAAAACAGAAATAGAAACCATATTTCGTCTAAAAGACGGTACAAAATAAGTCTCTTTCAAATCCAAAAAACAAACCAATTCTTAATAATAACCTAAAGGTTCCTATTGCTTCAACCGTAGTTAATTTGCCATCGCCCATAAAGATGTATCTTTCAACATCACTTGGCTTTCGGCAATTCAGACAACCCTGCTTAGACACACTTATCTGGGTAGGAGCACCAGAATCTAACCAACAAGTGTATTCGGGCACTAAAACCAAATTAACCTTAGAACAGACAAGACCAAGACATGTACCTTTCCTAATACGCCAAGCGTGATATTTGGTACAGTCTCCTTTGACATGAGAAGGGTCCTTACAGAAGAAACATAAATCAACCTTATCGGGTCCAGTGGACCCCCTCAGCTACTTCTTCTTTGGGTCTGACACCGCAGTTTCTTTACCATTTCTTTACTTATTAATGCCCGAGGAGGAGACCAAATGAGCACTTTCTACCCTGTCATGTCTCAGCCTCTCTTCCTCTTGCACACAATGCGAAATGAGCTCATTAAGAGTCCACTTCTCCTTTTGGCAGTTATAACTGACCACAAATTGACTGAATTGTGCAAGAAGAGAGATCAAAACCAAATGCACGAGCAAGTCAACAAACAGCTCTACCTTAAGTGCTTTTAGTTTTGATGCCAAATGAGACATCTCCAGGATGTACTCCCTTATGTTACTTTTGTTTCTGTACCTTATGGAAACAAGACTGCGCATAATAGAGCTTGTCTCCGATTTTTCGTTCTTGACAAAGCATTTTTCAAGCTCTGCCAGAAACGCCTTAGTATTAGTCTCCTCATACATTGTGCCCCTGAATGTTTCTGGAACTGCACGCTTCATGATCATAAGACTCATGCGATTTGAGCGGTCCCACCTTTCGATTTCCCTCTTATGATCAGAGGTACTTTCATCCGGATGATCAACGGGACGTGGCTCCCTTAGTGCAAGGTCTAGATCCATGCAACCGAGAACTATCATGACGTTCTCTTTCCAGTCTTTAAAGTTTGTGCCGTTAAGCACAGGGATTGAGTTGATGTTGGCAGTAACAGATGCAGCGGAAGAATTAACTGAATAGAGAACAAAAGAAAACCGAATAGCTCACATATATTAACCTTAAGCAGACCGAATAGATTCATAATGAAATTCTCATCACAAGAAAATCGGTGCAACGCTAATCCTAGTCTTTGGACAGAGAATTAACTTGCAAGTGACTATCTTGGTGTAGCGATCAAACATTGACAATAAAATCCTGTCAAGTATTAAGCCTTTCGTTGGACCGACTCAATACCCACATGGACACCTTATAATCGTCACATGTTTACCACCATAGGTGTGCCCAATCTTCTGCCAAACAATGAACCTTCCTTTGGGCCGGTCATTTATCCGCATGAAAATCATACACACAAACATCATCGTAATAAATGATCGAAAAATCTAGACAGGAGAGGTTACTTTGGTAACATGCTGCTTCAATTAATCGACATAAATTACTTGACATGCTTAGTATAAGCAACCTTAAATCATTATGAATCAAAACATAATTTTCCATTTTTTTTTTTGGTCAATGGTCAACCTTTAGTCAAAGTCAACAGTCAACCCCGGTCAAAATCAACGTCAGTCAACGGTCAATGGCTGGACCGGGCCTGACCATCATAGCCCGGATACTAATTCCAAACCATTCTGAAATTGGGCTCATAAACTTTAAATGCAATTGAGCTTAAAATATTTCAATCATTTAGCCCAATAACTATTTATTTATAAATTGGGCTTTATTCCCTTAAAACAAATTGAGCCCAAGTGATCTTCAACTTTATATATTGGGCTTAAGAAAATGTTGGCCCAAAACTTAAAAAAAATAAAGTCCAATCTAAAACCATTTCACAAAGAGGCGGCTGAGAAAAGCTTATTGATAAGCAACAAAACAATAGCTTGATATAGTTGACCAAGGTTGACTATTAGTTGCCTACATTTCCTTAACCATAAGGAAAAGTTTCTCTTTATGCATGTAACAAGCTTGAGGTGGAAAGCTAATTGGCAACATGCATTTTATAAAATAAACACATATACATACGTGTGTTATGCATGCCACCTTCAAGCACAAAAGAAAAAACAAACATATCCATTACACAAGCAGCTTAATGGAATTATCATATCATATATTCACTTAATGCAATTCGCATATATTCATCTAAAATATGAATAAACAAGCTGCTGCAATAAAATAAACGTCTTGATTTTTGGCCTCAAAAACATAATAAGCCGAATCCATGTTCCTCCAAATGAATTCACAAACTTGATGAATTATTTCTCACATATCGTATACATATCACAAAATAGCGATTTATGCCAAGAAAACAAATGAATCGGAGAATCATGAGTTCTTTAATCAGGGCTCTGATACCACTTGATGGAAATAATTTAGCTTTATGGCCCCGAATCTTCGAACTCAATGATAATCACGCATAAGACGATAAACTGAAAACATACCTGAATCCATAGCAATGGAATTGACCTTGGTTATGTCTTCCAGTTGATCGTACCCTGATGAAACCTTTCTTCAGATGATGGGAGTCCAGAGAGAAAAGAGAGGAAATTTCGTCGTACGTCAACTGGGGACCATAACCTCTATTTATAGCTGAATTAGGACTTATTTGCAAATTAGCCCATCATAAATTGCAGTTCAGTCCTCAAGGTTTCTACACATATAAAATATAACCCCATACCAAAATAGATGACTAGGGCCTATAAAACATTAACTTTGATCACTTGATTAAGGCCCAAACCTTATTTAATATATGATATACAATTTAAACCGCAATGCACACACGTCTGCGTGCCCGAATGCTTATAATTATGATACGCACATATATAAGTCCACAAAATATTCCAACAATCTCCCACTTGGACTATATATGTGCATATACATAAAGGTGATCCATAAAGGTGATTCATATATGTGCATATTCCAACAATCACTTTGATGAGTCATTCACTCAATGACTCATTCACTAGGTGATCCATAAAGGTGATTCACAAGTGACTCATCTCTATTAGGTGATCCATGAAGGTGACTCACAAGTGACTCATCCACACTAGGTGATGCATGTAGGTGTCTCACCTACTAGTTACATAGTACTCCCCATTGGATGATTCGTTGTTCCAAAAAATAAGGCCTCGTTAAAAACCTTCATAAAAAAACCCCGAGGGCTAAAAACTTGATAAAGTGAAAAAGAGTGCAACGCGTCAAAAATCAATGCTAGCTCCCCCTGTTCCAATCATCACTAAGTTTACTGCTGGTACAAATGCCACATTCCGATCCCATAGACTAGCTTTTTGAAGACAGTTGTTGGTAGCGACTTGGTGAATAGATCTGAATAATTTTCACATGATTGTATCTTCTAGATACATATCTCTTTGTTCTTTTCAAGATGATAAGAATAAAATAGCTTTGATGAAATATACTTCGTTCGATCACTCTTGATGTATCCTTCCTTTATCTGTGAGATACATGCTGCATTATCTTCATAAATAATGGTTGGTACTTCAGTAATAGAAGGTAGATCACATGAAACTCGAAGATGAGTGATCAGTGATCTTAGCTATACACATTCTCTGCTAGCTTCGTGGAGGGTGATAATCTCAGCGTGGTTGGAAGATGTAGCTGGAAAGCTTTGTTTACATGATCTCCAAGAAATGGCAGTACCGCCACTTGTAAATACATATCCAGTTTGGGAAATGGCTTTGTGTGGATCAGAGAGATAACCTGCATCCATATATCCATTCAATTGTGAAGGATTTGATACATCTTTTGAGTAAAACAATCCCATATCTACAGTACCCTTAAGATATCGAAAGATATGTTTTACACCTGCCCAATGCCTCTTTGTTGGAGCAGAGCTGAATCTTGCTAACAAGTTAACTGCAAAAGAAATGTCAGGTCTAGTATACTGAGCAAGATATAATAGTGCACCTATTCCACTCAAATATGGTACTTCAGGACCAAGAAGTGATTCTTTCTCTTCTTTTGGATGGAAAGGATCATTTTTAGTGTCTAGCGATCTTACTACCATAGGAGTGCTGAGAGGATAAGCTTTATCCATATTGAAACGTTTAAGAAGTTTCTCAGTGTACATCCTTTGGTGATACTACCATACTTATCAAGTATCGGAATGTAATAGCATCCATAACATGGGAATATGTTTCTTCGTAATCAATTCCAAGTTTTTGCGAGAAACCTTGTGCTACAAGTCTCGCTTTATAGCGCACAACTTCATTTCTCTCATTACGTTTTCTTATGAATACCCATTTGCAACCAACTGGTTTAACATTTTTGGGTGTTTGAACTACGGGTACAAAAACATTACGTTTAGTGAGAGAGTCTAATTCTGCTTGAATGGCGCTCTTCCATTCTGGCCAATCATGTTTTTCACGACATTGTTCTATAGATTGTGGCTCACAACCATCTGTATCCATAGCAATCTCAGTAGCTACTGTAAATGAGAATTTGCGTAACTTTGTTACGATCCAACATTTCATTCTTGTATGCAAAATTAATAGAAATTTCTTCATTTCCTGGGCCCAACTCCTTTTCAGGGGAATTTTCCTCAACAAGAGGAAGTAAGTTTGGAAATGAGGATCGTTCATTTATAGTCTCATCAGGAGCACTAGCTTTTGTCGATTCTTGTTGACCTTTTCTTTTTCTAGGAGCAGAATCTTTTGAACCAATGGGACGTCCACGCTTCAAGCGTACCTTAGACGACTCATTTGCTGGAACAAATATCACCTGCCCAACTGGGATAAAAGTACGTGCTGGAACATTTTTAGCAGGTATGTATGATTTAGTTATTCTTGTTGTATCAAAAAATGCATCTGGCATTTGATTAGCAATATTTTGAAGATGGATAATCTTCTGCACTTCAATTTCAGATTGTTTTGTGCAAGGATCAAGATGAGACAAAGTAGGTACATACCAGGAAAGTTTATTTTTTTCTTCTAGTGGCATAAGATCTCCCCCTAATAGTGGGTAAATTATCTCATCAAAGTGACAATTAGCAAAACGGGTTGTGAATATATCACTCGTTAAAGGCTCAAGATATCGAATGATAGAAGGTGAGTCAAAACCAACATATATGCCTTTCCTACGTTGTGGGCCAAATTTAGTACGTTGTGGAGGTGCTACAGGCACACATACACAACAACCAAAAATGCGTAGATGAGAAACATCTGGTTGATGGCCCAAAACAAGTTGTAAGGGTGAGTATTGATGATTTCGAGTAGGCCGAAGTCTAACTAAGGCAGCAGCATGTAAAATAGCATGTCCCCATGTAGAAACGGACAATTTTTGTTCTCATTAACATGGGTCTTGCTATTAATTGCAAATGTTTAATAAATGATTCAGCTAGACCATTTTGGGTATAAACATGAGCTACAGGATGTTCAATATCAATACCGGTAGATAAGCAATATGCATCAAATGTTTTTTATGTAAATTCGCTAGCTCCATCTATCCGAATAGACTTTATTGGAAAGTCTGGGAAATGTGCACGTAATCTAATAATTTGGGCAAGAAGCCTAGCAAATGCAACATTTCGTGTAGATAAAAGATAAACATGTGACCATCTAGCAGATACGTCAATTAGGACCATAAAATACTGAAATGGTCCACACTAAGGGTGGATAGGTCCACATATATCTCCATGAATCCTTTGAAGAAAAGTTGGCGATTCAAGAACAACCTTTGTCAATGACGGTTTGAGAATCAATTTTCCCATAGAGCAAGCAATACAATTGATATCCCTCATTAACAAAAGCTTCTGGTTTTGTATATGATGTCCTTGAGAATTTTGTACAATTCTACTCATCATGGTAGATTCTGGGTGTCCTAGTCGATCATGCCAAAGTTTGAATATTGTTGGGTTATTAAACTTCTGGTTTATAACACTGTAGGATTTAATAGCTTTTATTGTTGTAAAATACAATCCGGAAGAGATAACTGCAAGCTTTTCAACAACACGCCTGTGGCACATGTCTGATGAAGTGATACATAAGTATTCTTTATTATCTTTATTAATTATTTCAATATGATATCCATTTCGGCGAAAATCTTTGAAACTTAACAAAATTTCTCAACGATTTAGGGGAATATAAGGCATCATCGATATTTAATTATGTACCTTCTGGTAAGATAATATTGGCTCTTCCGGAACTATCTATTAAATTTGTTGAACCCGAGATCGTATTTATTTTTGCCTTATATCCTTTCATACCAGAAAAGTACTTATTACTACGAAATATTGTATTTGTTGTGCCGCTATCTATCAAACAAATATCTTCACCGTCAAGATTGATTTTTGATAGATTACTTCTCGAATCCATATCCTTAATAACAAACACAATACATGAACTTATACATACAAAAAGATGTTATCTAGACCAAGCAAAAGAAAATTTAGAACACAAAACTATACAACAAAACATTATAGATTCAAAACTAGTACACATATCTAGTTAAGTTCACCATCCGAAATATTCAGAAAATCAGATATCTCCCACTTGTCATCTTCTAACTTTGTAACAAAATCAAGGTCCAAGTGGGGAGCACTGGTCGAAGCATCATTTGTTTCGATAAGATTTGTCTCAATATCAGTTGATGGCCGCTTCAAGGATGCTTGGTACAAATTAACAAGATGTCTAGCAGTACGACAGGTACGCGACCAATGGCCGGTTACACCACAACGGTAACAAACATTTTCCTTGCTCTTTACGAGCTTGTCAGACAAATATTTTCCTTTCTTTGGCTTTTGCTCTTTCTTGGTTGTCCCATCTTTCCACTACTGGTGGTTTGGCCTTGTCTAAGAATTCTTGTAAGAATTATTTTTCTTACCGTACCAACATTTGCCTTTACCTTTATTATAACCTCGTCCATTACCACCAACACAACTCATTGTTGCATGTGCTTCACGCAAAGCAACAGAGCCAACGGGACGAGATTCATGATTTCTTAATAATAACTCATTATTTTGTTCTGCAACAAGTAGACAAGAAATCAAATCTGAATATTTTTTAAAACGACGTTCTCGATACTGCTGTTGCAAGAGAACATTCGAGGCATGAAAGGTGGTAAACATTTTCTCCAATAGTTGTTCCTCCGTTACACTTTCATCACACCATTTCAGTTGTG
The DNA here is from genome assembly GCA_963669365.1 of Verbascum thapsus. NCBI lineage: Eukaryota > Viridiplantae > Streptophyta > Magnoliopsida > Lamiales > Scrophulariaceae > Verbascum > Verbascum thapsus. The sequence goes on from OY770107.1 coordinate 20,342,858, forward strand.
AGGTGACTTTAAACAACGCATAATTATATTCAGATACAGATTTAAAATCTTTAAACGGAGATTCAACCAATCATTTTGAGCTTTAGGGAGAATAACCATCTTCAGGTGGTCATATCTATCATTTAAGCCATTCCAAAGAACCTTAGGATCCTTAATAGTAAGATATTCAGATCTTAACCCATCATGGATATGATGACGAATAAATATTAAAGCCAACGCTCTATCCTGCTGGGATGCAACATTTCTTGCTTTAATAGTATGGATAGATTCTTAGCTTGGAGATGTAACTCCGTATCTAAAACCCATGAGATGTAGTTGTTTCCAAAAATATTTAAAGCTTCAAAGTCTAGTTTAGTTAAATTAGAAGACATAATGATAAATTTAAAGATACCTTCTTCTTAAAAGCTTGATATAACTAGAGCTAACTCGTGCTGATAATGTATTATAATATGATAAATAATAAGCTATTCTTGATCTATTAGAACTTGAACATAAACAAAGTGGGAACAAAGTAGATGTATGAAAGTATTCTTGATCTTTATTGATATGAACTTATCTTATGTTTGAAGTACATCAAAGGGTATTTATAGGAGTACAACGTCTAACTGCTTGGGCATTGAGTGTTCCGCCGCTTTGGAATGTTTTTTTTTTGCAACTTAGCTTTTTTTTTTCTCCTTATTTTGAACTCGTTGTTTCAAACATCTACAATGAAATAGATGGAACACCAAAATTAAAATTTGGGTTTTTGTCTATGCATAGAAACTTTACAATGGTGCGTTCTAAGGGCAAGAAAAAGGTTGTGGAATCTTCATCTCGACCCCGCGTGCCTACTAGTGAAGAAGATGATGACAACCTCAATATTGAGTCGATATGTCGTCACCTTACCTCTCGGGTGATCCACAAAGAGAGGCACGTTGATGGTACCCATGGTCCCTTGCACTCTATCATTCAGTTTTACAAACTGAAATGCTTTTCCAGGGCGCAAGAGGTTATTCGACCGGCGTGGGTACAAGAATTCTACGCCAGCACATGGCTCACTACTATGGCCAGTCCTTCCAAGGAAAAATTTATGGTCCGGGGTTGTAAAGTTTCCCTTTCGATTGAGTATATCAAAAACCATCTACAGATTCCTAAACCCCCGATGTGTACATACAGTACTAAAAGGCTGCCTAATGGGCAGACCTTGGCATCCACTGAAAAAATGATGAAGGTTATCGCCAAGGAAGGGACGGAGTGGGAGTCGAGGGATGCGATCATTAGCCAGCGCGCATTGCTCTCCGAGGCGGTCTTTTTGCTTGATTTCATCCGCCATAACATTCTCCCAAGCACGAACAAATCGGAGGTCACTCGGGACCGGGCCTTTCTCATATACTATATGATGACCTGACAATTCATTGCTTTTGTGGAGCTCATACACAAATCTTTGGTTCATCATATCGGCAAATTTGTATCCGAGTTCAAATTGCTCAGGGACTCGAAGAATAAAAAAAATCAGCGGGCCTCGGTGAGGAAAAACATATTTATCTTTCCCTCCCTTATCTCCGACATTTGTCAGAGGAACGGTGTCACTCCACAGCAATCTAACGCGATGATAGTCTCGAGCTTGCCACTGATCTATCACGATGACGACACTACAGCTCCCCCACCCAAATGCCCTCTTCTCCTCTCTACGAGTGGTGCGGCTTCTAGTAGCATTCCACCGAATGCCATGGACACACTTCGGCAAGATCTCGATCGGTTGAGAGACGGACAAAATACCCTCAACCAGAGGATGGAGAGATTGGAGAAAATGATTCTCGATAACCATCAGGACACTAAAGAGTACATTAGACAGTTGTTCACTGGTGGTGGTGAGGATGCCGCTGCTAGTGGTGGTGAGGATGCCGCTGGTGGTGGTGGTGGTGAGGATGTCGCTGGTGGTGGTGGTGAGGATGTCGTGCCTGGTGGTGAGGATCCCATGGATGCCACTGCTGGTGGTGGTGAGGATGTCGCTGCTGGTGGTGGTGAGGATGCCGCTGCTGATGGTGGTGAGGATGTCGTGCCTGGTGGTGAGGATCCCATGAATGTCGCTGCTGGTGGTGGTGAGGATGTCGCTGCTGATGGTGGTGAGGATGTCTGCCTGGTGGTGAGGATCCCATGAATGCCGCTGCTGATGGTGGTGAGGATGTCATGGATGGTGGTGAGGATCCCGTGGATGCCGCTGCTGATGGTGGTGAGGATCCCGCGGACGCATCTGCAGATGGTGGTAAGGATTTCGTGGATGGTGGCGACGATGCTGCCGATGGTGGTGAGGACTGAGGAATGATGAGTGATTTTTAGTTTTTTGTTTAGTTTTCGCTGCCCGCTTTTTTTCTACCCCTTTCTGTAATGAACATTTAACATTTTGTTGAAACATTATTATGTTAAATCAGTTACATTATGCTTACATAGTTTTTGTGTGGCAGACTTTGTTTTGAGAATGGTATATAAGAGTTAATTTTTTGTATCCACGGAACGTGGATTGAAAAGTGGTATGAAGATATATAGTATTTTTATAGACGGGGAATGAAGCTTTTACGGTCCGATTGTATTAATATTCTACGTAGAGATATTTGTAAAAGCATATAAATACTTGTTGCATTGATTGCTTTTGATATCCTATGTAGAGTAATTTTGTAACGGCTTTTTATAATATATCATTAGTCGATTTTAGTAATACTAAATTACTTTTATGACGACTTTTGTATTTGTGGGTGCCTTCATGTATTTAAACTTTATTTCGATTTGGGGGGTAAGTGTGGCTGCCCTTTTTCTTTTCGATATCGTGGTGTTTTTTGTTGATTCGATTGGGTTCTCAATTCTTTGTTGATGCTCTTTGATTTATAGGCATTATGTTTAAAACACCCCAAAAGCATACCAGCAGCCCTTCGGAAACACCAAAGCGTAAGTTAAATTGATGCATCGTGTTAAATTGACTTCCATTTCAAAAAGCATAATCTGATTTCAATCTTCAACAAATTTTGTTACCCTTCAACCAACTTTCAATTTGGTTTTGGTACAAAATGAAGCTGCATTTTATTTTTCAAACCACTATTCTTGATTTCTCATACAATTGCTTTGATGTACGGGAACAAATATATGTTTGGGATTTGCATGCAGTGAACTATGTTTGCATGTTATTTGGGAAGGCAGAAACCCTGGAATCTACTTCTCGTGGCCAGAGTGTAATGAACAGGTGAAAGGATTTAGAAACAATGCCTATAAAGGGTTTTATTCATATGAAGATGCACAAGCTGCTTTTGAAAGCATACGTGATTCTACTGTAAGTTTTTGGTTGTTGTTTCGTTGAAAGAATATAACTATAGTGACATGAAGACTAATGTCAACTTTGGGTGTTATTTCCTGTTTGTTTTAGTTGCGTTTGCATTCTCACTCATGAAAAACATGGTTCTAAAATTTTCAATTTCTTTTCAAAATTATTGCTTGCATGCCATCGTTCTAAAATTGCAATATTTTTTTCAGTTACATGATAAAGCCTCTGAAGGTTCTTCCTCAAAGATGTGCCCAAATTGCAAGAGTCTAAGTTTAAGAAACAAGGTCTTGGAAGCTCAAGTGGCCTACTTATCTAAGAAGTATGCTGCCCTATCATCATCCAAGGACAAATCAGTTTCTGATCATCTGGAAGAGTTGGGGAACATGCTAGAAAAACAGGCAGTGTTGGATCACCACTGACCATATTCGACATTTGAAAATATTTGATATATATAATCGTGATGTATTTTTTTTTATTTTATTATTATATTGGTTGCACCTTTCTCATGAAATCTGGTATGATTTCATTTTTGTGGATGGTTTGTAAAGATCTTTAGCTACAGCCTGGGCTCTTATGTGATATGCCCAGGCTCTTATGTGATATGCCCACGCCCTATTACGTACGCCCCGGCTCTCAGGGACTTCTTCAATTGATTTCTTTCTTATCCTTGCGTCCGGGCTATAAAAGATGTAAGCCCGGGCTCTAAAGGTCTGGTAAACAGGCCTAAAGGTACTAGAGCCCAGGCTCGTATGTAATACGCCCCGGCTCTAAGGTGCTTCGTTTACAAATTTCTTTTTGTTATATAGCGACCGGGCTCCCACTTGTCAAGCCCGGGCGCTATGGGATATTAGTAAATATAAACATAGTTAATATATCATATTATATAGTATATGAATAAATATTTATTTTTATACATATTAAGTAAAATTAAAAAAAATAAAGAATATACTTATATTATAATTATACTAATTATATATTGAACTAAAATAAATTTATTAAATAAATATTATATACAAATAAATATATACAAAAAAATGTCACCACTCAATCAATCAAAGATCTTTAGATAACGCCCAGGCGCTTATGTGATACGCCAGGCTCTAAGATGCTTCTTTTTAAATTTTCTTTCTATTATAGAGAACCCGGGCTCCTTGTCCCATACGCCCGGGCTCTAAGGGACATCTTTAATTGATTTCTTTATGATCCTAGAGCCCGAGCTATATAATATGTATGCCCGGGCTCTAAAGGTCTATTACTAAATGTGTCAAGCAGTTCGGATTTCGGCTTGCTTGACACTGGGCCGAACATGCCGGCCCGTGAAGGCCGGCCTATTAAGGTCAGACAGGAGGCAACGGGCCAGGGGCTGCCAGGCCTAAAGGGGCTGGCCTGGCCCCTTTAGGCCTGACCAGTTCGGCTTAGGGGCCAGGCGGCCTGGCCCCCTAAGTGAATGGGCCATCACGGGCCACCCGATACGGCCCGTTATAGCCCATTTGACAACTTTATTTGTTACTAGGCAGGTTCCAGAGCCCGGGCTCGTATGTAGTACGCCCAGGCTCTAAAGTGCTTCATTTAGAGTGGTTGGGCTAATTCATAGGATTGAAACCCAAGCTTATCTTAATCAATCCCAAATACCTTTTTATTTGGTTTGTTATTTTCAATCAATTATAAAGTGGGTTAAAAATAATGAAATATACTATAATATCCTTAACAAAAATATTTAACCCCAAAATACCCGTTTTAAATTTAAGCTATATCATCTTCTTCTTCCTCTCACCTCAATGGGCTTGATTTGGATTATCGCAGGGCGGAAGAAGCTGGTAATTACAATTCTTTTCGGCGTGATTTGTAATTCTAGTCAGAGTTTCATTTTGTTCGATGAAATCTGATCAAACGATCTTGGTTTGTTGGCATATAAATCCTTTAACGAAGTTTATTACCCTGTTTTTGGTTTAAAAATGGTCTAAGTAATCTGGATTCGAAATTGAAATAAAAAAGATTGATCTTGGCCTTCTTGATTTGTTGAAAGTGATATTCTATGCTTTGATTTGGTTAGGATGAATGTATGCTGGTGCTCTGTAAAGTCAACAATACCACACTTCAATACCCAATAGATCTTCACAACATGATCAACTTCACCACAAAACCAACACCAAAACCATGAAAACAAACCTAAATTCCTCAAACAATCTTCAGAATCTGAAACTTTATCGTTTGTTATTCAAGTACAAAATAGCCATTGGTGAAGCAATAACAACATAATAATTATGGTGAAGATCAATCCCTTGATTTGCAGTCCACTTAGTACTGATTTCGATGGGGATTGCATCCATCTGTTCTTAGAGACGTCCAATGACCAGTCTAGCTGTGGAATACATTTTATGCGAACTTTCAAAAATTCTAGCACCAACACTTAGTCTGTCCACATATTCCTTGAAGGAAGGATCAAAATGGCATACTTTTTTTAGGCCTGGTCATGTAGTGCATAGAAGAATCATGGATGTGGATATTCTTTTTATCAACAGACCACCAACAATGCACAAAACATTCATTACAAGCCTTGACGGTCTATGTTCACGATGATCACATAAGGATGGTTTGTCCACATATTCCTTGAACGAGGGATCAAAAGGGCATACCTTTTTGAGCCCTGGTCAAGTAGTGCATAACTCAATTTTGTCTTAAGCTTTTGCTTTTGATTACGACATAATTTTTTTTAAAATCTTTTAAGAAATCAAATATTTCAAATTTTTTCAGTAAATACTATGTTGCGCTTTTATTTTCATTTTAAATATTTTATAACGTTACCAAGCCAGAGAAACACTATACCCTAATTACTTCTCATAGTAAATATATGCATTGAACACCGTTAGATTAAGAAAACGATAAAAAAAATTAAAGACACATTATCTAACGGTGATAGATTGACTAACTCCAGTGAACCCGATCCATCTTCTAATTTTTATTAATTAACCAAATTAAAATCAAATTTGGGGTCCGAACAATATATATAGAGGGAGAGAGGTTTCGGAGAGACTGTCCTTTCAAGTTGTACCTCACGCCCTCCCTTTGCTAAGTAACTCTCCAAAGCTTCTCAGACGGTGGTGCGTATTGTTCAATCGCTGGGGAAAAGGTCATTTCTCTTCTTATTTCTCATCCACCCTTTACCATGCATGTGCCTGTATCACATTGCCTATCAATATGGGGATGAAACTTTGATCCCGCCTTTTGATCCCGCCGGATACGGGGACACGAAAGTCCAGCCTTGTTCTATTACTTAAAGTGGGAAAGCACTTGGGAGCGTGAAAGCTATGCTCCTACTGTGAAGCTACAAAACTTGTAAAGCTATGTCAAGTCCCTTGTAATCTCCACAGACCCACCAATCTAACGTTGTAATTCAAAATCCAATTCCCAAATCTCAAACCCTGAAACCCTCCATCACTCGATCGGGAAGATAACAACATCTCAGAAGTAGAACCAGAGGACGACGACGATGAAAAAGAGTTAGAACTTAGAAGACGAAGATACCACTGAGACCCAATCGATTTCATCAGGTATGCATCTCTACGCTGTCCCATCAATAATTGACCCCCACGTGTCCGTTCATGAGGCCACCCTCAAGTCCCCCTCCACCAACTGTAACCCTAGGTTGGTGGGATTGAAGGGAAAGAATGGTAAGGGTAAAGGTAAGTCGAACATTAAGAAACAGCTAGTGATGGAGGAGAAGTTGCAGACTTTGATGTCGAAATTGAACCTTTTCCTTTTTATACCCCTCAAGATTCTTGATTTTGCCAAACATGAGGCGCTTTTGAAGAAGCTTGGTTTGTGGGACTTTGTTTGACGGTCTATGTTCACGATGATCAAAATGATGAAGTTAACAAGCGATCTAATTGAATTTTTATTTGATATTCTATTTTAGTTATTAGCATTAAGTAAGTATTCATTGCAGCCTTTCAAGTGTGTACCTTTCCAATGAATATATGTGTGCATTTACCATCCAATTATGCAGGATTACTAAGAGCACTAAAAGCCCCAATTGGTTGGCCATTCATGCTCATATTGAATCAAAATAAATTAATATTATATTTTAAAAATATTATTTATAGAAAATATTATATGTAAAATTGGCTATGTGAAAGATTCCCAAATCTCATACCCTGAAACCCTTTATCTACCCGAGTTTGAAACCCTACCTCCATCACTCGTTCGGGAAGATAACAACAACCCAGAAGTAGAACCAGAGGACGACGACGACGAAGAAGAGTTAGAACTTAGAAGACGAAGATACCACTGAGACCCAATCGATTTCATCAGGCATGCATCTCTACGATGTCCCATCAATAATTGACCCCCACGTGTCCGTTCATGAGGCCACCCTCAAGTCCCCCTCCACCAACCGTAACCCTAAGTTTGTGGGATTGAAGCGAAAGAATGGTAAGGGTAAAGGTAAGTCGAACATTAAGAAACAACTAGCGATGGAGGAGATGTTGCAGACTTTGATGTCGAAATTGAACCCTTTCCCGTTTATACCCCTCAAGATTCTTGATTTTGCCAAACATGAGGCGCTTTTGAAGAAGCTTGGTTTGTGGGACATATAGATTTTGATAGGGACATTAGGGTTGACTTGGTTGTGCAGTTGGTTGTTAGATGTATCTCATATTCGGTGGATGGAATAATGTGATACAGATACGGAGATACAGATGGCTTTCTCTCCATTCCCAGTTAGAAAAAGATCTCTCAAGCTAAAACTGAATCCTTCCAAATGAAGACCTTTCGTCAACAGATGCTGTATAGAATTAAAGAACCCCAAAACCTCCTTCGGTCCCTTCAAGAAGAAAAGTGAGGTTACTAAGTCAGGGATTGATCTTCACCATGTGATCATCGTGAACATAGACCGTCAAGGCCTGTAACGAGTGCTTGTGCGTTATTGGTGGTCTGTTGATAAAACAATATCCACATCCCTGATTCTCCTATGCACTACTTGACCAGACCTCAAAAAGGTATGCCATTTTGATCCTTCCTTCAAGGAATATGTGGACAGTCTAAAGTTCACATAAAATGTATTCCACATCTAGACTGGTCATTGGACGTTTCTAAGAACAGATGGATGCAATATCCATCGAAATCAGCACTAAGTGGACTGCAAATCAAGGGATTGATCTTCACCCTGTGATCATCATGAACATAGACCGTCAAGGCTTGTAACGAGTGTTGCCGACGCTGTAAGAACTGTTGGAGATGATGTAAGTCAGCTTTGGAAGCAAATCATATAGAAACCTTGAATTCCTGCACTTTCCTGCATAGTAAACAATTCATATTCCACCTTAAGAAATTTTGTTACAGGATGGATGAAAAGTAGCCATTATTATTGATGAAGAGTAGCCATTATTATTCCCGCACTTTGGAAGATGGATGGCACTTAGGTTAGCAAGAGAGGGTTAGGAAGTTTTAAGAAATCAAATATTCTTTTTATTTTAAAAAGGGTATTGTTGGAATAGAAAAAATTAATAGCGCCCGGGCGCTAGCAACAGAAAGAATTCATAAACGTTGTTGATGTACGTAAACGTAGTGCATTATTTCCATACTAAATTAAACGGATATTTTCGTACAAACAGATAGATAATATTGATTTTATATATTATTTCGAAGAATTAAGTTGAATAAGCGGCAGAGATGATGATTGTGAAATGCAGATAAAGAAAACATACCTGTGGTATGGATGGATAGATCAGAAAGGTGTGATATTTGATGAAAGCTGGCAGGCAGTTTAAATTGAAGAATGATGCTCCAATGCCGTCAATTTGAAGTGTTGATATAGATAATTAATTTCTCGGGACTAGTACAAATTAAATGTCAAGCGGCCTAAATATCTAAATGTCAAACGGCCCGGGCCAGCCCGCCAAATTTTTTTCATGGGCCGGCCCGAACGTGCAATTTTTTTTTTTGAAAAAATATTTTTTGTTTAAACTAAATATTTAACAAACAATATGCATATCTCATTCTCAATTCCCCATTTGACCAAGTTAACCCATTCCCTTCTTTAAAAGAAAGGATAGAGCCTTTTGAGGGGACCAAGATTCGAACCTTGGCCCCCTCAAAACTTAAAATTAGCTTTATCATTGGGCTAATGATATATTATGATATAGTCCCAAAAAACAAATTGTACAAAATGTGGTCTGGGTTGGGCCCTCGTGGGTTGGGCCTGCCGACGCAATTTGATGGGCCGGCCCTACCCAGCTAATGAAATTTGATGGGCCGGCCCGGCACAGCCCACCACGGCCCATGAGTCTCGGCCGATGGCCCGGCTCATTTGACATCTTTAACTTAGTAATACTAATTATAATAAATTTTTAAATAAATATTAGTTATTAGTATATGAGTTGATTATTATTAGTATATAATATTAGTTAGTATTCCTATAAGTATAATCCTACTAATTATAATAAATATTAAAAGAAAATATTAGTTATTAGCAGTAGTATATAATATCACTTAGTATATATTAATTATATTATAACACTACTAATTATATTAATTATAGTTATATACTAATGATAGTAAATATTAAAAGAAAATATTGGTAGTGTACCCTTGCTTAAATATGCTTTAATATCGTCTTTTCAGCTCGGCTCGTCACTTACCATCATCACTTCCAGCACCGACGATGCGATCCTTGATTGATCTGCTACTAACAAGGTCACTTTACGGCTTTTCACTCATGTTATTTAGTTTGCAAATTTGGATAAGGCATCCTCTCTTTCATTCGCCTCTCTAGGAATTTGAGACAGGCTGATCTTTTCAAATGTGGACATCAAATTTTTGGCTTTTGTTAAGTAAGCGGACATCGACTTCTCTCTTGCCTCAGATGATCCTGCTATTTGGCAAGCGACAAGCTGTGAGTCAGTAAATACATTCAAGCATCGTATTTTTAACTTTCTTGCCATTTCAAGACCAACCAATAAAGCTTCATATTCAGCTTCATTGTTGGTGACGTCAAAATTTAATTTAATGGCAAATTCGTGATCATTACCCTCTGGGTCTTTCAACTAAACTCCAATACCTCCTTTTTGTGTCATTGAGGATCCATCAATATGTAACATCCACGGCCCAGAAGTGTCATCTTTTGCCTCTTCCTCGGCAGTCATCTCCACCAAAAATTTATAATTATTACATATGTTAGAGTATTTTTAAAATAGTATTATATAATTGGTGTGTTATATTGATAATAGCACGTCAAATCTATCAATTGATGTAAAATGAAAGTACGTGGGATTTTGGAGTGGTCTTCCCAAATTTCTAATGCACCGCTTTGCAATAGATGGGTGTCCATAAATTACCACAACCATCCTTTGGCTATTACGTTTTTGACAAAATATAAAGTATGAGGATATAAAATGGTTAAATTAGATAATTAAATTTGAGAAATAATTCATTAATTGAATTTATGACACTACCTTATTATTCTTCACCGAGTTTAGTTTTCACTTTTCATGCGGCTAGATCCTCGTTCAATATCTTTGAGATAGGTATCAACAATATCTAAAGCATAACCTTTTCTATGGGATTTGTAATGTGTAACTATGCATTTGGTGAATCACTTGAGTATTTTGTTATAACTTTATAAATAAAATAAATAATTGATGAAAACATTGATTCTCTATAGGAGATGAAGTAATAATTTAAACCAACTATTTTTAAATTTATATTTCTAACACACCGCAAGTGTTATGGAGATTTCATTTGTGTGTTCATACTAATATTTTATCCCGATTGTAATTTTGAAAATATATCATTACTATTTGATTCCTTTTCCCTATAAATTCTTTGATAATATTCATGCACCTAGAAATAGAATTAATATACATTTTTGTATCCAGATGATAAATAATTAAATATCATTCTAAATATTTTAAAATTTTAATAAGTCACACTGGAACATGATATAATATCAAATCAGAATTGGTTTCGTTGTGTTGAATTATTGATTGTTGGAGCGTCAGTTCAAAATCAGCCCTCTCACCTCAATAATTCTCTGTTTACTTCTCTGAAAAGCGTGTTAAGACCAAAGCACGCAATTGCAGCAAACAAACAACAGTAGTCGCATCTTTGACTCTCTATAGAAAACCTAGGGGCATTTCCGGAATTCAATCTGCCCGGCGGTCACGTGTGAATAAATATTTCCCGCCGGTTACATTTTATCCCAATTACGATTTACCCTTTTCAATGATATATAAATAGTATCGGTCTTAGGCATTTTCACATTCACTTACCTACGCAATAAATACTTTCACCATTATCCCTATTGCTGCTTCCTCGGATACTTAGATTCATTCTTTTTCGTGGTAATTTCTCTTTTCTGATCTCTTGCATTTGGGATTGTTAAGTAAAACTTCATGGCATTGAACTGTGAACCGGTTGAAATTAATGATTATGTATGAGTAAGATCTATTTGTACTTGGATTGAGTGAATTTGTATGTGTTCATTTTACTATTCCTGTATCGTGTTGCTTCGATTACAGTTGATATTTTATTTTACTTTTTTTTGCTAATAATTATTGCTAGATCGTTGTTCTAGTTTTTGTGGAAATGGATTTGTTGATATCTGTGATTTTTCGTTTCTGAGTCGGTGTTTGATTTGATGATTTTTTTCTTTTGAAGTTCATGTTTGAGTGATCAATTTGTGTGATATCCATTGCACTTGATGTAGAGAGTTATGAGTGAGAAACTGAGAATGACGATATTGATGGTTATAATTCGTTATGAAATGGAATGCTGAGATGTATAACAGTGGTTGTGTTTTCGTTGAGCCTGTGTAGAGGAATTAACTGAACACATCAGTTTTTGCTATAATTTGGCCTTAAGAAATTCTTGTACTGAAACTTATGAGTAATTATCAGAATAAAAATCTTGGGTGGATAGTGCGGAAAAGAATTTTATTGAGTTTTTGTTGGGTGAGAGCTATGGAGGATGTACATTTGGCTATATCCAGTAGGACTAGGAGAAAATAAAATGTATAGATGTGGTGGCTCTGAAGTATGATGACTTTCTGTTTATCTTTCTTCATGGGATGGCCACTGAGTTTAAAATATCTAAGATTTCACATGTCAGCAAAGCTTCATATTCGAACATAACTTTGTGAACTAGAGTTCTAATGCTAGTTCAAATATTCTGTTTGTAATGTTCTCTTTCAACCAGATTCAGTTTGGTGGACTCAGTCACACATGATTTATGTACTGCTTACCTTGTTGATTGAACTCGAAAAAACAAATTTGGTTTAGTCCTTTTTTAGTTCAATAGTGTATGCTGGTACTTGTTTGGATGTTCACTTATTTCATTTCTTGAATTTGAGATGTTGCTCAAAGGAGGCAGGCTTGGGTAGCATGTCATTGTATTAACGTAATCAAATGAAATTTGTTGCAATAGATTCTTCTGTCATCACTTAGTAATGCATGTGGATAGTTCATATAGAACTGTCAAGAAATTGAGGCATGCGATATAAATTTGAGCTACATGTTTTTCAGAGAACAACTGTATTATTGCTGCCTTGGGGTGCCCTAAGAGGCCACTTTTGAGCGTTTTCATTGTCACCGTTATTAGCTCTTTAGTACCATAGATAATTTGGAAATTTATGAAATACCCTGCGTGAATTCTATAATAGTGGGAAGAAAATACGTTCAAGTGGGAAAGTATTAGCCTCATAACTTCAGTAAAAAAGAGAGCATTTGCATGATTTTGCTGTGAAATCTTGTATTTCTTAACAAATTCGTTCTAATTTTCTAAGACGTAAGTAATTAAGTTTATACTTTTATTTTCCTTTGTGAATTTAATTTGTATACTTTTATTTGTCAACTCAGACGTCTGAACTCTGACACGAATTCAAGTTCAAAAACTCAATACACAGTCTTATATAGATATTGTGCTTGTTATTAATTGTTATTTCTTGTTTAGCTTGCTTATCAGTTGGCATGTCTGTAAATAATACACGATGTAGATTATTTTTTCTGGATTTACAATTATTTAGAAGAATTGTTTATCTATCTCTTCTCAGGTGCCTATAATTTCCAATGTCAGAGAATGCTTCCAGAGATGTCAGTATAATACCTGAGTCTGAGAGCACGAATGGGAACTCTAGTAATGGAACATTATTAAAACTTCAGGGTGAAACAATGAATGAAAGGACTGAAAAAAAGGAAAAGGAAAAGACAGCGTCCATGGTTGACCTTCCCCTTGAGGGAACTTTAACAGAGAATTCTGGAACTGAGGTGGCAACTTCAGAAGTAGAGTACATTGATTCTCAGAATTTGAAGGACGTAGAAGATGTGGATAACTGTCTGAAGGTAGAATTTTTCATAGTTACACCTTGTGTTTTAATAATACTTATCCAGGACGTTTAATGTGATGTGTGTTTCTGAAATGTCTATATCTTGATTGTATTCTTGTAAATATACTGTGGTGAAGTAAATAAATTGTAAACATTCTACACATCTTTGCATTTTTTTTACAGACACTCTTATCAGGACTAGGCTCCAAAGACTGGGTTTCAGTTTGTGATGCACTCAACAATGTCCGCAGATTGTCTATATATCACAAGGAAGCCATTGATGGCATGTTGTAAGTATCAGCTTTTCGTTATGGTCCTTGATTGTGATTAATTTGTGTTCCATTGTTGGTTGCATTTGGTAAGTCTCATATCATATGAATCCTAATTTGTAATGATCAGGAATGACGTGATTTCCTTAATAGTGAAATCTCTAAAGAATCCAAGAAGTGCTCTTTGTAAAACTGCAATTATGACTTCTTCGGACATTTTCGAAGCATATAAGGATGGCATCATTGATTCACTCGATCCACTGGTAATATGTTTTCTTCCAAATAAAGATTCTGATTTTATTCTCTATTTACTTCTATATAGGCTTTTCAGAAATAATGATTTTTTACTACAATGTTGTTCTCCCTTGTTTAGCTTGTACAAATTCTGCTCAAATCTTCACAAGACAAGAGATTTGTATGTGAGGCAGCCGAAAAGGCTTTAATAGCCTTGACTAGCTCAATTTCTCCTCACCTGTTGTTGCCCAAATTGCAACCTTATATTAAACACAGGAATCATCGAATTCGAGCCAAGGCTTCTATGTGTATCACTCGAAGTGTGCCACGACTGGTAAGATACTAAATATTATATGTCCCTTTTATTTTTCTTTGGCTGGAATTTCATGTTATGTGTGCTGTTTAATATCTCTTAGGTTGTGTTTAGATTGATGGATTTGGGTTTTGATGAATGGATTTGGAGAAAGTAATCAAACGTAGATTTCAAATCCACCATAGATTGGAAAAATAGCTTAAAAGAGAGTTCCAATTGAATCTGCTGGTGAATTTGAAATTTATATCTTTCAAATCCTTCAGAACATTCTTAGAGAGCTTGCAATTTCAAATTTAAGAATAGATATCCTCACAGAGCTTGCAGTTTCAAATTTAAGAATAATTCTATTAATGTCTTTGGTTCACTGTATAAGAAAAATGCTCAGTTTGTATTTGTGTTGCATATTTTGCAGGGAGTTGCGGGAATTGAAGCATTTGGCATTGAGAGTCTGATCCAAATAGGTGCATCCCAGCTTAGTGACAAGCTTCCAGAATCTCGGGATGCAGCTCGTACTCTATTGCTGGAGTTGCAATCTGTATATGACAAAACTCATATCCCAGAAACAACTGTTGTATCTTCTTGGGAGCATTTCTGCCAATCAAAGCTTTCAGCATTGAGTGCTCAAGCTGTTCTTCGTGTGACCAATACTGCACAGGAGAAAACTGTTTCGGTTTCATAGCATAAGCATGGGCAAAATACATGGAATTTTATACTTGTATATACATTGAAACTTTGAGATGTTTAGAAATGCGATTGAAGCAGGTTAAGTTATAGATCCTACAGTAGATTTATTGTGGTGCTATGCTCTAGTTAGTTGAGCCTTTTTGTTTTGACTGTTACATGAACTAGTTAATTCGTTGCTTGAATGCATGAGTAGTTGTTTACCCAAGTAACAGCAGCAATTACGTACAGCCCTGTTAGGAACTAGTCGAATACAGATAGCTTATGGAACTGAATCTTAGGTTCTGTTTGGGGGTTGTCAAATAAATTTGAACTTTTAGACGGAAACTTAAAGCAGTTGCTGTCTAAAGCTTCCATGCATAGTCCTGTAGACCATAGCTAGTTTCTTCTAAATCAGTAAGGTCTGGAGTCGGGACTTTGGTAATTTAATTATGCCAAACCTTGCTCTGGTGTATGACTCAGTATTGAAAGTCAGTGTTACTAGTTCACTTTAATGTTGTTGGTCATTTTAATCTTCGACCCATCAGGAAATTTGAAAATTTCGTACATGGTGATTTATTAGATAACTGTGTTAATCAATTTTGACAGCACCCGGAAAAAATGAGTAATAAAAAAGGTTTAACATTACTGGTTTTCTCTTCCTAGAGTGATGTCATTTCACATCTGTAACATTGACCCACAAACAATAAAAGGTGGTCGGCATCAAGGATATATTCAATTCTGTAAATATTGAGTCATTGAAAAGTGTCTTATAATTTTGTTTATAAGTTTAGAAACCTTTTCTCGTGGGGAAGTCAAGATGCTTATCATGCATCCAACCATTCAATGTATATTCATCAGATGTAGCATCGACCATATTAGTTTAAATAGGTTGCTTACAAATTTATTGTACAGAAGATTGCTCATTTAGTAAAACTAGAAAACATCACGTGCGTCGCACGTGGTTAACACGTGATTAGACGCACGTGGTTAACACGTAATTTTTTTAAGAATGAACTAAATTAAAATACATTATTATTATTCTATCAAATTATTCATAATTATTGAATTTATTACTAAATAAATCAAATTTTTATTTTCATTGCAAAATTCTAGTGCTCTTTTGTGATTCTTTCTATTTGATTTCGAATTGTACTTGTTCTATCAGTCAGATCCTTCATTTTTTTTTCTGTCAAAGAAGAATTTGTCGAACTCGGAGATGCAATTTGACTAAATGATTCGTGAATTATCTGATTCTTTTTTGTGGGATCATTTTCCCACGAGAGGGAATGAGAAGAATTATAGAATGTAATTTCATTTAAAACATAAAACTTGCCATGCATAAACTTACAAAATAAAATGAGTCATATCCTAAGATGAGTCAAATCTAATTGTTAATTTTTTTTTTCAGTTGTTTTTAACACCTTATATATAAAAAACTACAGACATGTATATTTGCGAAGATTATTTCTTTTACCACAAATTCTAAATTTTTTAAATATAATCTATTTGCAAATAAATTCATTTTCTTTCATATTCATTATGTTCATATATAACTACTTATTAATCAACATATATTGCATCGCATTATTCTTCATAATTTCATCCTATCTCTCATCAAAAATTTATTCTTAAGCTATTTTTTCTTTCTTTCTTGATATTTTATAATCATATGGTCATTATAAAAATAACAAAGCAATAACTTATGCGTCATTCATAAATAAAATTACACTTGATTTGATAGAGTTTATAAATCCCAATTATTTTGTAAAAACACGAACAAAAAATCCAAAATTAGTCATTGCACTCGAATCTATATATATATATACATATATCTCACAATTTTCAAAGAAATTTCTAAGATACTAATCTCAAAACATAAAACACTATAAACTTATAAACTTAAATCTCTTACATATATTATTATACTTTTCAAGTATAACTTTAAACACTGTAGAAATCGAAATATTAAATTTACTATATGGTTTCCTACTATTAGGAGTTTTCCAACCTTAATTGGCCTTTATAATATTTGTTTTACCTATTTTTTGAATAACTTATTTTATCAACTTATTTTTTCAACCTACGTATCTTTTTAAAATTGATCTTAATGCCAATTTTTCTTCTTTGTACTCCACACATGTATATTTACTTTTTTTTTCATTCTACATCACTTTTCACCTAATATCTAAAATTTTTTATATACTTGTTTATATTTGCAAAATTGTTTATAGCAACTTTAGAAGATTTCAATACCACCTATTTTAACAAAAACAATTCAGTCACTTTTTCATTATAGCTACTCATTAATCGACACGTTCATTACTTCACATTAGTTCACATTATTTCTCATTATTTCACACTATCTCACATCAACAATTTCATATTTAAACTATTTTTCTTATTATTCTTTTTTAATCGCATAATCATGACCAAAAATAACAAAGCAATCACTTACGCGTCATTCATTAATCTAATCGCACTTGATTTGACACATTTCACCGATTTCAGTTATTTTGTAATAATATGAACAAATCCAAAATCAATCATTTTACGCGAATATATAATGCACAGTTTTGAAATAATTCATAAGAAATTAATTTAAAAATATAAAATACTTTTAATAGATTAAGATATCTGTCACATATTTTTGTTATATTTTTTCATGCATAATTTTTTTTCCAAACACATTGTTTAAATAATTTTGAGTAACGTAGAAACTTAAATAATTAAATTTCTTTTACTAAATAATTTCCTATTATTAAGAGTATTTTTCTTAACCGACCGTTATTGTTTTATTTATTTTTGAATAACTTATTTTGTTTATTTGAATGTAAATAAACTTTTGACAAAAAATATATATTAATATTTTACTTTAACATCCATGTTTCCGTATAAGATATTAATCTATGTTTCTTATTAAAATATATCATTGTCGTAATTTTCCTCGTTATAGAAATCTATTTTTTTCCTAATAATGTTTAATACAATATTATTTTTCAATATAAATGTCAACATCATCATCATCTAAAGACATCATCCTTCTCGATGACACTCTCTTACACAATCTCTCTGCTTTATCACCTAGTCTTGCTGCCCCTCAATCTTCATTCCAAATGGTAGCTCTGCCGTTAACCTTAATGTTGTGTCTCTCTCACACTAACTCCAAACCAAGACTTCATGCAAACGCTAACCCTAATTCCCTCATCCCAGAGTTGCCAACATATATTACACACATATGCCATCCTTATTCCAATTCTCAACCCTATGTTGCCTACCCTCCCGACTAAGTTGGTGCCCCAAACTGAAACTCTAGCCCCTTTAGTACTACAAATCCAAACACCGACTTCCTCATTCCTATCTTGATGATGTACCACATGCAAAACCCTATTAAGTCATTTCTTCCTCGTAGTTTCACCTAACCCAACTCTTGTTGTCACGCCAGTTCTCAAACCCTATCTTTTGCCCATCTCTCATCTCTCCCTTTTTCGAAAATCCTAATTTGCATGATATATATTTTCCACACATTCCCACTCCATCTTTCACACCAGAAATTCCATATTTTTCCGCTCTGTTGTCATCATAATCTCTCCTTAACATTCACTAAAACAAACTCAACTCAGAGAACTATCTATTGTGGAAATATCAATTAGACCTAATACTTCGTAACCATAATTTACTTGGCTAGGTGGATGGCTCAATTCCATGTTCCTCATCTCGTATTTTTAATTGTATGAGAAATCTTTCCTTAGTCTAGCGTATAATGCATGGCTATGCATGAATCAATTTTACTTTCACCAATCGGTGGTCTTCACACTCTCTACTGGTCATGATGTTTATGTGACGATTCTTATCTTGGTGTACTAAAAAACAACATGCCACTTCTCTCATTCTAGCCTTGAATCCTGCGTCACTAAATTGCATATAATGTTTTCATCCAAATGCTAGTGGAATTATTGCTAAATGAACTTGACCACTACAAACCAAGAGTCGCATAATTGAGTACACATAGTTTGTTACTGGACTACGTATAGGTTGCAAGAATTTTTTAATTGAATATAAATTCTTGTAAATATGAGTTCAAAAAAATTCAAATGTTAGTCCTACAAAATATATTTTACTATTTATACAAAGTCTTATTAATACATTGAAATAAAAATAAAAGGAACGACACATAGAGGACCTCCAATATTTAATTGTATATATATTTAATATATTATATATTTTATATATAAAAAAACCTCCAAATTTAATTGTATTTATATCTATTATAGTTTTATAATTCAATATCATAATTACAATATAATCCAACATCATATAATCATATAAATGGATAGATAGATTAGATATAAATAGATAGATAGATTGATAAATAACATGGCATAATAAAGTATAGTTTTTCAACCTGCACTATTTACTGAGCTTTACAAATTCTAAGATAAATTGGCTAGGAGATATTAATTACAATTAAATTTGTAACATGCGTTACTTAGTGTCAGATGTCAGATCGCTTTTCCCCGGATGAAATAAAAATTTTGTCAAGAAATTATTTATTATAATAAATTCTATTATTTGTAGAATACTAATATACTTAATTTTTTATTTTTTATTCTTTTGCCATTAAAAATTATATTTTATAAAGGTAATTTTGACATATAAAAATATTATTTAAATCTATATATTTATTATAGTTTTATATTTTTTATATAGTATTTATATTTTATTTTATTACTTTTCTAGCTCTATTAAGTATTTGAGGTAGAGTAGGACTCTATTTTTTATAAATTAAATAGTGGCATAATACTAAAAGGTCTCTATTTTCAACTATTAAAAGGATTCTAAATTTAAATAAGGGTATGAAAGTCTTTTCACATAGGACGAAACAAATTTATTATTCACACATTTTATTATTTGTAGAATACTAATATACTTAATTTTTTATTTTTTATTCTTTTGCCATTAAAAATTATATTTTATAAGGGTAATTTTGACATATAAAAATATTATTTAAATCTATATATTTATTATAGTTTTATATTTTTTATATAGTATTTATATTTTATTTTATTACTTTTCTAGCTCTATTAAGTATTTGAGGTAGAGTAGGACTCTATTTTTTATAAATTAAATAGTGGCATAATACTAAAAGGTCTCTATTTTCAACTATTAAAAGGATTCTAAATTTAAATAAGGGTATGAAAGTCTTTTCACATAGGACGAAACAAATTTATTATTCACACATTTTATTATTTGTAGAATACTAATATACTTAATTTTTTATTTTTTATTCTTTTGCCATTAAAAATTATATTTTATAAGGGTAATTTTGACATATAAAAATATTATTTAAATCTATATATTTATTATAGTTTTATATTTTTTATATAGTATTTATATTTTATTTTATTACTTTTCTAGCTCTATTAAGTATTTGAGGTAGAGTAGGACTCTATTTTTTATAAATTAAATAGTGGCATAATACTAAAAGGTCTCTATTTTCAACTATTAAAAGGATTCTAAATTTAAATAAGGGTATGAAAGTCTTTTCACATAGGACGAAACAAATTTATTATTCACACATTTTATTATTTGTAGAATACTAATATACTTAATTTTTTATTTTTTATTCTTTTGCCATTAAAAATTATATTTTATAAGGGTAATTTTGACATATAAAAATATTATTTAAATATATATATATTTATTATAGTTTTATATTTTTTATATAGTATTTATATTTTATTTTATTACTTTTCTAGCTCTATTAAGTATTTGAGGTAGAGTAGGACTCTATTTTTTATAAATTAAATAGTGGCATAATACTAAAAGGTCTCTATTTTCAACTATTAAAAGGATTCTAAATTTAAATAAGGGTATGAAAGTCTTTTCACATAGGACGAAACAAATTTATTATTCACACATTTTATTATTTGTAGAATACTAATATACTTAATTTTTTATTTTTTATTCTTTTGCCATTAAAAATTATATTTTATAAGGGTAATTTTGACATATAAAAATATTATTTAAATATATATATATTTATTATAGTTTTATATTTTTTATATAGTATTTATATTTTATTTTATTACTTTTCTAGCTCTATTAAGTATTTGAGGTAGAGTAGGACTCTATTTTTTATAAATTAAATAGTGGCATAATACTAAAAGGTCTCTATTTTCAACTATTAAAAGGATTCTAAATTTAAATAAGGGTATGAAAGTCTTTTCACATAGAACGAAACAAATTTATTATTCACACATTTATATAGGGGATTGATGTCTTATAGAACAAAACATGTATAGCTTAAGCCTCATTCAAATACAATGGAAGAGTATAAATTAATTAAGTAAAAGAAATTATATGTAAAATCGGTTCGTCCACAAATTTAACTCTACCCATTCTTATGCATTGCAGCCAAAAACTTCTGACGTAACTGGATAGAAAAAAATGATAGGAAAAGAAAAAATATATACTCATTTTCGACTTTGAAATTCTCTCTTTCTTCACCCACTCCACAAACCCCACTAAACATTTGAATTATTAGTTAAATTACAAAAACAAATGGCGTTATTGATTCAGCTGCTTCTGTTACACTACTTTCTATATAAAATCTTCCCAAAAAACATGCTTCTTCCACCATTAAATTCAGCATTTCCAACTCCATTTTCTATAAAACATACACACACACACACACACACACTTACATTCTTTGTGTTCTTTTAGATAAATATTGAAGCTCGGTAACCGATAGATTGATGATGAAGTGAAAGAGATTTATGAAATATATGGATGATTATTTGAGATGGTAAACAATGTTGTAGGCGTTGCAACACATGTTATAGCGATGGCAATAGTGATTTCAGTAATCTTTTTATTCCTTGGCATCAGTGTTTTAGTACTGATACATGTGTGTGTAGTTGGGAGGACTCTAAGAAGTGAGAGCAATGTAATTAACATGGTGGAGAGGGGTAGTTTAGGTAGCACAAGCATGTCTCAAGACGACATCGAGAAGCTGCCTTGCTTCAACTTCAAGGCAAAGGAAAAGGGAAGTAGCCATAGCCCTCCTCCAGATTGCGCGGTCTGTCTTGAGAATTTCAGTGGTGGAGAAAAATGCAGGCTTTTACCTTCATGCAATCACAGTTTTCATGCTGAATGTGTGGATTTATGGCTTCTCAGAACTCCTATTTGCCCAATCTGCAGGGCCCTTATAATGGAAAGTGGATCACTAAATGGGGATTATAGTGAAAATGGGATTGAATTGAGAGAGGGACAAACAACAGAAACTAGTCCTGGAAATGAGATTCACATAGAAGAAATTGAAACTGGGAATTCTAATGGTGAAGTGGGATTCAGCCAAACACTGGAAAACTGATGTAGGGGAAGAGTATATATATAGATAACTAAGTTAAATGTTGAGTTTTATCTGAGTAATTGAATTTGCAATTGGATGTCAAAAAAGTGTGTACATTGATTTGCCATATACTGTTACTACTTATTTAAGTTAAGTATTAAAGTCCTTTTCTTGTTGAGTGGTGTATTTAATATTTTCTTATTTTTTTCTCTTCTGTAAATTAAAGTGTGATATACTCAAAACCCACATTAAATGTTTTAGGAAGGGGGAGGAGTGGGGTGAAATCAAAAGTTTTACCTTAGAACTTATAGTCGTTTACCTTAGAATTTATAGTCGTTTGCCGATAGAAATTCAATGATATACGATCGTCCGCAACCTGTGAATTGTGATGCACGTACACTTCAAAAATTCACAATATGTCTTGTCGGACATCTGATCGGATGCATACTCCATCGACACTCTACGACACTGTCCCCAATATGAAAATAAATTTATCTGCTTAAATAAAATAAAAAAGTAAAATATGAACACTATAATGGACGCAATTAGAGAGTGTGTCTATTATGTATGCATTATTTGTTGTGACACTTGATGTTATTTCACTTATTTTTTGTTATTTTGAAAACTAAATTATTTATTTTTCTTTCAAACATATATAACTTTACAAATTAAATACAAATTTAGAATGTACAATATTTGGTGGGTGTCGAATCTAACAAAAATAAAACTTACTTAGAATAATTTTATAATCTGATAAGTAGGGTCGATCCTCAAAGAATGGTGTAGATTCAATTCTTAAATTACTAATATCACTTTAAAGGGAGGATTTGGATTTTAATTAAAATAAAATTAAAAGAAGTAAAAGAAATAAACGCAATAAGATTGATTTCGAATTCAATGAGATGAGAAATTCTAGTTTTTGGATTATTACGGTATTGATTCTATAACTCGATCCTCGATGCAATGATAATTCAATGTTCTTAAGTAAATTAGCTATAGTTGTTAACAAGCTCTAACAACCTAATTTTTCCTTAAATCTTCGATAACCAAAATAAGCTCTTTGGTTATTCCTCTTACCAATTAGATAACCCTAAGCAAGCTCTTAGGATTTATCCTATCGATAGCATTTATGTATTAGAAAAATACTAATTCTAATCAACAAACACATAAGCTCGATTTATTTAAACTAGATTACTAATTCTCATAACAACTAATCAAAAACTTGTCCATAATCAACGTCACTAACTGCTACAAATATTAGGGTTAACTAAACAATTACGAATTTGGGTCCTAAATAGCTTAATATGATTTCAACGACTAACTAATTGGCAAGATCAATCAATCAATCAAAATATATTGACAATGAATCACAGAGAAAAAGTAAATATTTAGAGGTACAAAGAAAGTAAAAGTACAAATTAAATCTCACGAGTTAACGAAATCAAACCTCAATTAATCCTTCGACTAGAATAATGTGTTTATCAACACATAATCAAAAACGTCTACAAAGTATTCAATTCGAAAGCTTCCCAAAAAACGTACGTACATGAAAACGGAAGTAAAAACGAAGATGTCTTATGGAATAGAATTCCACTTATTTATACCTAAAAGATATCTAGTGAAATAAGGAAACTAACTAAGATTGGATAATAAGAATCCTATCATAACTAAAATTGTTCAAAGAAGTTTTGATGATGACAAGATAAGGCTTAATGTTAGACCCTGAAAATGTAAGCTTGTTTTTCATAGAATATCATGTATCAAGCGATAGGATGTTTATCGAGTTGTAACTTTAGACTAGGTGCTTTTTTGATTTGTTCTTTAGTTTTGTGAATCTTAACGCTTATAGTGTTAGTAGAATTCTGAGTGAGTCTATTAATGTGAAGAGGTTGAAAAATCGGCAAGCGAGCGACAATCAGAAGATCATTCGTAATATCAAGTATCTCAAGCGACACCGTTCTTCAGCCGACAACCATCTATGTTCAAGATATCGTTAAGTTACTAGATAGCTTCCATCATAAGCAATTGGATATTAGATGTCATCTCAAAGCATTTAATGTTCAACGGGCATTTATATAAATGCATTTAATGCTTGTCAAAGACGTTTAATGTATATACTGCTGATGAAGTACGAAGAAAACCAAACCCATTCGATGTCAACATAAGACAACTGCCACAGTCTGATAAATTGCAGCAACATATTCAAGATTCACCAACCCATCTAACCTTTCTGAGTAGAAAAATTACACGTGCCTCCGTATGTCGCTAACGGATCTTACAAATGGTCTCAACGGATCTAATGTATGGTCTCAATGGATCTATTCAGAGACTTCTGTATAAATAGAACTTCAAAGAACCTTTCTGAAGTGAGAAGAAATTTCACGAGCTTAATCATATACATCCTAAGTAAAAATAGTCTCTCGATTCTGAAGTTCACCCTCAGAAAATCGAATCCTGAGCATTCACTCCAAAGATATTTCTCTATCTCTTTTCAGAAGAACCAAACCGAAGAGAATATTAACTAAGTTGTTTGACTTATAAAAAACAAACAAGCCTATTTCTGTTTAAACTGTGTGAGGAAAGTTGTAGGATATCTGTAGATTTTTTGAATGAGAGAATCATATCACTAAAAATGTTATTGGAACAGACACTTGTTAGCTAGGGGGCTCAAGATGCTTTAGTTTTATACATTGTATTGGAGAAGACTCTGTGTGAATTTTCAGATTCAATATAGTTAATTCATTCGTGATATCGAAGAAGAACGACGTAGTTGGGATTACATCACCCAACGAACTTTGCAAATTGTCTCATTTACTTATTGCTTTATTTCTATCCTTATCGCATATCTTTTTAAATCTAGCAATCAAGTAGAGATTATATATTACATAAAAGAGTAGATAGAAATTTTGCTAAACATCTTATTAATTGTGTCTCTGTCCAACATATTTCATAGCCAAAGACTAATTATATTTTCAATGTGCACTTAACTGTGAATCTATGTTTAAATCACTACATCACTTTGTAGTCCTCATAACTGGTTCTAAGTTAAGACTCTCTTTCTCAGTCCTTAAGCTCAAGTTTTTTTCAGATCATTATTGCTAAACGAAAAAAAAATGAAAAACTTGTCTTTTAATCAAAAAAATTAAAAGCAGATTTAATCTAATTCTAATAAAGGATGAGTGTCAACCCCCCTTCTAGACCCTTGTTCAAACCACTTGAGACCAACAGAACATATATGTGTATATGATATATATATATATACATATTTTATTAGCAGTTTTGAGGCTGTGTCATGTCCTAATATTTTTAAAATCCCGTATTTTGTGACCGTGTCATGTCATGCGCCGTGTCCCGTGTCCGTACATCATAGTCCGCCACTCTATTGGCTATGAGACGTCTTGTTTGTGCTATGGTTTTCCAATGTGCCATTCCGAATGCTAAAGATATCCTTGCGACTAGTGTGAGATTATTCAATATAAAAACTCTAAGCATTGTTTAGTTTAGTTTAATATATTTTCATCAGTTTATCTATTTTATTATTCACTAGTAAATAACACGTTCGTTGAACTTGAATTATATGATCTCGTTAAATAATTCATATATATAGTTGTTGTTCAACTTAAAATATGTTAATAATGTAAATTTAATTAAATAAACTATCACTTAATAAGTTAGTTATTTGAAAAATAAGATATTGATTGATATGAATGAATTAATCAATTCTTGAAAGATTAAGTTAATTAAAAAATGAAACATGAATAAAAACATAATTAAATAAACTTTTATGTAAATTCATGTTTCATTTATATGTCTATCTTGTTTAATTTTTAGAAATCAAACGCTTCACTTATTCTTTCTTCTCAGTAATTTTTTTTGTATACTTTTAATAATTTTTATAATGGCTCAAAAGCTAGACATTTGTGTAGTATTTTTGTTTCTTATTTTAGAATTATTTTTTTTAGTTCTTCATTTGCTAAACTCGGGGTAGCATATTTCAAATTATTAAATGTGTCTCACCTTAAAACCTTAATCTAAATTTTCGCAAGTCATAGAAGGTTGATATAAATGATCCATGCATTTTCGTTTGATTTTCACTAATTATGTTTTGAGTGATGATGTATACCACCTTTTATATGTCACTTAATTTCCACCTCCTATGTGGCTATCCTAATTATCATCCAACTCAAATCCTATTCATCTTCCAACTCAATATTTAGATTTCTTTTTTCTTTTTTATTTTCATGATCTTTTTGATTTTGTTCCTAAAATTTCTCCTACTTTCTTGCTTTATCCACTGTCCCCACTATCCATGCATACGTTCATCTTAAAGTCAAACTTTCCCAAATTTATACATTGATTAATATAAAACCATCTTTAGTGGTACATGAACTGAACATGCTCGTGGTATTAAACGCCATCTACAAATGTAAATCAAAATTGTTGACTTTGAGATTAGCACAAACTCTCCCTTATCTAGTTAATGATAATAAATGAGCATTATACATGGCAAATATGTCACTGAAATTGTAGAGCAATCAATAAGTTATTATAGAGCAATCAGGAATTGATAAGATAATGTAATAAAACACATGTTTCTTGGTGGGTGTCGAATCCAACAAAAATAAAAACCTACTTTAAAAAGATTTGTAATCAGCGATAAGTAGGGTCGATCCATAGGGAATGGTGTAAAATTTAATTTCTATATTACTAATATCGATAAACGGGGGGTTTTGACTTTGATTAACTAAAATCGAAATTAAAAGACGAAATTAAAAACGCAAGATTCAAAAACGCAGATTTAAAAAAACGCAATTAAAATAAAATTCGGATTTTAATATGATGGAAATTCTAGTCTTCGGATTTTCTCGGTATTGATTCAATTAATTCGATCACTGATGCAATGATAATTCAATGTTTTATAGATAAATTGGCTATAGTTATTAACAAGCTCTAATAACCTAGTCTTTCCTTAAGTCGTCGATAACCAAAACAAGCTCTTTGATTACTTCTCTTACCAAGTAGACAACCCTAAACAAGCTCTTAGGATTTAGCCTATCGATAGCATGCATGTATTAGAAAGACACCAATTCTAGCCAACAAACACATAAGCTCGGTTTATTTAGACCAGGTTACTAATTCCCATAACGACTAATCGAAAACGATTAAATAATCAACGTCGCTAACTGCTACAAAATTAGGGTTCACCAGTCACGGATTTAGTCCTAAATAGCTAAATACGATTTCAAAGATTAAATAATTGATCAGGTTATCTAACCTATTGAAACATATTATCAACAGAGCTCAGGGAAAAAGTAAATACCTAATAACAAAGAAATTACGGCACAATTCGATCTCACGAATATAAAGAATCAAACCTTGAAGAATCCTCGACTAGAAGTATGAGCTTAGCTGCTCATAATCGAACGTGAACAGTAAATAAAAATCGAGAACTTCAGAATTAAAGGAAAAACGATGCTGGAATAAAAAAATAAAATCAAAGGTGTCTTGTGGAATAAAATTCCACATACTTAAAAATAAAAGAATCCTAATCTAAAAGGTAACTAACCAAGATTAGGATCCTAACAAACTAAACAAAATTAAATCTTGAAATATCTAGAAATAAGGAAATAAAATCTGAACAAAATAAAAGGGAATAAATCCCAACTAAATCTTTTAACTAGAAAAAAACGGATATAATATCCGTATTTGACAGCTGGATAATGGAATCTTGAGCCCAAATCTTGAAATCCCGCTTTTTCATAAATCTTCGTTTTCTGGGCAGAAGCGTTTGGCAACTTAAGCGTGGGCACGCAGTCTTCTGCTGGAATTTTTCTTTGTCAAACTCTTTTTCTTCATCATTTTTCCTCTTTTTCGTATCTTTTGATCTTTTCTCCTTCTAATCTTCATAAGTCCAATTATTAACCTAAAGTCACAAAATAAGGAGAGTAATCATAACAATCAACCTAAATATGGACATGTAAAATATGCACAAAATATGACTTAACATTTCTTTTAGGTATCCAACAAAATTGATCTACCAGTACAAGATGGTGGACAGAATTGATGGCTCATAGGGACAATTAATATGAATAACAACACTATGGGAATGAAATTAACAGTATCCATTTAATTAGGTAAAGTAGATTTGATGAGCATGAATTAAGGATTTGATGGCGTGAATTAAAGAAATGAGAGAATGTTTAGGAATAAATTGTTAGAGAAAATAAATATAAAAAGAAAAATAATAATTCAATTCTGAATGTGATAGTGACTTGGATGATGATTTGGATTGCCACATAGGAGGTGAAAATTAGGTGACATGATTTTAGGTGGTATATAGCATTTTCCTTGTGTTTTTTGATTTATTAAATTGAGTATACTTAACAAAAATAAAAAATTGCATGTTATACATATATTTAATGTACAATATAGGAAATAGCAAAAACATATTGAGAGACGATTTTTTCTTTAATTTGATAACATCATCATATTTTGGTTTGTTATTGACAAGAGATTCTTTTAAATAAAGTATGCATTGACCATAATTAAAAAAAAAAAAATTCTACTAACTCTTGTGATTTAGTTTCATAAATATATTTGATAAAGTATACATTTTTTTTTTAATTTGTTGGAAAATTACAATTAGTTGAATGCTCAAGTTAATAAAGGAGAAAATATCAATATGCCCAAACTCCTAAATAAAATACTTAAAATAAACTAAGGTATTAAATATTCAAAGCTAAACATTAATTTAACTAAGTAGATATTTACTAAATAAATTATAAGTCATGATCTCGTAAAGTAATTCAATTATATAGATAATTTCTTATTTTATAGTATCTTACATTGAAAATTTAAATAAGAATTTAACTAAGTAAATAATTATTTAAAGAATAAATATTGATTGATATGATGAGTTAAATTAATAATTATAATATGACTTAGAACATAGAACATGTTTTGACAATGCGATCTAAAAAATATTTAGAACATGTCTTAGAATAGAAGGTGTTCAGGTAGGATAATTGATAATTAAATATTTTGTGACATGCTTTTGTGATTTAATAATTACTAAACAAAGAAACAAATTTTTATATCTTCTTATTTGTTAATTGTTTGAACAAAAGAAATTGTACCCTATATTGTAAAAAAATTGTGTAATTTGCATGTTTAAACTAAATATTTTTAATTAAGATTCAGTATTTATATGTAATTTTATCATAGAGTTCTTAAGTGATATATACATATTTTTATTGTAGATATAAATAACATATTTTATTTTTAAAAAGGTGAATTACGTATTGTAGATTTATAGTGTAATTATAAATCTTATATATATATAATTTATTTTATTAGTTATTATCTATTATTAGACTCTTTTGCCATTCAAAATTAATATATATGATATATAATATATATAATATATAATATATATTATATATATAGATAGATATAGTTTATTACCATTGCTTTGTATATTTTCTTAATATCATATTTTTAGTGCAAAATTGATGAATATATATCCGCCAATCACATATGATTTTCTAATTCTACTTGGACTCTGACTTAGAGGGTGTTTGGCTAAGCTTATAAGCTCTTTTAAACATCTTATAAGATGTTTGAGAGCTTATAAGCTCTATGCAAGTGTTTGGATAATTTTTTTAAATAAGATCTTATAAGACCCAAAAATAAGATGTTTGGGTCTTATAAGCAAATAAGAAATAAGTTAGCCAAACCCAACTTATTTCAAAATCTTAAATTTTTGATTTTGATGTTGTTTATATTGTTAAAAACATAACAAACTTATCTAATTTCCTCTTTTCTAACAATATCCTTCTCCGATTTTTATTTTTTATTTTTATAATTGCACAAATTCTTTCTTATAATATTTGAAAACATCTTATAAGACCAATAAACTTATTTTATCCAAACACTTGAAAGCTTATTTTTTAAATAAGACCAAACATCTTATAAGCTCTTAAAACATCTTATAAGTTGTTACAACTTATAAGATGTTTTAAATAAGTTTAGCCAAACGCCCTCTTAGTCTATATGCTCTTGGCTGAGCTAATTTGTACTTAATAGAATTTGATGATAAAAATTGATTTAACTATTAGAAAGGCCAAGTCAAGAAGGAAAAAATGTATCAAAATAAAGTTGTCACTGATGTGCCTCTTGGGCCTACACCAGCTGAAAGGCCCGAACGTATAACCCAACAACCTGATTGGACCAAGGATTATGTGTTAGCCGGCCCAAAGTAGAATTAAGTCCAGCTGCTAGTCTTCAGTAATTGTAGTAGAATTAGTCAATAATAGTTGAGTTATTAGTGGGATAGTTGTTTAGTGGAATAGTGCTCCACGATTTATATTTCTTCTTTCATGTTTTTTAGGTGAGGAACGTTCTGTTGGAAAAAGTTAATGAAAAATTTGATTATTCTTGATTAATTCTTATTATTTCCTGTTATAGCTGTAGAGTGTGTTTCCTTCTCCGTAAATTAGGAACACATCATTGGTGCTTTCATCGAGATGATCATGCCTCTGCGCCGCAAGCCTGATAACCCCAATCCATCCTTAGAAAACCATGTCTCCCAATTGGCAGCCACCCTACGCTCCGTACAAACACAACTCGACACGACTGATAACCTATACAAACAGCTCAGTGAAGAAGCCAAAACTCGAGATGTCGGCGCTTCAAAACGTCACGAATCAATACTCGCAATGCTTTCCAACCTGACAGCCCCTAAGCCACCATCCCTAGATCTTGCTTCGACCTCACGTATCCCATGTCCTCCATTCACAAACACTTCAAATACACTCTTCTTCCAAATGCCCTCCAATCCACCAACAACGGAAATCAATATCCCACGTATCCATCTTCCCCATTTCGATGGTTCAGATCCCCTTGACTGGTTCTTTTAAGCGGATCAATACTACGCATTTTACGACGTTTCTCCGCACCAACGCTTACACTACGCCGCTTTTCTCATGAAAGGCCCTGCTCTCAGTTGGTTCAAGTGGATGCACTCGAATGGCCAACTACAATCGTGGGATTCTTTCGTCCGCGCGCTCGCCATTCATTTTGGCCCAACTTCTTACGACAATCCCGAAGCTGCCTTATTCAAACTTCGACAATCGGTTCCGTTGAGGATTATCAAACCAAATTCGAACAATTGTGCAATTGTGTTATGGGCCTTACCCCGTCATCCATTCTCAATTGTTTTATCTTCGGCCTTCGCGATGATATTCAACGTGAAATCGCTGTGTTACGTCCTACCACTATTACTGATGTCATTGGCTTAGCTAAATTAATTGAGTCAAAGCTCCGCGCCAGCCCCCTTCGTATCACATCATATCGCCCACCCAACCAAGCCCTTCTGCCCCATGTTCCACCACGCCAACCAATAACCCATCTAACAATTCTCACACTCCAAGACCCCTGCTTACAGCCCCTACTACACAAACAAAACCTGGCACTCTTCCTTACCGTCGCCTCACAACCGCTGAAGTGCAAGAACGCCGGGCCAAAGGACTTTGCTTCAATTGCGATGAGCAATTCCAACCGGGCCATAAATGCACCAAGCCCCATTTCCTTGCTATCCTTACCCTGACACTACCGATTTCATCAACGACGATCTCAATTTTTTCTCTCATATGGACGCACCTGTTCCCGTGACCCACAACCCTAGCCCACACATACCTGCTCAATCTGCTGCCACCGTATCCACGCCACCCACGTTCGAGCCCCAAGCCTACCACCTGTCCATGGCCGCTTACCTCGGACGTCCCACCCCAAAACTCTAAGTATCGTGTGTCATATTCACGAACACCCTTTTACCGTCCTCATTGACACGGGAAGCACACATAATATTATGCAATCCCGTGTCTCATCCATCCTTGACCTTCATGTTCTTCCACTTCCCGATTTTTGCGTCATAGTAGGCAATGGCGGCCACTTAACTTGCCAAGGGACCTGCCATAACGTGGATGTTACTATACACGCAAATATAATTACCGTCTCATTTCTAGTCCTTCCCATCCAAGGAGCGGACATTGTGTTAGGAATCGAATGGTTACGTACACTCGGGCCGATAACCGCAGATTTCTCAGTTCCATGTATACAATTCAAGCATAACGATTCGATCATTTCTCTCTCTAGTGATCCACAAGTACAACCAACTACCCCGGCCCAATTGCAACGCATGGCCACGATCGATTCGATAGCTTTGATTTATTCTCTCACACTCGCTGCCTCGATTACCACCTCGCCAGAAAGCACATTCGAACCACATCCTACCATCGAGTCCTTACTTGCACAATACTCTCATGTGTTCCAACCAACAAACACTTACCACCCCCATGACCACTTGATCATCACATACATCTTCAACCAGACGCCCCCCCGTCAACATTAAACCCCACCGCTATCCGCACTACCAAAAAGAGATCATGACTCAACTCATACAAGAAATGTTGAGGGATGGCATTATTACACCCAGCCGCAGTGCCTTCTCAAGCCCTGTTCTGCTCGTTCGCAAAACCGACGGCACATGGCGCTTTTGTGTTGACTACCGTGCCCTCAATTCGATCACTATACGCGATCGTTTCCCCCACTCCGACCGTCGATGAATTATTCGATGAATTACATGGCGCTACTATCTTTTCTAAAATTTATTTACGTTCGGGCTACCATCAAATTCGAGTCACCTCAACCGACACCCATAAAACAGCATTCCGTACCCGTGACGGGCACTATGAATTTCTCGTCAT
This sequence comes from Verbascum thapsus, assembly GCA_963669365.1. Taxonomy (NCBI): domain Eukaryota; kingdom Viridiplantae; phylum Streptophyta; class Magnoliopsida; order Lamiales; family Scrophulariaceae; genus Verbascum; species Verbascum thapsus. The sequence goes on from OY770107.1 coordinate 20,376,064, forward strand.
GCCTTTCGGTTTGTCCAATGCCCCTTCCACCTTTCAAGCGACGATGAACGATCTGTTTCGTAAGTACCGCCGTAAATTTGTTCTCGTTTTCTTTGATGATATCCTCGTTTATAGCCCCAACCTCGAGACACACCTCGCTCACTTAAAATCCGTTCTACACCTTCTGTCCACACACTCTTTTTACGGTACACTTTCCAAATGTGTCTTCGCCGTGCCCACTATTCAATATCTAGGCCACATCATATCCGCTGCCGGAGTCCATGTTGATCCGGACAAAATTCGAGCCATTCTCGACTGGCCCACTCCCCACAATTTATCCTCGCTTCGCGGTTTCCTCGGCCTTACGGGCTATTATCGCCGCTTCGTTTATAAATATGCCACATTAGCCTCACCATTGACTGATCTCTTACAATCTACTAAATTCAGTTGAAACTCATCCGCTCAATCTGCATTTGACACTCTCAAGGACCAATTAACGACTGTTCCTGTGTTCCCGACTTCGCCCTTCCCTTCGACGTCACCACTGACGCATCCGGCACAGCGGTCGGTGCGGTATTATCCTAAAATGATCATCCCATTTCCTTCTTCAGGAAAAAGCTCAGCCCAAGTCTAAAATCAGCCCCTACCTATACCCGCGAAATGTACGCTATAACCGAAGCCGTAAAAAAATGGCGCCATTATCTCCTCGGCCACCATTTCACAATATACACTGACCAACGCAGCCTAAAACATCTCCACAATCAAACAATCCAAACACCCGATCAACAAAAATGGCTCACTAAACTCCTCGGCTTTGATTACAACATCGTTTACAAACCCGGAAAGGATAACAAAGTCGTTGATGCACTTTCGCGCATTTCTGACATACCCTCCCCCACTTTTGACATTGTTTCTGTGCAGGTTGCTCCATGGATTTCGACGCTGCGAGATTTTTATTTGAAGGACCCAATTGGCCTCCAACCACTCACCGACATCCACAATAACGCCGCAAATACACAACACTACCAAATCCGTGATGGCCTCGTCTACTACAAGACTAAACTCTTTATCCATCCCTCCACTAACTTACCACCTGATCTCATTCATGAATCCCACGCCTCACCCATGGGTGGCCATTCCAGCATTAAGGCCACTATAAATCGCCTAGCGGCTGTTTTCTATTGGCCGGGGATGCGACAACAAATTAAGCTCCATATTGCCCAATGCAAAACCTGCCAAGAAACTAAATATCTCAACAACAAACCATATGGCCTACTACAACCATTGCCCATTCCAACCCACACTTGGACCGATATCTCTATGGATTTTATCTCAGCCCTTCCTCCATCGCACGACAAAACAGCAATTTGGGTTATCGTTGATCGATTAACCAAATTTGCCCATTTCATTCCATTACCCACTAAATACACATCACCATTCATTGCCTCCATTTTCCTCACCGATATCTACAAAATACACGGCCTTCCAAACACCATCGTTTCGGACCGAGACCCCCTCTTCCTCAGCAAATTCTGGACAGCCCTCTTCACCCAAATCGACACCACACTACGATATACAAGTGCTTACCATCCGCAATTTGATGGCCAAACTGAAGTGGTCAACCGTACTCTCGAGGATTACCTTCGTTGTTTCACTGCAGACAACCCAAAGCTTTGGACGCGTTACATACGTTTAGCGCAATATTGGTATAACATTACAACCCATTCTTCTATTCATATTTCCCCGTATCAAGCCCTTTTCGGCCGACCACCTCTTTCAATTCGAATGTATATCCCGTGTACCTCATCCAACGTGACTATAGACGAAACCTTATCAACCCACCAACAAATCCTCAATACCATTAAAACCAATCTCCAACAGGCCAAATAACTATGAAGAACCATGTTGATAAACACCGCACTGCAAAAGAATTTGAGGTTGGAGATTATGTCTACATCAAGCTGCAACCTTTTCGTCAAATCACCCTTCAAAACCCTTCCACCAACAAACTCTCTAGACGCTATTACGGCCCATTTCAAATTATCCGCCGCATCGGAACTGTCGCATACGAACTCTCACTTCCCGCCTCAAGTCGGATTCACCCCGTCTTCCATATTACTCGCATCAAACCGTATGTTGGCCACCCACCGTCTTCCCCGCCAGAGCTTCCGCTTGATCTCACAAGGGTATCACCTGCTACGTCTTCCGAACATATTGAACAGCAAGTTGCCGACATGGACTCATCTATCAAATTTGGTCTTGAGGACAAGCCCAATTCTTGGGAGGAGAGTATTGATGTGCCTCTTAGGCCTACACCAGCTGAAAGGCCCAAACGTATAACCCAACAACCTGGTTGGACCAAGGATTATGTGTTAGCCGGCCCAAAGTAGAATTAAGTCCAGTTGCTAGTCTTCAGTAATTGTAGTAGAATTAGTCAATAACAGTTGAGTTATTAGTGGGATAGTGCTCCACGATTTATGTTTCTTCTTTCATGTATTTTAGGTGAGGAACATTCTGTTGGAAAAAGTTAATGAAAAATTTGATTATTCTTGATTAATTCTTATTATTTCCTTGTCCAAATTCTTATTATTTCCTGTTATAGCTGTAGAGTGTGTTTCCTTCTCCGTAAATTAGGAACACATCAGTCACGTTCATTGAAATGTTAGGGAACACTTTGTTTTGTAAATTGCTGATAAATATTATTTGCAACAATTATTTATGTTAGTTCAACTCAAAGTAGTATAATCCACTTGAAAATATGTCGTGGTAGTAAAAGAAATATGTTAGTATTGTAATATATATTGGTTCCCTAAAGTAAAAAATAAATATGTAAGATCTAATTTTGACCATGAATTTAATAAATTTGACCAAAGCACAAGTCAAATATTTTCATCATGTTTAAGTTTTTTTGTATTTTTATTTATTACTAATAATGAGCAATTCAAGTGATGAAGTATCCATCAGTACTTGGTGACATATGGAATGACAGGGATTAGACATGGCGGTCTTAGGTGGTATGGATTGCCTCTGAAGGCGATTCTATCTTGGACCGGGACCAATTGGATTCTACATGGGGTGGAATGGAAAAATCCACCCCCAACCTGATCAAGATAGATTTTTTTCCTTAGGTGGTATGGAGAAAAATCACTACTATAAAGTATATTTATGATATATATATTAATTTGTAAATAAAAAAAATTCCAAAAATTAAATTCATGAGAGCCTGATTAGTTTATTTCGGTAATAATGTAAAATGTCAATTTTGGATTTGGCTTTTCCAAGCATGTAGAAGATTGATTGACGTGGGCTTCCTTCCATCACGAATTTTTAGTGAACTGATGACCTAACAAACCGGTTCAACCCGGAGCCAATGTTTTGAAACTCAACCCAGATCAGCCGGTTCGACTGCTTTGACTCGAAACCGGTCCTTAAAACGAGCCGATCAAACCCACAAACCCATTTTCGGCTCAAAACCGGTCAATTTGGCACAGAACCGTTCGACCCACCGGTCGAACCGGTGACCTGGTAAAACCGGTCACGGGTCAATCGAACCGTTCGGTTTTTAAAAATTTCGAAATTCAAACTTAAAACTTAATTTTTTTTTCGAAAAATTACAAACCCTCTCAAATCTCATTCTATTATTTTGCTCCTCCAACATGAAGTTTTCAAAATACCTCTCTTTCGAACAAATCAAATCAAAACATACTATTGGTAAAACTCAAGTATTTTTTCGTTTTACTTTTTGTAAGTTTGCAAATTATTAGAGCTCTTTTAAGTTACTTTTTTCAAAATTGTTGGTTTTAATATACAATGATATAACAATTATGTCATTTGTGATGTATATTTGGATGTTTTGTTCCATAAATTCGGAAATTATGTCACTTGAACATAATTTTATTTGCCACTAAAAAAATTCTCAAGTTTTTTCATCATTTTGACATAAATATATGTACTAAAATGGTTTTGAATATAGGAAATACCTATTTTTTTATGTTTTAAAATTTTATAATAAATTTTTGTATTTTATTTAATATTTATTGCATAATTATGACATCACTTGTTCGACCGATGTTGATCGGACGGTTGAACCAGTGACCCGTGACTCAGTTAATTTCCCGGTTCAATGACCGGGTTGGATTTCAAAACATTGCCCAGAGCGCCCGTATTTTTTAATGTCAATTTTAAAAAGACTATCTGATAATTGTTTTATTTTACTTTGTTTTTGTTTACAATTTCACAACAACTTCTATGTAGATAGATAGGAATGCAGCACGGAACGGTTTTAAATTCACTTTTGTTTTTACTAGCAAAAAGAACGTGCATCTACTGTTTTTTATTAATTCTTAGTACAAATTTTTATATGATATAATATGTTTAGAAAAGTGTATAAATAATATGATAATAGTAAAATAAGATTGTATACATTAATAGAATACTCAATTTGATGATTATCTACGACCAAATAATAAATTCTCCATTGTTTTAACATAAATCTTAATTTTTATTTTCTCAGTTAATATATTTTTTATATTTTATTTAGTTTATTTGTTAACATAGGTGCTTAGGTTCAACTATATCAAAATGTGATAAAAAAAAAACTTAAGAGCGGGCCAGGCTGGCCACGAAAAATACTATGAGTAAGACAAGGGGCAAGATATTAGATCAAATCATCCGTAAACAACAAACACATTAGCATTCCAATCTCATGGTAAAATGAAAAGAAAAAGGACATGGTTTTTTGTAGTAATTATAATATCTATGTTTGGATGGAAGATTATGGATTTTCAGGAACTAATTTGTTGAGATGGGTTGGGTGGAGGCCATTTTACGAGAAAATTAAATAAATAATATTGATTTAAAAAGAATCAAGAAAAGGTGTAGTATTGGAGGGAATTCGAAAAATTGTACTATGTGCCTTGGGAGAAGGCGCATAGGGTGTATGCGCCTTCTCCCAAGGCACGTATGATAATCCTTGAATTAAAAAAATAAAAAATTCCACATGCTCCTTTGTAGAAGGCGCATCCGATTTAAATAAAAAAAATTATAAATAAATTTTAAAGTATCATATCCTTCAAGTCAAGTCATCCCCATTTGTGAACTTTATAACAAATAAATTACACTAACATACATGGTCAACTATATATAGTTAAGTTAATTAGTTATATGATATAAAAAAAAAACTCCTAAGAAAAATTTAACATAAAAAAATTAACATTCATTTAACTCCTCATATACCTAACACTTAGCTTTTCTTGATTTAGAGAATATTCCTGTATAAAACCACTAAATCCAATTAATAACAGTTACTTCCTATGAAAATTAGAATTGGTGAAGAAAATGTACATAAACAATTGTATGTCATTGTTTTTTGTTGTTTGTCAATTCTATATACTATTTTTCATTCTTCTAAACTCTAATTTTGATAAAAGTAATTACAATTAATGGGCTTTAATCAATTTAATACAATAATACTTTTCAATTTGAAGAGATTTAGAAAAAAATTATGGAATAAAAACAATTGGTCAAAGGCATCAAACACCCAATATACAACAAAAATATTCAAGTAGATATATTGATGAACGAAAAATTATTAATTTATATAAACTTATAAATTATTTTCTACCCATCTATAACATATTATAGCACTTTGGCCCTTTCTGATTACATACATTTTAGTATAGTTTGCACATCTATAACATAATTTTTTTTATTTAAACTGGATGCGCCTTCTACAAAGGAGCATGTGATTATTTTTTTTAAATTCAAGGATTATCATATGTGCCTTGGGAGAAGGAGCATACACCCTATGCGCTTTCTCCCAAGGCACATAGTACAATTTTTCGAATCCCCTCCAATTCTACACCATTTCTTGAATTGTTTTTTAAATCAATGTTATTTATTTAATTTTCTCACCATTTTATCTAAAAATGAATTGATATAGATATTGAATTTGCCACATGAAGTAGAAAAGTAACCGGTGGCCAATTAAAACTGAAAACATGTATATTAATACTATGAGAAGGCATGAAATAAAATAATTATTATTATAATTAAAGATTCATAAATAAGAAAATGATCAATGTTACAAATTAAATAGTGGATAGCAAGTGAAGAGACAATATATATAATAGTAATAAAAATAATATCATTTATTAGGAGAATGTATGTTATAATATTAAATAGTGAATAGCAAGTAAATTGACAATATTTACATAATATAATAATATTATTATTTATAATAAGCATTATATTGAATAAGTGAATGGACATGATGATATATAATATAAAAAGAATATCATTTATTAGGAAAATAGATGATATAAAATTAAATAGTGAATAACAAGTAAAGAGACAATATTTATATATATATAATAATAATAATAATAATAATACTATTTATAATAAGCATTGAATTGAATAAGTGAATGTACATGATGGTTTTTAATAGGTATATAATAATTATATCAATGTTACAAAATTAAATAGTGGATAGCAAGTGAAGAGAGAATATATATAGAATAATAATAAAAATAATATCATTTATTAGGAAAATATGTTACAAAATTAAAGCAAGTAAAGAGACAATATTTATATATATAATAAAAATATTATTATTTATAATAAGAATTATATTAATTTATAATATAAAAATAATATCATTTATTAGGAAAATGGATGTTACAAAATTAAATAATGAATAACAAGTAAAGAAACAATATTTATATTTATATATATAATTAGCATTGAATTGAATAGTTGAATGGGCATGATGATTTTTAATAGTTATAATATAATAATTATATCAATGTTACAAAATTAAATAGTGGATATCAAATGAAGAGACAATATATATATATAATAGTAATAAAAATAATATCATTTATTAGGAAAATGTATGTTACAAAATTAAATAGTGAACAACAAGTAAAGAAACAATATTTATATATATAAATATAATATTATTATTTATAATAAGCATTATATTGATATATAATATAAAAATAATATCATTTATTAGGAAAATGAATGTTACAAAATTAAATAGTGAATAGCAAATAAAAAGACAATATCTATATATATAATAATATTTATAATAAGCATTGAATTAAATAAGTAAATGGACATAATGATTGTTTATAACAATATCATTTATTAGCATTGAATTAAATAAATGAATAGACATGATGATTTTTAATAGTTATAATATAATAATTATATTATTATTATAATTAGCAATCAATTAAGTGAGGACAAAAATGTCATTTCACAATTGGAGAAAACAACAAAATTTATCCATATTTTTATAGGATTATAGATTATAGATATAGAGAAATATTTCAAGCATAGTTCAGATTTGATGAGTGGCTTATTTCGATTTATGGTTTCAATTTATATTTATTTCTGAAGTACATGATTTTTAGAAGCTCCAAGGCTAGCCGCCTCCCAACAGATCTTGACCGTTTATCAGTCCACCAAGCAAAGAGAATTCATGTACGTATAAAAACAAATAAAAGAGAATCCAGGAATGGATGCTACAAAATCCAAATCCCTTAGTGGCCTGAGGATATGAAAATGACAGCAGAGGTCCAAATGAAATGCAATTTTGGTCTGAGAATGAATATAAGCCATGTTAATTATACTTTTCTTATTACATATATGATAGCTGTATACGTGAAGGAACTGACAGACTGTAACTCCAATCACAAATAACTATATACTATAAATCAATCTATTTAAATACCATCTCCACTGCATTTCCTTATGTCTGCATTGTTTCGTTAAGTTTCTGTCCGAACGTCTCTCTCTGGTCGGCCAATACCCTTATTGAGTATTATTGTGTTTAAATAAGAAAGGAGAATTTACACACAAACCCTCTTCCACTTTTATAATTTCCCACATGCGCATTCAAAAAATTATTACGGTCACAAGTATGTATGTCTATATATTGACCCAAAAGTGGAGCAAATGCAACACAGAGAAAAATGACTCATATGTCTAAACCTCACATAATTGTATTTCCTTTCATGTCCAAAGGCCACACCATTCCGCTCCTCCACCTATCCCGCCTCCTCCTCCACCGTGGCGTAAGCGTAACCATCTTCACCACCCCATCAAACCATTCATTCATTTCTCAATTTCTTTCAGAACCTGATATTAACATTATTGATCTCCCTTTCCCTGAGAACATACCTGGAATCCCACCAGGCACTGAAAGCACTGATAAACTTCCATCCATGTCACTCTTTGTTTCGTTCGTCAATGGTATAAAACTCATGCAACCTTCTTTCGAGGAAAAACTACAAACTATTCACTCAGATGTATGCTGCACCTGCATCATATCAGACGGCTTTCTCCCTTGGACCCTTCAATCAGCATCACGATTTGGCATCCCACGGCTAAGCTTCTACGGTATGAGCCTCTATGCCACTACTGTGAGCCGTGATACATCTATCAATGGCTTGAGATCGTTACATGAATCAGACGATGAGCCCTTCACTCTCACTGCCTTTCCTTGGATCAAGATCACTAGGAATGACTTTGACGAACCTTTAAATAAACGTGATCCGGCAGGTCCTCACTTGGATTTCATAATGGAGGCAGTAATAGCAACCACAAATAGCTATGGTTATTTGGTGAACACCTTCTATGAGCTTGAGAAACCGTTTGCGGATTACTACAACAGTGTATGTCAACCCAAGGCGTTTAATGTAGGACCCCTTTGCCTTGCTCAACCACCAAAAAATGAACAACATAAGCCTAAATGGATTCACTGGCTTGACCAAAAGTTGACAGAGAGCTGCCCGGTCCTCTACGTTGCTTTTGGGTCTCAAGCAAAATTATCACCAGCACAACTACATGAAATAGCTCTTGGCTTGGAAGAGGCAAAAGTGAGCTTCTTATGGGTGTTGAGAGACGAGGGATTTGATCATTTTGAAAATGTGAAGGAAAGAGGAATTATTGTAAAAGAATGGGTTGATCAAAGGGAGATTCTTGAACATGAGAGTGTGAAAGGATTTCTTAGTCACTGTGGATGGAATTCGATTTTGGAGGGAATATGTGCACAAGTTCCCATACTAGCATGGCCAATGATGGCCGAGCAATTCCTTAATGCTAGAATGGTAACAGAGGAGATTAAAATTGGGTTAAGAGTAAATACAGTTGATGGGTCAGTTAAAGGATTCGTTAGTGGGGAGTGCTTGAAGAATGCAGTAATAGAATTGATGCAGAGTGAGAAGGGGGAAAGTGTGACGGAAAAAGTTAAGGAAGTAGCTGAGGCGGCCAGGAAAGCAGTGGCAGAAGGTGGCTCATCATGGCATGCATTAAACCAACTAATCAATGAGATACAAATGCACAAGGAAGATAGACAAGCTGTCAAAGGGTAGGTTGATGAACTTTTCTCCTCATTTAATGAGTTCATCAAACTTTCAGAAGATGCAATAGAAACTTAATATGCTTTAGATTCTTCATAGTTCATCCTTTTCCTTTTATCATGTACTATATATAATAAGGGTGAATGTTAATCTAGAGACATATAAAGCCACCATGTGATAATCGGCAGTCAAATGAACCAAGTGCATCGCTGGTGAAATCTACAGGAATATTTCATTAGAAATTCTCGACACTTTTAGATACTAGCAAAATGCACTAGCAATCACACATGAAATAATTTTTATATAAAGTAAAATATAATTATGGAATAACACAAATTATGTAAAAAAAATTGAATTATTTCAGATATTTTTAAGCTTGTTTAACTTCTTTGCTTCAATAAGAAAAATTATATTGAGATCTTTTTAGGTTGAATTACTTCTTTTTTTTTTTATCGATTTAGTCAATAATTTCTCTAAATCTCATTAAAATAAAATTATGTATAATTTACAAACATAGTCATTTTCTTTAATTTATATAATTGATTCTAGCTTATTTTAGGAAAAAAACTAAATTAGTTTCTATACAAATATAAAAGTTTTGTTTCTATATTCAAATATATACAATTTTTTATTTTTTTATAAACCATGCATAGGAGCTATCTAGAAAATTATTTTTAGATTAACCTTTTCATAATAATTTTATATCAGTGTAAAAAATATTAAAGATTAAATTATTAGAAGTGAAGAAACACTTGAAGTTTTTTGCAACACTAAAATAAAATTAGTAAAATTGGATAGCTGAAAAGGATTATTACAACATAAAAGCAATTTGGAGCGAGGATGCAACTTTTTACTATATTTTCTTTTTAAAGGAATATGTAATATTGATATTGTAACTTTTAAATGTATTGTATCTCTTCTATGGTGGCCTTAATTTTCTAGTGGAATCAGATGATTTCCCATTAATGGAATGTTTTTTTAAAATTGCTAACAATTTCTAGCAAAATGCATAAACAATTATAAGTAAATTTTTGTTTTATATAGTGAAATTATTACAATATTAATAAAAAGTTTTGAAATAATATAAAACTTATAAATAGTTATTCAAATGTTGTCAGTCTTTTTAATTTATTTGATAAAATAGCAAAGTTAAAATCATATAAAATATTAATTTTATGTTCAATTAATTTTCATATATTTAGTCAATATTGTTCTTAAAAATATGTTAAATATCATCATATCAAATAGAATACAATATATAGCCAATGAACTTGAACATGTTATTCAATATATTAAATGTTTTTTTTTTATTGTAGATAGTTGAAAGAATGAAAAAGAAAAGCTTTGTAGTAATTGTAAATATTCATTCACTATTTAAAACTGAACTTTTTACTCAAAATATGAAATATTTTTTTGTTAACCGAATGTAGGAGCTTTTCACCAATTAAAATTTTAGATTACCAATTTTTCAATAATTAATTTTAGAAAAATTATTAAAACTTTTCTATAATATATTTTAAATCCAAATAATTAATTGAAAGAATTTTTGATATCAAATGCATCCTGTAATCTTTTTATTTGAAAAAAATTAAAATTAATATTTTTTGGACTAAAGTATCCTTGATTTTGATTGAATAGAAACCTTTAATTCTTTGAACTTTTCAATTTGGTAATTTTATAAGACAAATTTTATTATTCAATCTTAAGTATTTCAAATGTTATTATATAAAGGAAAATGATATATGGGGGCCTTCAAGAAATTTTCTAGAATACTAGAGGCGACAATTATTGATAACATTTTGAAAAGAGCTTGGAATAGAAAAAAGATCAGTTTTTATAAACTTTATTAAAAGTGAATTATTAAAAGTATTATCAATTTTTTTTTAAATCTTTTAAATCATTTCATATAGAAGTGCTTTTTACAATTGAAAAGAATATTTCAAAGTAAAAATTTGTCGAGGTATGTGTTTATTTAAAACATTAGTCAAAAGAAATATAATCAAAAACTCAAAAAATTAAGATATAACAAAATAATGTAAAATTTCTACTGACTTTTATATGCTATACTAACATGCATATTGTATACTTTTGACTTCCATATAGAAATATGAAATAAAGCAAAGTTTAAAATTGTTATGATTGCGACTATTAAGAATAACTATAAGTTTGAAATGAATAATTTAATTATATATTTTTCATATTACTATAAAAATAGCGCATTTTAATTATATTTCACTCATCCGGAGGAATAATTGGCATTTTAGTTAAATAAATGAATGATGTATGTATTAACAAATTTTATTCACAAGAATGATGAAGACCATTCAAATTTTCAATTGATCACTATCTATAACTTTTAGATTGTTACATTTTTCTAAGTTGAATAATACGTAATATAATTATGGATAATATATATTGAAGACAATTTTATAATTTTAAAATAATATAGCAATCACCGAGAAATAATTTTCTAAATTAATCTAATTAACATAACTATTAATCAAAACCCAAGAGTCACCAGCTGCCTCCTAATCTATCAATGTATATACAATCTCTATCTACAATAATTGATTTGGTAATGTTTAAAAATTAACATTCACAAAATTTAATAAATTATATTATAGTATATCCATTGTCCAATTGTTATTTTACAATTTTACTATTAACTAACTGAAAATAAAAACAATACGATTCATTTAGTAAACATAAAAATCATTACCTCTCTCCAAGATTAATAAATCATAAAAAGGACACCCATATTAAAACTAATACTCACTAATGAGAGTTCAAAATGTCTACTTTATAATTTTCAATAAAAATGTCTAGTATTTTTAAATTATTATTATTATTATGAAAATAGTGTATCCTAATTAATGAGAATTAAATGTTAGGATTAGTGGGAGTAAATGTTAGAGGTATATTTTATTGTATTCATTTCTAGGTAAATGATAGGGTTAGTGGGAATAAATGTTATAGGTGTAAGTTATAGCATTCATTTTTAATAAATGATTAAATAGTTTTTTTACAATGGGAAGAAACATATCCATATTTTTATAGTGGTATAGATGTATAAATATGGATTTAAACATATGTTGTATGCGTTACCATCATATTCTTATTTTGACTTAATAAACTAAAATGTTTTATTACCAAAATACTACAATGCATTAACCCATCACACAAGTAGTCCCACTCCTCAAATACGACAAACCTTAATAGGGGGTGTATCCAATCGAATCTTTTAGGCTCGTATTTGAATTATCTCTACTGTGGGTCCATATGGCAAGTTGCAGTGAAACTAAAGGAGGCTCTTAGCATTTCAATGAGGATGAAAGCAACTAAATACACCCTTTCTTACACCAGATCCAGATTAGTCTGATATAAACATCGAACAACAGAAGTGAAATTAGGAGGTTTTATCAGAATTTGATTGAGCATCAAAAGGAGAAGACTAAGATTAATTTTTCATAATTTGAGAAAGCAAGTATTCGACTGAATTCATAATCATATACTCCTTTTTCTCTTCCATTTCCACTCATTTTGAACCCATCAAAAGGAATGGAAAGCATAGGGCCAAATATCTCGTCTTTTGCGATTAGCATGTTATCCCACGTGATGCAAAAATGATTGTTCCATGTGATTAGGTAAAAAGACGATAAAGATATATCTCTTGTTCGACTCCACTATTGAAAGGGTCACCGACAACTTTTACTGCCCGAGTTATAGGTAATGGTGTATGATTATTTCTCAATCTCATGATGCTTAATTTTTGCAGTTAGATTCTCATGTAAGGGTGCCTATGTAATTGTTTCTCTTACGTATGTATTAAAATTTAAACCTAACTTCTTCAGAATAACTGATCAACAGAACAAGGGAGTGGTAAACTATACCTGATTGATTATAGAACTGTGCAAAATGAGCATCTTCTACGGCTTTATCAACATTAGCATCCTGAAAAACGATGAATGGAGATTTGCCTCCAAGCTCCAATGTCACTGCCTGTGAAAGCAAGCTGCAAACAAATGAGTTGCAGCTTATCACAGGAAAAAGAGTTGCAGTTTGTAAAAAGCACCTTATCAACAACATCCAACAACAGGACCATAGCCCGAAAGAAACCTTCCATGCAAACATTAATAACGGGTATAATTTGTACATGATACGGCCCATCAGCAGGCACTGTTAAGCCATGGATTTTATCTGCCCAACCTGGAGTTACAAAAGAAAATTAAGAATGCAGTAACCAAAATATAAAGATAAGTAGTTTTTTTCAAACTATACCGGCATAGTATCTGAAAATACGCATAGTGAAAGGTAGATCATCAGTAGTAGCTTTCTGTAAGGTTTCCCATTGTCCCAGGTTTCTAAAGCCGTGAGCTCAAGTAAATCGACAAACTTTAGCAATATCATCCTCGAGAAAAAGAAAGAAAAAGAAGAAATATATAATGAAGTTTGAAACTCAAGAGAGAAGATAAAGAATGTGCTTACATGTATAGACATATTAGGCCAGGGCCCTTCATCAAATGCCTTAGAGCAGCAGATACGGCTTCAGAAACATGAGCAATCGCATCCCCTGTCCTGGGATCAAGAGTTGGGAAAGTTTTTCCTGTGACAAAAATATTATCAATTAAAATTGGAAATATAAAAGACGATTTTTTAAAAAGAAAAAAAGAGGGGTCGGTCACCTGACAAATTCTTCATTGATAAGACAGGTGGCCTTATCGGTACATCATATGCTTATCGACAAAGAGGGGTCGTGTATCTGCTTATTCTTTCTCCAAAGGTAGACTATTGTCCTGATTTCAATTATTCAGTAATGCATGAATGTTTCGATCTATTTACGTAAATCATAAAGAATAATAATATTTGTTACAAAGTGTTGTTAACAAAATCCAAGGTCCAAAAATAGCTGTAGGCCTACTGCATTAAAGCGAATAAATTCATCGTAAAATGCATAATAATCTGTCTTAGCCTCTAGTAGATTCGCAAAACTAGAATCTTCATTCACAATAACAAAACCTGACATCTCATTATCCTTTTTCTCTTTTCTTTAAATTGTACATCTAACTAAACCTCTTCAGACAAATCTATTGATATTTATATATGTATTTTACCGTTATACCCTTAGTAGTTATATCCGTTAGAGTTTGTTATACAGTTAGGGCTCTTCTTCCTTCTATATATAGGGTTTGCATGTATCGTTATATTTTGATATTCATTCAATAAAATACATCTCAATATTTTTCCATGGAGTGCTTTGATTCTTAACATGGTATCACGAGCCTTGACGATCATCCATAACAATTGATTCTTTCGATCGCTCATATCTGCAGATTTTACAGTTCTGCATCTTCGTCTTTTCTGTCAACCGCACTGTTCCGCTCTTTGATTCCGTCGAAGATCATTCACAAGTAATTCCGTTCTCCATATCTGATCGTTTTCTTGGTTTTCTCCATGGCATCTCCCATTGAATCTCCCGCTGCAACTAGCGTCTCAGGCAACACTTCGGCCTCTCATACTCTTGATATCAACGATCCTTTATATGTGCATCCCTCCGATGTCCCTAGTTTACACCTTGTTCCTCATGAACTACAAGGATCCGAAAATTACACTATCTGGTGTAAAGCTATGAGATTGGCACTCAATGCAAAGGGCAAAATTGGCTTCATAACTGGTGATTGCGTAAAACCACCAACTAATTCACCATTGTTCGCACAATGGGAGAAGTGCAATTCGCTTGTTCTATCTTGGATCCTGAAGTGCGTTAGTAGAGATATTTACAATGGATTGGTTTATTGCGACACTGCTGCAGATGCATGGAGTGATTTACAGGAACAATTTAGCAAAACCAATCGGGCCCGGATTTTCTCTCTTTTTAGAGAAATCAATTCTCATGTTCAAGGGAGTTCTTCCCTCACTTCATACTATTCCAAACTCAGACACATGTGGGAGGAATATGATTCCTTATTGAATCTTCCCACATGCACTTGCACTTCATCTAAAGACATTGCGGTTTATGCCCAAGAACACAAATTGATGCAATTCTTGGTAGGGTTGAACGATTCATATGCATCTTTAAGGTCTCATATCTTAATGATGTCACCTCCACCATCCCACAAGCAAACTTATTCTCTGGTCTGTAATGAAGAATCACAGAGGGGCATAAACAATTCTATCCCTAGTACAGAATCTCCCATCAGTTTATATTCATCCCAAGATAACAAAAAAGGCTGGCATTATTTGTGAACATTGCAACATCCCTGGACACAGCAAAGATTCATGTTTCAAGATCATTGGTTACCCTCCAAATAGAGGAAGAGGCAGAGGGAGGTCTGGAAACAATAGAGGCAGGGGGAGAACCTTTAATTCTAATCAGGCGACATCTCAAGTTGAAGGTTCAAGTTCCTCTCAATCTGCCTCTCAAAGCTCTTCTGCGCACTCTTCAAACCCAACACAACCTCCCATGTTCAGCCCTCAACAATACCAACAATTGATTAATATGCTTCAGGCTGATCAGAATGCTGGAAATATCACTGCCACCTCCAATGGAGCAACCTATGCTCCTGGCAATCAAAACACAGCCTCCGGTAACATATTAGCTTTAATGAGCAGTGTATCAAAATTTGATTGGATCATTGACAGTGGAGCCAATCATCACATGTCATATAATCCAGATTTTTTTGATCACACTACCCACAATACACCAGCACACACTTCTGTTAAATTACCCACAGGAAATATAGCAGATGTAACCAAAATAGGGTCTGTCAAGTTATCTAATGGCATATCCCTCAATAATGTGCTTTATCTTCCTAACTTTCAGTACAACTTATTGTCCATATCCAAGCTTACACAAGACAATCAATGTCTTGTTACTTTTTACCCACATTTTTGTCTTTTTCAGGATCTTTGGAATGGATCGATAAAAGGGATTGGTAAGGTCAAGAATGGCTATATTTGCTTCAACACCCTACTGAATACTCTAATCTTAGCAGCTTGAGTAACTCATTGTTTGTTCATAATAAATTTCTGTGTTCTTCTTTTTTACCTAAAGAACAATGTAATGATTTTGCTCATAATAATAATGCTGTTGTTAATACCAATGACTGTTGTGACTCTCATTTACCTGATCATATTAGTTGTTCAGTTTCCATGGATCCCAATCTTTGGCATTTAAGAATGGGACATATCTCCTTTTCTAGATTAAAATCTCTACCACATATTGGCAAAAATTTGAAAGGAGAACATCTTATTTGTCCTATATGTCCTATGGCCAAGCATGCTAGATCACCCTTTCCCTACAAGCATTCACCACACTAAACAGCTTTTTGAATTGATACACATGGACATTTGGGGACCCTATAAGGTTGCCACACACAATTCAGAAAAATATTTTCTCACTATAGTGGATGATTATTCAAGAGCCACTTGGGGTTTTCTAATGCAACTGAAATCTGACATTTTGCCCATTATTCAGAATTTTCTAGCTTATGTGGAGACTCAATTCAATACCAAGGTCAAAATCATTAGGTCTGATAGAGCTTGGGATTTCTTTAAGGCTTCTTGTTCTAATCTCTTTCAATCCTTAGGTATTATCCACCAAAGCTCTGTGGCTTATACACCCCAGCAGAATGGCCTTGTTGAAAGAAAACATAGGCATATCCTTGATGTAGCTAGGGCTCTTATGTTTCAATCTCATGTTCCTTTGACTTATTGGGGAGAATGTGTCCAAACAGCCATATATTTGATTAATAGAACCCCTACTAGTTTGCTTGCTAACAAAACTCCTTTTGATATTTTGTTTAATAGAAGTCCAGACATCTCTCATCTGAGAGTGTTTGGATGTCTTTGTTATGCCAAGGTTCTGCCCAACATTGATAAGTTTGTCCCAAAGTCTAAATGTTGTGTTATGTTGGGATATTCTACTATACAAAAGGGGTATAAACTTATGGATATGCTTGATGGTTCCATTTTTGTATCTAGAGATGTCATTTTTCATGAAGGAATCTTTCTCTTTGCTATCTTGCATTCTGCTTCTTCTGATCCCTTCCTGGTTCCAGACTCTCAAGCTTTTTATGATGATCTTATATTGCCTTATCATCAGCATGCTCCTATAGCTCCTGCTATTGGACATATGCATCATGAAAATCCATCTGCTGTCACTACTAATGTACCTCATGATGATTATGTTGGCCCAAATTCACCTTTGCTTTCTGCAGATGATATTAGAAATGAACCAAGAAGGTCTCATAGGGCTGTTCACCCTCCTTCCTGGACTAAGGACTATCTTTGTCCCACTCTATCATCCAATACTAGTGTTTATCCTCTTTCAGCTCATTTATCTTATTCTCACCTTTCTAAAGATTTTCAGAACATGATTTGTTCATTAGCTGCCTCTACTGAACCATCTACTTATGCAGAAGCAGTTCAAAATAGCAACTGGAGAGAAGCTATGCAAGCAGAAATCAAGGCATTAGAACTAAATAATACATGGACTCTTGTGAATTTACCAGCAGGAAAGCAACCTATTGGTTGTAAGTGGGTGTACAAGTTAAAGCTTAATTCCAATGGCACCATTGATAGATACAAAGCTAGATTGGTAGCAAAGGGCTACACACAAAGGGAAGGTCTTGATTATCATGAGACTTTCAGCCCGGTTGTTAAGATTGTTACAGTTAGAACAGTGTTAGCTCTTGCATCTATCAAAGGCTGGTCTTTGAGTCAATTAGATGTTTCTAATGCTTTTCTGCAGGAGACTTAGAAGAAGATGTTTATATGACTCTACCACCTGGTTTTGGGAATAAAAATGGATCCACTGCACAAGTTTGCAAGCTGAATAAAAGTCTATATGGATTGAAACAAGCATCCAGACAGTGGAATGCTAATTCTCTGAGGCCTTGATTAATGCTGGATATATTCAATCTAAACATGATTATTCATTGTTTTTTAAGCATTCAGGTTCTGATATTGTTGTTCTTTTGCTTTATGTAGATGACATAATCATCACAGGTTCCAACCAAAATTTGATACAGGAGTTAAAGCTATATCTTCACCAACAGTTTCACATCAAGGACCTTGGAGAACTCACATATTTTCTGGGGATTGAAATAGCCAGGACCAAGCAAGGGATTTACATGACTCAAAGGAAATACATTTTGGATTTATTAAAATCTGCTGGCATGACAGGCTGCAAACCGGCTGATACACCTATAGAGCAAAATCTGAAGCTTACTAGTTTGGATTATGATAAAGAAGTGGATAATGGTGTTGAGGATCCTCCTTTAGCAGATGCTGCAGAATATCAAAGGCTGATAGGCAAGCTCATTTATCTTGGAATGACCAGGCCTGATTTAAGCTACTCCGTACATTTGTTATCTCAATTCATGCATAAACCGAAGGAATCACATTGGTTGGCAGCCATGCGAGTATTAAGATATCTTAAGAAAACAGCCGGTGTGGGAATTTTCTTACCATCAGACAGTACTCTGGATTTGATCGCGTATTGTGATGCGGATTGGGCCTCGTGTAAAATGACTAGAAAATCTCTTACAGGTTTTTGTGTTATGCTTGGCAAATCATTGATTTCTTGGAAAACTAAGAAACAACAAACCATTTCTCGGTCTTCTTGTGAAGCTGAGTATCGCTCGTTGCCTACAACTTCATGTGAAGTTATATGGATTGTTGGGCTCTTGCAAGATTTGGGGATCACCATGCAGAAACCGACTCAAATATTCACTGACAGTAAGAGTGCTATGGCTATTGCATCGAATCCCGTGTTTCATGAACGTACTAAGCATATCGAGGTGGATTGTCATTTGATTCGTGACCTTGTTATTCAAAAAAAGATTTGCACAACCTATGTTAAAAGTGTGGATCAACCTGCTGATCTTCTAACCAAGGGTTTAGGTCGTGATCAACATAGTTATTTGTTGTCCAAGTTTGGTATGTTAGACATTTTTAAGGACCAAACTTGAGGGGGAGTATTGATATTTATATATGTATTTTACCGTTATACCCTTAGTAGTTATATCCGTTAGAGTTGTTATACAGTTAGGGCTCTTCTTCCTTCTATATATAGGGTTTGCATGTATCGTTATATTTTGATATTCATTCAATAAAATACATCTCAATATTTTTCCATGGAGTGCTTTGATTCTTAACAAAATCCGTCTCTGGCTGGCTTAAACAATTTAGGCATCTTTAAGCTCGAAAGTGAAGCATCTGCTATTTGAGCCTTCTGAACAGCTTCTCTTTTCATGATTGCAGCGAATTTTGAAGCCAAAAGTGTTGCTCCAAGAGAACTATTCAAACTATCAACCGATAAACGGTCACCAACACCTCCATCTAGATCACACCATAATAACCACCCTGCAAATTTAAAGCCAAATTCTTTACCCGCTTCTTCTATCTGTACCTTCCATGCAGGCGCCCCATGTCCTCCACTGGAGAGAATAGTACCTAAACGCATGCTGGAGTTTCATGCGCTTAAATTGAATGGCGACAAATGAAGGGCAAAGGCTTCGACTTCGGTTAGAGTTTTGACAGTTCGAGTTGAAGATGGGATGTTCATAAATGTTTAGGTACTAATGCCCATGTTAGTAATTTGATACAATTGTATCAAATGGGAGTCTTCACCGTTACACCCCTGAGGCTCGAAACACTGAATCGAACCTGAAGGAAGCTCAACACCTGCAATTTCACTATCAGAGTTCAAGAAGAAGAGAAAATAACTTGGCACAAAAATTTTGCTTGCCATTTTGATTTCCATATTATACTATATATACATGAGTGTCTTGCGTAACCGAAAAACGAGTGACATCCATCAGGTGCTCAGCGTGACTCGTAACAGAAAGTGGGTAAAAAAAGGAAAATACAAGGAAAACACCTGAATTGCAGAAAACCCTAAAGAAGGAGAATAAATAATAGACTAGACTTTCCTAATTGGGACTTAAACCTAATTAACCCTACTTGACGTATTAATTGTTCCATAATTGTACTATGTCTTCGGTTTCCATCTGTCGCTTCTTCATTCGTCCATTCCCCATGTCGCGTTTCTACTTAAAAAAGTGTTGTTTTAATTGTTTTGCTATTACGTTTTTTTCTGTTGACCAATGTTGACTTTATTTGAGCTTGTATCATAATTCTTTACTGCAAAAGTCGCCGGAGCGGACGGTGATGGAATTGAAGAATCTGGACCGTCCACCGTTGGTTCTGGAGCTCTCGAGTTGGCGATGAAAATCATCTCGGTTACTGGATTGCCTTTCATGAACAATATGTAAATTTAGGTATTGTCTATCGATCTAAAACATCTCAAGCAATAATAGAACAACGAATTAGAGAAAGCAATAAAGTGACAGAAGGGAATTTTAACGTGGAAACTCGAGAATCGGGAGAAAAACCACGAACTATGCACTAGAAATCGAGATAATGTTTTCAATGGTGAACACATTCTATTCCACCAAACTACGAATGTAGTGAAAACGACGCCGAATGTGTTTGGTTCTACAATGATACATAGGATTCTTAGCCAAATGCACCGTACTTTGACTATCACTGTAAAGCACAACTCGTTCTTGATGTATCCCCATCTCATCAAAGAAACCAATAAGCCACTCCATCTCTTTTTCTGCCTCAGACATAGCAACATACTAAGACTCTGTAGTAGACAAAGAGATACACTTGTGTAACTTAGCCATCCAACTAACTGCAGTACCACCAACAATAAAGACGAACTCCGTAGTGGTCTCTTTGTTGTTAAGTTCTCTCTTTCCTGCAGGTAACTCAGACAACACCCATGTCCGATTCTTTTTCAGGGACTGCATCTCATCTTTCATGGCTAATTCCCACTTAGATGAATCAGTCGAATTAACAGCTTCTTTATAGGATTCTAGTTCACATGCATCAGTTAGTAACAAGTAATACATGGAAGATGAATATCGAATAGGTGCTTTGATTATCCGTACAAACTTCTTTAGGTCAACCTGTGAGACTATTTTCCTTGCACTAAAACTAGAGATTGTAACGGGTGTGCTAGGAACAATAGCACCATCTGAATCACTAATCTGTGGGACATCCGACTTTCATGAATCTGATCCTCTAGGAGGGTGAACCTCATCATCATGTTATTCGTTCTGGAATATGAACATTTTCATCATAAATACCTTCCAACTCCACAACATCCTCCTTCTCAACTCCCACTAGTTCAGTAACATTCGACTTAGCACCATACACATCCTTATACAACTTAGTCTCATCAAAAGTCACATCACAGTGTCTCAAAATCTTTCTACCTTTGGGTTCCCAAGAACGATACCCATACTTCTCAGAACCATACCCAATAAAGAAACATTTAGCAGCTTTTGGGTCTAACTTATCACGATTCTCAGTTTGAACATAAGCAACACAACCAAAAAGTTTCAAGAAAGAAAAATTTACCTTCTTCCCACTCCATACTTCTTCAGGTATCTTGAATTCCAAAGGAATTGAAGGCCCTTTGTTGATCAAGAAAGCTGCTATACTAACTGAATCTGCTCAGAATGTCTTAAGTAACCCTACATGTAACCTCATACTTCTGGCTCTCTCCAGTAGTGTCCTATTCATGGTCTCCGCAATGAGTCAACCCATCTTGGGAAGATTCCTATCACATATGTCTTAGGTAACCCTACATGTAACCTCATACTTCTGGCTCTCTCCAGTAGTGTCCTATTCATGCTCTCCGCAATGAGTCAGCCCATCCTGGGAAAATTCCTATCACCTCAAGTCCGTTTTTCCTTTATATAATGATATTCAAAATACGTATGATTAACAATTAAAATTTGTAGTATAAAATTCACCAAATTGGAAAGTTTAAAATATTATGGTTTCTATTCGATCTAAATTAAAGATAATTTAATCCCAAAAATTGTTAATTTCAACTTCTATTTTAAATAAAAAATTATAAAATGAATATTGGAGATTGAGAAATACCTCCATTGGTTTTATGGTATAAAAATATATTTTAGACAAGTTTTAGTAATTTTTTACAAATTATTTATGAGAAAATCGGTAATCTAAAGTTTTAATTAGTTAAAAACTCCTAAACTTGATTAATCAAAAAAGGTTTCAATTACTTGTTACTCAATAGTCAATATTGAGTAACAAGTAAATGTGAAAATTAATTGAACATAAAGACGTTAAACTATTACGTGATTTTAATTGTGTTACTTTAATACTTTATCAAATAAATTAAAAAGAATGACAATATATGAATATAAGAATTGTTTATAAGTTTTATATTATTTTAAAATTACATTAAAACATTTATAATAATTTCATTGTATAACATAAGTTTTCATGTGCGAATGCACGTGCATTTTACTAATTACAAATAAATATGTAGGTGTTTGACACGTTTCAAAATATTTATACAATTTAAATATCTATTAATAAATGTATGTCTAAATACACATGTCTAACATCTATATATATATATATATATGGAGTAGAATCATGGTTTGAAATAGAAAATTTGGAATCTAACGTGTTATAAAAAATAAAATTTTCCGGTATTTAAGCAAGAGGGATTAACGGTTTTCTATATTGGGCTTATAAAAATTGCATTTGGAAATTGAGGGGTGCAGGCCCAATTGACGATTCAAGTGATCCAATAAGACCCGGTTGGAGAATAAAAATCCAAAAAATATCTGGTGCTGAAAGCAAAATATTTGTCAGATATAAGGGGACCAGACTCTTTCATTCTTTTCTTATTATTATTATTATTATTATTATTATTATTATTATTATTATTATTATGTTTTTTATTTTTAAGTGAAAAGTTGTGATAAATGAGAAACTCTGTGTTCATAATTATCTCGGAATATTTCTCTTTGCGTATGTGGGCCAAAATTCATCTGTACACCGCTACTTGATTTAAGCTGTGTACTCAATTATAGCACTCCACACATTGAATTGTATTTTATATGGTATTTTATTTGGAAATGGGGGAAGATATGATATTGCATAGAAACTCATATAGAAAAATAGTTAAAATGAACCCCTAAATAGTTGTTAGTCAGGTAAGCAAGCGTGAACTTATCAATTCTAAGAAATCTGTTCGATCTAGTCTCTTGCAAAGATGGTGTAAATAGCATAACATGGACAACTGAACCCCACGATTGCTGATATACAAATGGGCCAAGAAGCAGGTCTCATCACGTCAAAAATAACATAATGTAATCAATCATACACCTATAGATACAACAATGAAAACTGATTTTAAATAGAGACAACCGATTTGTACAAATCTATGTTGTAATTCATCTCATTAAGTGTTTTGAGAGGTCAAATTCCTTGTTCTTTTCTTTTTCTTTTTGTATACGTCTTCTACTTAATAAGTCTGATGTCCAACTTATAGAGATCAGTTACCTTATGCAATGCATCCCATAGAGCTTCTGTTTCTATTATATTTTATTTCTTATTCAATTGTTTAGATCATGTCAAATTTATATAATCCACATTATAATATATATATATATATATATATTTATAATATGTTCAATAAAAAATTATATATTATACACTTAAAGTTTGTTAAAAAAGGAGTTACATCAAACAATTTTTAACATAATAAATTATACCCTTAGCCCATAATCTAAAACCTTTTTTTATCCCTTATATATTTGTCTTTGCGTATTCATTTCCAATCTCCATCTTTCCTATAATTACTTGTATCTTGGGCAGTTACGTGACTCATGCAAATCAAACCCTTCTTCATATATGAAATCCCTAATCATAATTAATTGAAATCCCTGATCAACCTTATTGTATAATACAAAAGGTCAATGAAACTAATTCCTCATAATATGGTGACACGATAATATGAGATTATCACATTATAATTTGGTTACGTGTACGAGACTGAAATCAAAGGCTAAATAATTTATGTCCACGTGCTCACATGCTGTGGAAAATTAAGTCCAACTCTTAGCTATATAATATAAGTATGATTCAGATCGATCCAGCCTAATTATACAATTTATGATATTGTAATATAGATGATAAATAAGGCTCCGTTTGTTTGATATGGAATACAATTTAAAATGAGAATCAAATTTCTTATAATTTGATTACTGTAAATTTGATTCCTTAAATAGCATTCGGTTGTCTACGTAAAATTGGGCAAGTAAATAGACATCATTTATTTTTTATGTTTTGTTCAAACACATATGATAAAGAACTCGACTCAAAATTAAAAATTTCACTTAAATACCCTTATTTTTTTAAAATCATATTTGTATAATCTAATTATAAATTTTCAATTGTAATAAAATATTTGATGTCATATATTTTTTATATGTGTGTGTATAAACATATATGTGTATATATATATATCAATTTGGTTAAATAATCAAAAATAAAAAGGATATTAGATTGATTCAATTGCATTCTTCTTTTCGAAAAAATGATAATTAAATTGAACATGCTTACTCTTTGACTCACATATTGTTTGATTTTTAAAAAAAAGAGATACATAAATGGATTTTCCGTATAACAATACATTGATGAATATTTTAAGACAAACACATTATTCTTAAGAAATAAAATATATTTATCGTATATTACCAATAATCATTTCAAATGAATTATCACCAAAAACACATGAATAGTATTTCAATTTTATTCAATAAATAAATATCAAATAAAATAAATCACAGTCTATTTTTGAGAATAAAAATATCTTAAATAAATTAAAAATAATCAACTATTCTTCCATAAATAATATAAATGGAACTTAAATAAACTTATTAACAAAGTTGGCTAAATAAGCCTAAACCTCTCTTGGGACGAACCTCAAAGAAGTGGGTTGTGACAACATGCTGCCCTAGCCCATAATCCAATTGAGCTTCCATAGACTCAATTCCCACATACAATTCCCCCTCACTCTCGGTCCAAATCCAATTTGGATATACAAATCCTTCTTTACCTACAACCCACTCTCAAAATCTTTTACCTATCTCCCCTTTTATAACCTCTCTTCCAAGGCCGAATCATATGTCCAGCAATTTCAGCTCTGAAAATTATCTTTTACGGAAAGCCCAATTTGAGAACCTCATCGGGAGTCATTCTGTTTTCAGTTATATTTATGGCTCTTTACCCAGTCCATCCACACACTCCCTAAATTATCTTAGGCAACTCGTCCGAAATCCCTCTTATTTATCATGGGTTTATAAGTATCCATCATAAGGGCAGCTCTGCTACCTATCGCATTGTGTGCCAAGCAAGGTTTACAGTATAGATGAGTACATTGTGACTGAAATGCTTCGTTTGGATAGACAAGTGTATGACAAACGGGGCAAAAGTATTCCTCGGGATAAGCGTGGATGTCAACTATGCATTCTATGTCAAAGCCCATAGTCGAGGGAGGACCAAATTGAGTTTTTTTTAATCTTTTCAATCGATAAAGAAAGTTTGTCGACTAATAAGTGAGAAAGGAGAATTTAGCCTCGAATTTTCTTCAACAAAAACGAGGAGATAAAGCGACCAGAGTAAGACTATTATGCCGACTCTAATACCCGGCCCTAAAATAATAAATTTAACTAAATATTAAACAATACTTAAGATTTTTTTTATTAAAATATTATACATAAACCCTAGTTAAGTATTCTAATTTATGGACAATTACAAATAGGGTTTGAATCTCCAACCAACTAAATCCTAGGGATTCCCATGATAACTACAATATCTAGCATATCAAGCATATCAATAATCCTAACTACTTATCCTATATTTTAGAATTAATATATATAAACATGTATCTTATATCTACAATATGGACTTAAGATATATCAACATGTACCTCATATTTTCCTAATTATATTGTAATTTTCGGATGTATTTTTTTATGATTATTTTCGATAAGCATATCTCCATGAAACAACCTTATCTAATAGATTTGAGCCTACCATATCATATCTAATCCATTAGGGAATTAGCAACCTACTCAAACTCTATCATCTAAGCCTTAGAGCCTCCTAAAAATACCCCCAACCCCCACATTCGAAATTGCACCTTTCTCATACTTCTCTCTAAAAATTTTTAGGCTTAGAAACTCCCGTAGAAGAAGAACTGAAGACGGTAATTTAAAGACACCA
This sequence comes from Verbascum thapsus, assembly GCA_963669365.1. Taxonomy (NCBI): domain Eukaryota; kingdom Viridiplantae; phylum Streptophyta; class Magnoliopsida; order Lamiales; family Scrophulariaceae; genus Verbascum; species Verbascum thapsus. Next base: position 20,402,540 of record OY770107.1, read on the forward strand.
TTCCAATTGTAAGTGGTTTTTCCCTTCTATGTTTTTATCTAAGTTTTTATTCAATCAAAAAGTCTTTGTTATCTTTTTCAAAATCATTTGAATATAAAAATAGGTATTAAGCAATGCTAGTTTACTTTTCGTATATATAAAAATGCTACCATGTGACCTTGCTTTATAAATATTGAATTGCTTATAACAAAAGATTTCTTTTGAAATTTTCGAATGATTTGTATGCTCTGAAATATTAGTATCTGTCGGTAGGGAATTAGTTCCGAGCTTGCTGTAGGGCTTTAAATATGTAGTACTTTGAATCTTTGAGCCTCCTGCAGCGAATTTATAGTAGTGTTTGAACCTTTGAGTCTACTAAAGCGAATTAATAGGAATTTTGGCCTACCTAGCGGGATAAAAAGCTAGGACTTGATCAAGTTATTGACTAGGTTCTAAGAATTCATGAGCATTAGAATACTTCCTTGATCGATTTACATACCTTGGAAATAATTACCAAAGTGATAATAATCCATGAATTGCTTGCGAAATTGATCACATGTGATACGAATGGTTTCATAAATTGCATATTTTTCTTATCATGAAAAATACACATTGATTTTCTGAACGTAAAGTTTATTTTTGCTTGATTTACAATGTATAAATATATACTTATGTGCTCTAGACCGATAGGAGGTGTAAGAACTACTTACGGGGCGATTTTGTCGCTCACCCACTATTTTAAAATTCATGCAGAAAGATTAGTTGAGTCAGAAGAAGGCGAAGAGGAATTTTTGGGGTGGTGAAGATTCGTGATCTAGAGTCATTTAATTTCATTTTGAGTACGATGAATTTTCGTTAGGATTTATTATTTTATTAAAGACTTGTTTTGAGTATATTAGTTTTTGGACTTTAGTTTTGAATGAAACGGATTTTTTTTTATTTGCTTTGATTCTCTGGGCTACGTGTCTTCGAGTCTTATGGGATTAGAGACATGGCCATCACGCGACCCAAAATTTGGGGCGTGACAGAGTGGTATCAGAGCTTAGGTTCCGACCCTTAGATTAATAAGTTTATATTAGAATCCAAAATAAAATGTAAGTATAGGTACGAGAGAATTAAGTAATAATCATAATATAAAGGAAAGAGGGGAGGGGTTAACATCTATTTTTTTTTTCTAACGTTATTCACGTCTGGCACTATTTTTATTAATTATTGTCCCAGTTAATTATGATTAATTAACCACTAGTTTAAAATGGTCAAGCCATGTTTTTAATGAAAATGATAATTTAATGAGGTATACTTTTCTGTTGCAAATACATATGCATTTTTATTACTTTGATATTATATCTTAGAATATATCCTTGAATGACTTAGTGGAAATTATCCTTATAGGACATGCTCCTAACCTTAGGCCAGAAATGTATGCTAATTGAGACCTCCTTGATTCCCATGATTCCCATACTGAGTGCACAACTCGATTAATAAAAACATTGGACCATGCCAAGGAACTTGCTGAACTCATACTGAAACTCCAGACCCGCTTAGAACAAACCCTAGCTGCGAACGAAGTATTAAATCGCTACTTTACGACAGCTGAGGAGAGAGCACCAGAAATGGAAGCACGATATGAGAGCATGAGTGGGTTTAATGAGATGTTGGCTGATCGGTACATACAAGACATCACCTATCACAATAACCTCGTTGCTGATTTGCAACGTCCACTTGGAGTGGCAAGAAATCCAGAATAGATGTTGAGGGAATCGAGGAAGAAGCATTAGAGGCAAACTAGGAGGAAGATCCAGAAGAAGATCCGGAGGAAGATACAGAAGACCCGAAGGAAGATCCAACGGAAGAACCGGAGAAAGATCCAATGGATGAAGCGACATCAAATTAGATTTAGGAAACTTTTCTAACATAGATTTTATTTCGTTTTCAGATTAGTACCTTTGATTCTAGATAAACTTTAGGATTTCGCTATTAATCATTTGAATTTCCTTTGTTATTAGTTCTACTGGTGAAAAAAATAATAATAAATAAATAAGAGAAGGTGGACAGCTATCTACGTACTGCTTAAATGTTTTATGTTATAATTCTTACTTCAAGATTCATTATTTTTGTTTATCTCAAAATTTTACTTTGAAATTAGTTTATGAAATTCCATAACAACGTTACCTTTCTTTAGGAAATGGTCGTAGACCTAGACGCACCAATCAAAACTCACGCTATGCCACTAACCCATCGAACCAAAATGAGTTGCCTAACCTTGAGGGACTTAACGAACAACCAAATATCAGACCCCAAAATGATCAGCCACCACCTCCCCACATTGGATAGCCACCCACTGCCCACATTGGACTTAGGTAGGAGGATTTGGTCGCCATTGCTACAGTGGTAGCCCAAGTTATTCAAGGACAACAAAATATGCCAACGGTTACTCCACCACCCACTGAAGAAACTAAGAATCACTATGAAACCTTGAGAAGGGCGCATATACCTACTTTTGACTAGAATTAAGATCCGGAAAGAGCACAAAAGTGGCTGAAGGAAATAGAGAAAAACATTGAATTGATGGAGATTCCTGTGGAAGTAAGACCAAAGGTGGTGGTACCCTTCTTGGTAGGAGAAGCCGCTAAGTGGTGGGAAGGCGTGTCACCTTCAATGTTGGCAAATGGACCCATCACTTGGATGAAGTTTCGAGATACCTATTCTTTCTCAATGCCTCGTCTACAAAAGATGGCCGAATTTGATAGCTTCACCTAACAACCCGACATGTCTGTGTTGGAATACTCAGTAACATTTCACTCCTTAGGAAAATATTCACCTACGATCATGGGAGACCCCGAACTGAAGATACATAGATTTACTAAGGGATTGAAGAGTCAAATTCAGTCGGCATTGGCAGTGTTTGATGCAAAAATTTTTGATGAGTTGCTTGGGGCAGCTATAAGGGTGGAAGCAGACATTACAAGAAAAGATGAAGAGAACAAACTAAAGAGGCCAAGGACTGGGATGGATTTTAGATAGGGGTCAAAGATGACAATTAACGTACCCCATGCTAATAGAAGAGCACAGCCACAACGACCTAACCATGGAATAAAACTTAATGGGTGCGAACACTGCCATCGTGTTCATAGTGGCGAGTGTCGCTGGAAAACTAGAGCTCACTTTCGGTGTGGACAAGTAGGACATAAAGTAACTGAATGTAAGGTCCTAGAGATTGCATTAAAGAATACATTTGTGCAAAAGACTAATGACTCAAAGCAAAATGAGAATGCAAGAGTATATTCCATGACCAAGCAAGAAGCTAGCAATGCGGAGGATGTGGTTACAGGTACGACTGTGATCAACAACCTACCTGCTTTCGTACTCTTTGACTGTGGAGCTACTCATTCGTTCGTATCTACAAATTTTAGTAGACTCATGAATAGCAAAGCCGAACATCTAGAACCCGTATCTACGCCTGACAATAAAGTTTTGGTTACGAACATAATCCATAAGGATTGTGTCATACAATTAGGGAACTGAAGTTTTAATGCCAATTTAGTGCAACTAAATGAAAGAATTCGACGCAATCTTAGGAATGAATTGGCTAGTAAGAAATTTCGCCCATGTAGACTGCCGGGCTGAAAAGATTAATGATAAACCTCATTTTTACGCTTCGTACAGCATCCATTAAACTACTTTTTATACTCGATTTCGTCTATTTTCCCCTGCACAATGCGTTTAATAGCCATGTTAAGTGCTGCAGGTGAATACAGTAGCTCGAAATGGAAACATGTAGCGTGAAAAGCTGAGAATGATAAAGATCAGCGCAAAAATGGAGGGTGCTTAAGTGCCTAGCGCTTAAGCGCCCCGGACAGGGAAGAGCGCTTAAGCGCCTAGCGCTTAAGCGCTCAATGCAGAGATTAGCGCTCAGCGCTCGAGCGCTTAGTGCTTGAGCGCGGCGCTTCAGAATCCGTCTTCAACTTATTTTCGGTCTTTTCTTTCTTTTGGGGTATAAATACTCCCTCCAAATATTGTAATAGGGTTCGAACTTTATTTTTCTGAGATTGATTGTAAAGATTAGGGATTAAAGAACGAGATTCGACAATTGATTGTAAACAGGATCTTTAACAACGGGTTTTATCGAGTCTATCTTTTTAATCTCTTTTAATTCTCGTCTATCTATCATGTTTATCTTCATCATCGTTGATTGTGCCCTTGCATCTATGGAGTAGTCTATTTTATTCTGGAATTGGGAATAGCCCGATAATATATTATCAGCTTGAATTATATTATTGTTTACGTTACATCGCATATGCTTATGATTTGAATTCTTGATTATTAATACTTGTGATTTTGCTGGCCACATATTTGCATGTTCATAGATATTAGGTGAAAATTCTGAAAGGTGACATCTAAATCAAAACCCTAGAATTCAAACCTAGGATCCTAAATCACGAAAGTAGTTTTAGGTCTTTTGAGGAATCGATACATTATCATAGAGATTAATGAACTCGAGCTTAGTCTAATCATCACGACAGTAATTGATTAATTAACTTGGGTAAATTGTTATACTTCGAAAGAAGATAATAAGTATAATTAGATAATTTCCTTCATAAGTAGTGATCGTAACTGAATTGATTGTATGATTTAATTGATAACGTATGTCGTGGTGAAACCTGATTCTGGAATACTAATTCAATATAATCAAAACCAATTTTCTACGTTCTGTTCAGTTTTCTTTACTGTTTATCTCGTGTTTTCGTTAAGCTTAGATTACTGATAATTGATAGACTAATGCTTGATTGTTCGGTCCTCGTGGGAACGATATCTTTTGTACTACACCGAAGCCGTGCGCTTGCGGTTTAGGCACATCAAGTTTTTGGCGCCGTTGTCGGGGACTTGAATAGTCAATATTAGTTTTTATCAGATTTTAGTGAGACTAAGCCATTGTTATTTTTATTTTTGTTTTTAATTTTCATTTTTTGTTTTAATTTCAGGATTTCGACTTCTCTTGTATGCGAAGTAAGATCGATTTCGAACCAGATCCGGAAATCGAGAAAACTTTTCGTGCAAGGAGAAAACTACAAAGACTGAAACTAATTCAACTGAACCAAGCAGCAATGGCGGAACCAAACGCAAATGCGATTCCAAACGTTAACGCGGAACCAAACGCAAACGCGATTCCGAACCCCAACGCGAGATGCTTGAAGGATTTTGCGGCACCTAATGCGTAGACACTTCACTCTAGCATTGCTAGGCCTACTGTAGAGGCCAGCAACTTTGAGCTCAAGCCATCCCTTCTGCAAATGGTTCAGCAGAATCAGTTTGGGGGTGCACCTACTAAGAGCCGAACCTCCACTTGTCTATGTTTTTAGAGTACTGCGACACTTTAAAGATGAACGGGTCTCACATGATGCTATCAGGCTGAGATTGTTTCCGTTTTCACTGAGAGACAAGGCGAGAGCTTGGTTACACTCTCTACCATCGGGTTCCATCAGAACATGGGATCAGCTCATGCAATGTTTCCTAGCAAGGTATTTTCCTCCGAGCAAGACTGCCCAACTGAGGAACTAAATCACTACTTTTGCTCAGCGGGATGGTGAATCGCTGTATGAAGCTTGGGAATGATTCAAGGATCTTCTCCGACTGTGCCCACATCATGGACTAGAGAAGTGGCTCATTGTTCACACGTTCTACAATGGACTGATTTACACCACGAGGATGTCAGTCGATGCAGCAGCTGGAGGAGCTCTGATGAATAAAGGTATCGACGAAGCCTATGACTTAATCGTAGATATGGCATTGAACCACTACCAATGGTCAAACGAAAGATCGACTCCACAAAAGACACCAGGTAAGTACGATATCGATGCTATTACTTTACTTTCTGCACAAGTAGAAGCTATGTCTAAAAAGTTGGATTCCATGAATATGCATGTTAACTTTGTCACTACCCCACCCCCCATGTGTGAAATATGTGGTACAGTTGGTCATATTGCTTTAGAGTGTCAATTTGCGAGTGTACCAACCGATCCCTCTATAGAGCAAGCCAATTTTGTGAATAACTTCAACCAAAAGAACCACCCGTTTTCAAATACTTTTAACTCTGGTTGGAGAAATCACCCCAATTTTTCATACAAGCCGACTCAAAACGCGGCCCCACCATCTAATTTTAGACCACCTCCGGGATTTCAACAAAAGCCTTATAATCCTGTTCCACCACAGAAATCGAACCTAGAGTCGCTTCTTAAGGGTTTCGTAGTAGACCAGACTAAATAAAACGAAGTGGTAAATGATGCAATTAAGCAACTAGCAACAACAGTAGATTCATTAGCAACTCATAACAAAATGCTAGAAACTCAAATTGCACAACAGGCTAACAACTCGAATAGGACTTCTGGTTCATTTCCCGGTCAACCCGAGACAAACCCAAAAGAAAATTGTAAGGCCATTACTTTAAGGAGTGGTACTAATTATGAAGGTCCTAGGATGCCTACAGACGTGAGTCAGACTGAATTAACTGATAGGGTCGAAAAAGAAAAAATGCCTAGCCCTAACAGCTCAAAAGATAAAACCAACGATGCAAGTGAAAAATAGCATGTTTATGTACCTCCACCACCATATGAACCACCCGTACCTTTTCCTCAAAAGATTAGCTAAGGCAAAATTAGATAAGCAGTTTGGAAAATTTTTAGATGTTTTGAAAAAGCTTTACATTAATATTCCATTCACTGATGCACTTGCACAGATGCCATCATATGCTAAATTTTTGAAGGAAATCCTTTCTAACAAACGAAAACTTGAGGATTATGAAACCGTGGCTTTAACTGAAGAGTGTAGTGCATTAATTCAAAATAAATTGCCTCCTAAGCTTAAAGACCCCGGTAGTTTTTCGATTCAATGTGTAATAGGTAACATGAGTTTTGATCATGCATTGTGTCACCTTGGTGCTAGCGTTAGCCTTATGCCTCTTTCTGTTTCACGTAAGTTAGAGATGGGTGAGTTAAAACCTACTACGATTACTCTGCAATTAGCTGATAGATCTGTGAAGTATCCGGTAGGTATGTTAGAAGATGTACCGATTAGAGTAGGAAGAATTTTTATTTCTACTGATTTTGTTGTTCTAGAGATGGAGGAAGATTCTCAAATCCCCATCATACTTGGTAGACCGTTCTTAGCCACAGCTGGTGCTATTATAGATGTTAAAAACGGGAGGCTATCATTGAAAGTCGGGGACGAGAAGGTTGAATTCAATTTAGCTAGAACTGTTGCTTACCCTTCTTTTGAGAATTCTTGTTGTAGAGTTGATCAGGTGGACCGGCTAGTTCAAGACAAGCTCACGAAATACTACTGTAGTGATCCATTGGAAGCTTGCCTAGTGAACAACGGTTCAACGAGAGATGAAGACGAAGCTATTGCGGACATCGCTCGTCTTCTCGAGGGAAATCCACCGGTTCTAGTCAATGCTATTGGAGTAAAGGAGTTGAGCAAAGATCCCAAGGAAAGCAAAGAATCCAACTCGATACCCCAGGTAGAACTAAAACCACTTCTCTCGACACTCAGGTATGAATTTCTTGGACCTAATTCTATGTATCCTGTGATCGTGAATGCTGACTTGAATAAGGAAGAAATCGATAAATTGCTTAGAGTCCTTAGGTTGCATCAAAAAGTCATAGGTTACACTATAGATGATTTAAAAGGGATTAATCCATCGTTTTGCATGCATAAAATTTTGATGGAAGATGATTTTAAACCTTCTAGGGAACATCAACGTAGACTGAATCCTACTATGCAAGATGTAGTTAGAAAAGAAGTTTTAAAATTGTTAGATGCTGGAATTATTTATCCTATTTCTGATAGTAAGTGGGTAAGTTCGGTACAGGTAGTCCCTAAGAAAGGAGGAGTGACTGTAGTGAAAAACGAGAAAAATGAATTAATTCCTACTAGGACAGTCACTGGGTGGAGAATGTGTATAGATTATAGGAAATTGAATACGGCAACTCGAAAAGATCACTTTCCCCTTCCCTTTATCGATCAAGTACTTGAAAGGTTAGCTAATCATTCGCACTTTTGCTATCCAGATGGGTATTCGGGATTTTATCAAATTTCCATCCACCCTAATGATCAAGAAAAAACCACGTTCACATGTCCCTATGGCACTTATGCTTTTAGGAGAATGCCTTTTGGTTTGTGTAGTGCACCAGCTACTTTTCAACGTTGCATGATGGCTATTTTTTCTGATCTTATTGAGAATATTATGGAAGTTTTATGGATGATTTTTCTGTATATGGCACCACTTTCGATATTTGTCTGTCTAATCTTTCTCGAGTGTTGCAGAGATGTGGAGAAGTCAATTTAGTTCTAAATTGGGGAAAATGTCATTTTATGGTTAGGGAAGGCATTGTGTTAGGACACCTCGTATCTGAACGAGGAATTGAAGTTGATCGAGCAAAGCTGGAAGTGATCGAGAAGTTGTCACCACCTACCTGCGTGAAAGATGTTCGAAGTTTTTTGGGCCATGCCGGTTTTTACTGGAGATTCATTAAGGATTTTTCTAAAATTACTAAGCCCTTAACTCATTTACTTGCTAAAGACGTTCCTTTCAATTTCGATAATCATTGTTCTGATGCTTTCTGTAGGTTGAAAGAAGCATTGGATACCGCTCCTATTGTTCAATCGCCGGACTGGAATCTGTCTTTTGAGATTATGTGCGATGCAAGCGATTTTGCTATTGGGGCAGTATTGGGCCAAAAAAATGATAAAAAGATGCATGTCATTTACTATGCTAGTAGGACATTAGACTAGGCTCAAATGAATTACGCTACCACCGAGAAAGAACTGTTGGCTGTAGTCTTCGCTTTCGATAAATTCCGTTCTTATTTGGTTGGCTACAAGGTCATCGTCTACACAGACCACTCCGCAATCAGGTATCTATTGAGTAAAAAAGACGCAAAGCCGAGACTTATCAGATGGATATTACTATTGCAAGAGTTCGATCTTGAGATTCGGGATAAAAAAGGGATAGAGAATACCGTAGCCGATCATCTGTCTCGACTTAGGGAAGATGAGAATAAAGAGATATTACTGATAGACGATTCATTCGCAGATGATCATCTTTATGCAGTGACTAAGATAGATGCACCGTGGTACGCTGATTTCGTTAACTACTTAGCATGTAAGATCTTACCGCCCGATTTTAGTTATCAGCAAAAGAAGAAGTTTTTCACTGACCTTAAGCACTACTACTAGGACGAACCTCTTCTTTTCAAGCACTGTACAGACGGGGTATATAGGAGATGCATACCGGAAGATGAGATGGTAAGTGTCATGACCCACTGTCATAGTTCACCATATGGGGGTCATGCTAGTAAATCCAAGACGGTAGCGAAGATTCTTCAATCAGGGTTCTATTGGCCTACTTTGTTCAAAGACGTTCAAGATTTTGTCAGCGCATGCGACAGTTGTCAAAGAACGGGAAATATATCGAGGCGTAACGAGATGCCTATGAATACAATTCTGGAAGTTGAGATTTTTGATGTTTGGAGAATTGATTTATGGGACCATTCCCATCGTCGTGTGGTAACAAGTTTATACTTGTGGCGGTGGATTATGTTTCGAAGTGGGTTGAAGTGATTGCCTCGCCAACAAATGACTCGAGGGTGGTAACCCGATTGTTTAAAAAAATTATTTTTCCTAGATTCGGTGTTCCAAGGGTAGTGATAAGTGACGGAGGTACTCATTTTACGGAGCGCCAATTCGAGGCTTTACTTACCAAGTATGGGGTCACACATAAAGTCGCCACACCATATCATCCCCAAACTAGTGGTCAAGTAGAGGTTTCGAACCGAGAGATCAAGGTAATCCTAGAAAAGACTGTCTCGAAATCAAGAAAGGATTGGTCTCTCAAGTTAGACGACGCCTTATGGGCTTATCGCACCGCTTTCAAAACCCCGATAGGTACGACACCATTTCGTCTCATTTATGGCAAATCTTGTCATTTATCGGTAGAACTCGAGCATAAGGCATATTGGGCCATTAAAGCTCTAAACTTCGATCTTAAAAATGCTGGTGAGCAAAGAATGTTACAGCTACATGAGCTTGACGAGTTAAGACTAGATGCATTTGAGAATGCACGAATTTACAAGGAGCGCACAAAGAAGTGGCACGACAAACAGATTCACAGACGAGAATTCAAGAAGGGTGATCTCGTCTTATTATTTAATTCACGTCTGAAGTTGTTTCCGGGTAAATTACGATCAAGGTGGTCAGGACCATTTATAGTAGATATGACATATCCGTTTGGGGCTGTGGATATTTGGAGTGAAGGAACGGGAATATTTAAAGTCAATGGTCAAAGACTCAAACACTACATCGCAGGCGAGCCAATCGAGAAGGTTGTTACCTCGAATCTCCGCGATGTTCGATCCGACCAATCAAATTAGCATGGTAACGTCGAGCTAAAGACGTTAAACAAGCGCTGTTTGGGAGCCAACCCAAATGTATCCTTTTTGTTTCTTCTCTTTTCCTTTTCGTTTTTCTTTTGTTTTGTTCCTTCGCTTTCTATTGTCTTTTTAGTGTTTTTAAATGCTTGCACTCAAGCGCTGGCCTCTGTCCATAGCGCGCAAGCGCTAAGCGCTTAAGCGCTGGCCTCTGTCCATAGCGCGCAAGCGCTAAGCGCTCAAGCGCTGGCTTCTGTCCATAGCGCTCAAGCGCTGCGGACAGCGCTTGTTCACCTTTTATTTCCCTCTCTTTATTTCTTTCTCCCATTTTCATTTTCTCCCCCAATTCGAACTCACCTCCTAATACAACACCTCAGAAATTCTTCCATTATTATTGCAAAACAAATCGAAGCTCACGCACTCATCTTATCCACTCGGCTACGACATCAACTTTGGGTAAGGATAGCTAAACTCTATGCCCTTTTAGCACATTCGAATTTAGGGTTTCGAATTTGGGGGTTTTCCATTGATTTCGAAATTAGGGTTGGATTTTAGTTGAGATTGAAGAATTATTGGCGTAATTGGCTCGATTATTGAAGTGGGTTAGTGAAATCACACTTGGTTTCAACGATTAATTTGGACATTATTATTTTCGAAATTATCAACTTAGGGTTTATGCAATTGGATTGAAATTCGGGGTTTTGGTTTGATTGATTCGCATTGAAGCTGTGGGTTTGTGGATTATTGAAATTTCGAGTTTCAAATTGTGTAATTAACAATTTCGATTTCGATTTGGTTGAATTGAATTGAATTGATTTAGTTGGGGGAAGAATTTTGTTGGTTTTTCTGTTTTGTCGAGGACTTGGTCAAACAAATACAGCGTTACTCTGCCAAAATTTCGGGGAAAATGGTTAGAACTAAGAACGTGTCTAAGGGTAAAGCTCCGGTGAGTAGTTCTCGCGATCAATATCAGACTGAGGACAGCGACACAATCCAACGATTCGAGATGCCAGAAATTGAATCGTACTGGCGTCGTATACTATCTCATGCTATCCACAAAGAGCGTGCTCTATTGACTAAAACCAATCGTTTTTTAAAAGACAAAATAAATTTTCATGGTTGGAAAGGATTTATGACCCCATTGCCCAAAATCAACATTACATGGGTCCAAGAGTTCTACGCCAATTGTGTAGACGATGAAAAATTGGGAACAAATAGACGTCACAAATCAACTACTGTACGAGAGGTAACCACTAATTTAGACACAAGTGCCATTCGCAACGTCCTACACTTAGCAAACAAACCCCGCTGCGATTATGAAACAATGGTGAAACACCAGACCACCCAACTCTTAGAGGACGTGAAAGATGCCATAGCTAGTGAAGATGCACAATAGAAAAAAGGAGGCACTATACTGCATCGAGGGGAACTGCTACCAGAAGCCTTATTTTGGTATGAGTTTATTCGTTATCGCCTAAGCCCGACGCTGAACACCTCTAAGGTAAATCGCCCTCGTGCTATATTAGTACATGCCATACAAAGTAAATGGATGATTCAAGAGGCAGAAATGATTTACACGACCCTCCGATCCACTATCACATCTCTAACAGCCGATATAACGAATCCAACCGCGAAAAGGAAGACTCCTTTAATTTTCTCGGCGCTTATACACTTACTCTGTGAACACAATAACGTCCCCCCTTTCCCCGACGATATCTATGAAGAACCGGGTGACGAGATAACTTTCAGCCAAAATAAGCAAGGACCCCCGCAGAAACGCGCACGACAGCCAAACGAACCTTCTGATTTGCCACAGACAGACATCGGGACTAGCTCGAGCGCCCAATCACCTCCTCCGCCAGACCCATACTACCTGCTGCTCACTCACTCAAATCCAAACCGACATCGCAGGGATTATGACCAGTATGGGCACCATGTAGACTGACATTGCGGGAACCAAGACTGATATGGGTACCATGCAGTCGGACATTAGGGCTATTAGGGATTGGCAGCGACAAGAAGACCTTAGACACAATCCCCCTACCACCAACCCGGTCGACGACTTCATGGCAGACATTGATTTTGAGAATGAACAGACAGACCACCCCGACGATGCCGCCTAGAGACCATAGACCGCCATTCGCCTCACTTGAGTTTTCTTTTCCTTTTTCTTTTCTTTTTTATTTTTCTTTTCCTTTTTATGTTTTATGTCTTTAGGTTCTAGTTTTTCTTTCGCTTTTATGTTTTTATACTTTTATGCTTTTAGACTTTAGAATGGAATGTAATGTCAAACATGATTAATCTAAAAGTCTATTTTCTTGCTAGTCCCGGCTTTCTGTTTTTCTACAATACTATAGACACATTACCTAGCAGAATCAGAACGATCGTCTCGATTCTTGACAAGGTTACGTCCCTTTTTACTTTTATGCATGCATACATACACACGTTCATCACATTAGGGACAATGTGCGGTTAAAGTTTGGGGGTTGTTTACAGAGACATTACACTTTTACTATGGTTTATAGCTTATAGCTTTATCTTTGTGATCGTCTTACAACGATTGACACGGTGATATGTAAGCCTGACTTTTTAATACATATAACGGATTAACTGTTCTGTTGGTGATATCATCTGCTTAGTTACTTTTTTCTGGCTAGACACTAATATGTAGTAGTCCACGGCATAGGAGTTGAGTGGATCACCCGTTTTCGAAACACGTAGGTAGTGGCCTCCAAGTCTACCAACTTAGAACAACGTCTTCTGGCACAATTTGAGAAAAAAAATATAGAATTGAAATATGATACATATAGAATCGCTACTACATGGATTAGTTCGTTTTGTGACCTTTGACACTTGAGTGATTAAGTCTGAAGGAGTCTCTAAAAACTTAACGCCCTATGGCTATCTAGCTTGGGAGTCGTTGACCCAAAACTCGATAACGGGTGTCATAGAAAGTCTAAGAGAACGAACATTGCACAATCCTGTCAAGTATGAAATCGTTTGCACAATTGACTTATGCTAAAAGCTCAATATTGTGAACCAGTTAGACCCTAATATCTGTTAGACCAGTTGGTATAGATGGGCGCCACTCAATATCTGTTAGAAACGCCACTCGACTATAATGCCGAAAGATGGCTTTATTCAGTGCTTTCTAGAAGCTTGTTTAACTCTGTGGTGTGATGTAACCAATGATTAAGCGAATGCATGCTCTTCTTCTAAAAATGTCGGGTCATTAGCTCACGTCGATTTTTGTACGATTGCATCACATTTCGATTTAGCAAAGATTCATTGATTTTGTGGGTACATCATCTGCAAATACCCTCACGAGACTATAACTCGTCCTTTTTGGGTAACAAAAAGGTTTAAAGGCTTGTTGCACATGCTAATTGCAATCGTGTACTATACGAAAATGAGTTTATTTTTAGTTTTTTTTGTTCTAGTTTTTCTTTACCCGTTTGTTCGAGGACGAACAAAAGCAAGTTTGGGGGGGTTGATAAACCTCATTTTTACGCTTTGTACAGCATCCATTAGACTACTTTTTATACTCGATTTCGTCTATTTTCCCCCGCACAATGCGTTTAATAGCCATGTTAAGTGTTGCAGGTGAATACAGTAGCTCGAAACGGAAACATGTAGCGTGAAAAGATGAGAATGATAAAGATCAGCGCAAAAATGGAGGGCGCTTAAGCGCCCCGGACAGGGAAGAGCGCTTAAGCGCCTAGCGCTTAAGCGCTCAATGCAGAGATTAGCGCTCGAGCGCTCAGCGCTTGAGCGCGGCGCTTCAAAATCCGTCTTCAACTTATTTTCGGTCTTTTCTTTCTTTTGGGGTATAAATACTCCCTCCAAATATTGTAATAGGGTTCGAACTTTATTTTTCTGAGACTGATTGTAAAGATTAGGGATTCAAGAACGAGATTCGATAATTGATTGTAAACAGGATCTTTGACAACGGGTTTTATCGAGTTTATCTTTTTAATCTCTTTTAATTCTCGTCTATCTATCATGTTTATCTTCATCATCGTTGATTGTGCCCTTGCATCTATGGAGTAGTCTATTTTATTTTAGAATTGGGAATAGCCCGATAATATGTTATCAGCTTGAATTATATTATTGTTTACGTTACATCGCATATGCTTATGATTTGAATTCTTGATTATTAATGCTTGTGAATTTGCTGGCCACATATTTGCATGTTCATAGATATTAGGTGAAAATTCTGAAAGGTGACATCTAAATCGGAACCCTAGAATTCAAACCTAGGATCCTAAATCACGAAAGTAGTTTTAGGTCTTTTGAGGAATCGATACATTATCATAGAGATTAATGAACTCGAGCTTAGTCTAATCATCACGATAGTAGTTGATTAATTAACTTGGGTAAATTGTTATACTTCGACAGAAGATAATAAGTATAATTGGATAGTGTCCTTCATAAGTAGTGATCGTAACTGAATTGATTGTATGATTTAATTGATAACGTATGTCGTGGTGAAACCTGATTCTGGAATACTAATCCAATATAATCAAAACCAGTTTTCTACGTTCTGTTCAGTTTTCTTTACTGTTTATCTCGTGTTTTCGTTAGGCTTAGATTACTGATAATTGATAGACTAGTGCTTGATTGTTCGGTCCTCGTGGGAACGATATTTTTTGTACTACACCGAAGCCGTGCGCTTGCGGTTTAGGCACATCAATTAATTTTCTTCCACCTGAAAAGGAACCATTGTCATACCAGGGAAATGTTAGGGTGCAACAAAAGAAAGCTAACTCACTTTTGTCTACATCCCAAGTTACTAAAGCAATTAGAAATGGTTGGGAAACCTATGTTGCACTTATAACTGATCGACAAATGAGTAAAATAAAATTAGAAGAAATGTCAGTGGTGAAAGAATTTGTAGATGTATTTTCTGAGGAACTGCTCGGAGCACCCCCGGATAGAGAATTGAATTTAAGATAATTTAGTCCCGGGATCCGTACCCATCTCTAAGGCGCCCTATAGGATGGCTCCCGCTGAACTAAGGGAATTGAAGAACTAATTACAAGAACTTATCGATAAGAGGCATATACGCCCAAGTGTATCCCCATGGAGAGCCCCCGTGCTATTTGTGAAGAACAACGGTGGAAATCTGAGATTGTGCATCAACTATAGAGAACTAAACAAGGTCACTTAAGAATAAGTATCCTCTACCGAGAATTGACGATAAGTTCGACCAACTAAAAGGTGCTACTGTGTTCTCTAAGATAGACTTAAGATCCAGATACCATCAATTAAAGGTGAAGGTCGAGGATATACCTAAGACTGCTTTTAGGATCCGGTATGGACATTACGAATTCTTAGTATTACCCTTTGGACTTATCAATGCCTCAGCCGCCTTCATGGACCTCATGAATAGAGTATTCAAGTCCCAATTGGATAAGTTCATCATAGTCTTCATCGATGATATTCTGATATATTCTGCAAATGAACAAGAACACGAAACACATCTCAATATTGTACTCCAAATCTTGAGAGAAAATGAGCTATATGCTAAGCTCAATAAGTGTGAATTTTGGCTAAAGGAGGTGACAATCTTGGGACATGTGATATCCAAGGACGGTATAACAGTAGATTCAAATAAAGTTGAAGCAATAGCTAAATGGCCTAAACCGAGCAATGTCACAAAAGTAATAAGCTTCTTGAGGCTAGCAGGATACTACAAGAAGTTTGTGGAGGGATTTTCCACCTTATCCATGCCATTAACTCAACTGACGCAAAAGCGAGCTAAGTTTAATTGGAGTCCAGAGTGCGATAAAAGTTTCCAAGAGTTAAAGGAAAGACTAACATCCGCACGCATTCTAACTCTACCATCAGAGACAGGTGAATTTTTCATATATAGTGATGCATCAAAAAATGGACTGGGATGTGTACTAATGCAAAACGATAAGGTAATTGCGTATGCATTTAGACAATTAAAACCTTATGAGGAAAATTACCCAACACATGACTTAGAGTTAGCAGCTGTAGTATTTGCCTCAAAAATATGGAGACACTACCTTTACGGGAAAAAGTGTGAGATATATACCAATCATATGAGCCTCAAGTGCCTATTCACACAGAAAGTGTTGAATATGCAACGAAGAAGATGGTTAGAGTTACTAAAAGATTAGGATATGAGCATCAAATACCACCTGGGAAAGGCAAACCGCATAGCAGATGCTCTTAGTAGAAAGACAAACAATGGTTTGGTCGCCATGTTGATTAGGAAAATATGGTATCCCTAGAACTTGAAATTGTAAAATCTACCAATAGCACCCTAGCTGCTCTAAACAGGTATCCGCCTCTGTTTTAACGTATTATACAAGCTCAATTGAATGACCACAAGAAAAAAAAAATAGAAGAAGGAGTATTACCCGACTTCGAAATAAGAAAAAATGGGATCATTTGGATGTAAGGAAGAATATGTGTTCCAGAAGATGAAAACTTGAGACAGGAAATTTGGACGGAGGCTCACAATTCAAAATTCTCCATACACCTGGGAACCACAAATATGTATAGAGACTTGAAAGAACGGTACGAAGAGAGATGTAGCTAACTTTGTAGCTAGATGCCTGATATGCCAACAAGTCAAGGCCGAACATCAACGCCCTGGGGCATTGCTACACCCTCTGGAAATTCCAAAATGGAAATGGGATAACATAACCATGGACTTCATAGTAGGACTACCAAAAACGCGACAAGGAGACGATACCATTTGGGTGATTGTTGACAGACTGACCAAGTCGGCACACTTCTTACCTATATGCTCAACCTTCACCCTAGATAAATTAGTCTCTATATATATGGACAACATAATAAGACTGCATGGTATTCCATTGAGCATAGTATCGGATCGAAACCCCCGCTTCACATCACGTTTTTGGAAAAGCTTCCAACAAACAATGGGCAGCAATGTGGAGTTTGATACGAATCTTCCCAAGATGGGTTGACTCGTTGTGGAATTTCCAAACATCTGAATTTGCACACGAGTTAAACAGATGGATGGATATCCTTAACCCGAATTCAATTGCGACAACGAAACTCGGTATAGAAATCTCAACTCGATGAAGTCAACAAACACGAACCTCGGAACAAAATTATGATGATGCCACAAACGATATGAAAAATCATTTGATAAGTCGGGAAAGAAAGCCACGGATATAAAATCCAATAAGTTTAATAAATAGTCTTGAAGAACGACGAGAGTTAAAACTCACAAATTTTACTCAAAATATTATGTCTCCTTTATTAATGAAATTCGTAACCTTTATATAGGCAAAATTACAAGAGTTCTAATTTGGAAAGGAAACCTAATAGAAGTAGGAATCCTAATTTGAAAAGGAATCCTAATTTTAGAAGGAATCCTAATAGAAGTAGGAATCCTAATTTGGAAAGGAATCCTAATAGAAATAAGATATCAATCCAAATAAGTATTCTATCTTATCTAAACAACTAACTAAATCTATTGAAATCTAATATATAAAAGAATAAAAGGAAATATAATTTCTCTAATAATATTCATATCATTCCCCTCCTCTTGAAGGGATTTGTCCTTAATCCAAAGCGTCATTTCTACGGAGTATCGTCAATGCGTTGTTGAAGTTGGACATGATCACCATTGCGCCTTTGTTCACTCACGTGCTTTGACTCACTCACTTTCTTTACCCTCACTTGATCTTCATAAACTTATTGCGGTGTTAATGCAACTATCACTTGTTTGTTCACTTTTGTCTCACCATTATCATTGATGCATTGTAACTTGTATGGTCTAGGTTGCTTCAAAAGAGATATTTCTAACTTTTCCACCCTAGATGTGTTAGAGATATTTGGGCAATTATCATCATCATCGATAGTCACATTACTTACCTTATCTTTGACTACCTTCACGTGTTCACTCAAGGTTCTTTTCGAAACCAAAGTCAATGCATCATGAGATATATACTCCTCACTTGAATCCTCCAATGATGGCATCTCAGTGGTGTTAGAACCTTCATAGTCTTGGTTCTTATGGTGGCTCGTCTCTTGTTTGTTCTCCATCTTTGATTTTGGTGTGGCTTGCTACTCTTCCCTTTTTCATTGGTATGATTCCCAAGCATGTGTATTTAGGCGAAAACTACCCATTCTCTTGAGTTGACTTTGAAATTGATCTATCCTCTCGTGGAGAGGCTTTATCATCCTCTTCATCTCAGCCTTTAGCTCTTTCATGAGGAACTTAATGTCAATTCCTCCTTCTATATATTCCGAAAAACTTTCCTAAGACATTTTAATGTTGATAGACAAATAATTTTCTTTTTTTTTTATTTTTTTGCGGAACGAGACCCGCGAAAATTAACTAGACAGAATCTTAAAAATTAGAAAAAATAAAAGGAAAAAAAATAATTACTATTTGAAATAGAAAAGACTTCTACCTCAAATAAGAGATAACTACAGGCAGGTATTTCCAGAAACTACTTGGCAAACGTAGCTCTGATACCAACTAATACGAATCTTCCCAAGATGTGTTGACTTGTTGTAGAATTTTTCAAGATCTGAATTTGCACACGAGTTGAATGGATGGATGGATATCCTTAACCCGAATTCAATTGCGACAACGAACCTCGGTATAGAAACCTCAACTTGATGAAGTCAATGAACATGAACCTCAGAACGAAATTATGATGATGCCACAAACGAGATGGAAAATCGTTTGATAAGTCTGGAATGAACGCTATGGATATAAAATCCTATAAGTTCAATAAATGTTCTTGAAGAACGACGAGAGTTAAAACTCACAAATTTTACTCAAAATATTCTATCTCCTTTATTAATGAAATTCGTAACCTTTTTATAGGCAAAATTACAAGAGTTCTAATTTGGAAAGGAAACCTAATAGAAGTAGAAATCCTAATTTGAAAAGGAATCCTAATAGTAGTAGGAATCTAATTTGGAAAGGAATCCTAATAGAAGTAGGAATCCTAAATTGGAAAGGAATCCTAATAGAAATAGGATATCAATCCAAATAAGTATTCTATCTTATCTAAACAACTAACTAAATCTATTAAAATCTATAATATAAAAAGAATAAAAGATCTAAACAACTAACTAAATCTATTGAAATCTAAAATATAAAAAGAATAAAAGAAAATATAATATCTCTAATAATATTTATCAGAGTTGAGCACTGCATACCACCCACAAACTGACAGCCAATCAGAAAGAACTATTCATACCATTGAGGATATGTTTAGGGCTTGTATGTTGGACTTTAAGGGTACGTGGGTTGAAAATTTGACTCTTCTTATAATAATAGCTATCATAGTAGCATTGACATGGCTCCATACAAGGCGTTGTACGGAAGAAAATGTAGATCTCTACTAAATTGGGATGAGGTTGGCGAGACCTAGGTAACTGGACCAGATATAGTCCATAACACTCTGGAAAAGGTCTCCAAAATTAGGTAAAGACTAAAAACAGCACAAGATTGACATAAAAAGTTGGGCGGATAGCAAGAGGAGGCCACTTATGTTCCATGAAGGGGAAAAGGTATACCTCAAAGTGTCACCTACCCGAGGTGTTGTACGTTTTGGGAAAAACAAAAAACTGAACCCTGATATATAGGACCCTTCGAGATCCTAGAAAAGGTGGGAGATGTAGCATATCGGCATGTCTTACCCCCTACTCTATCTAGAGTACATAACGTATTTCACGTATCGCAACTAAGGAAATACACGACCGACGCGAATCATGTGTTGGAGCCAGAACCACTTTTAATCGAAGAGAATTTAAGTAATGAGGAATTCCCTCTATGCATTGTAGATTACAAGAATCAAAACTTGGGACGTAGGACAATCCCATATGTGAAGGTTCAATGGTCAAATCATACCGAGCGTGAAGCGACATTGGAGCTAGAGGAAAACATGTGTAACTGTTACCCTCACCTCTTCTCGGCCAAGGTATTTAAAGTCTCCTTAAGTTTCAAGGACGAAACTTTCCATAAAGGGGTGATGATGTAATACCTGACCCTAAACTAATAAATTCAACTAAATATTAAACAATACTTAAGATTCTTTTTATTAAAATATTATACATAAATCCTAATTAAGTATTCTAATTTATGATAATTACAAATAGGATTTGAATCTCCAACCAACTAAATCCTATGGATTCCCATGATAACTACAATATCTAGCATATCAAGCATATCAATAATCGTAAACTACTTATCATATATTATAGACTCAATATATATAAACATGTATCTTATATCTACAATATGGACTTTATATATCAACATGTACCTCATATTTTTCTAAGGATTATTTTCGATAAGCATATCTCCATGAAACAACCATATCTAATAGATTTAAACCTACCATATCATATCTAATTCATTAGGGACTTAGCAACCTACTCAAACTCTATTACCTAAGCCCTAGATCCTCCTAAAAACACCCCCAAGCCCTCACATACGAAATTGCACCTTTCTCATACTTCTCTCTAAATTTCTTTTAGGCTTAGAAACTCCCGTAGAAGAAGATCCGGAGACGGTAAATTAAAGACACCATTGCAATTGTAAGTGGCTTTTCCCTTCTATGTTTTTATCTAAGCTTTTCTTTAATCAAAAAGTCAATGTTATCTTTTTCAAAATTATTTGAATATAAAAAAATAGGTCTAGTTTACTTTTCGTATATATAAAAACGCTACCATGTGATCTTACTTTATAAATATTGAATTGCTTATAACAAAAGGTTTCTTTTCAGATTTTTGAATAATTCGTAAGCTCTGAAATATTAGTATCTATCGGTAAGAAATTAGTTCTGAGCCTGTTGTAGGGCTTTAAACCTATTGTAGGGCTTTAAATACGTAATATGAAGTACTTTGAATCTTTGAGCCTCATGCGACGAATTAATAGCAGTGTTTGAACCTTTAAACCTACTGCAGCGAATTAAACAGTTTTGGCCTACCTAGCGGGATAAACAACTAGGACTTGATCAAGTTACTGATTAGGTTCTAAGAATTCATGAGCACTAGAATACTTCATTGATCGATTTACATACCTTGAAAATAATTACCAAAGTGATAATATTCTATGAATTGCTTGTGAAATTGATCACATATGATACGAATGGTTTCATAAATTGCATATTTTACTTCTCATGAAAAATATACATTGGTTTTTTGAACGTAAAGTTTTATTTTCGCTTGATTTGCAATGTATAATTATATATACTTAACGTGATCTAGACCGATAGGAGGTGTAAGATCTACTTACGAGGAGATTTCATCGCTCACCCACTATTTTAAAATTCATGCAAAAAGATTAGTTGAGTCGGAAGAAGGCGAAGAGCAATTTTGGGGGTGGTGAACATTCATGCTCTAGAGTCATTTAATTTCATTTTGAACAATGTGAAGTGCAATCAGACAGAAAACCCTCCCATGTGGATCCACTTTGGAAGTAGAGACAGTGCAAGGCTGATATGTCCATGTTTGTTTACTGCACTAGCTCAATTACTTTGGTTCTTCTGGATGACATTAATTTTACTAAAAATCATTGCCCGTCTCTCCCATGAGTGCTATGAAAGATTTGTGCGATCTTCACTATTTGTTGGATATTCAGTTCTCGTGTGACTCTCAGGGTTTTTTCTCACTTAGCAAAAGTATGCCACTAATCTACTGGATCGTTTTGATTTTCTGCATCTGAAGCCTGTCTCATCGCCACTCTCTACCAAGTCATGTTCCTCTATTATGGATGATCCTCTCTTCTCAGATTTCACACTTTTTTAGAGTATTATGGATAGCCTTCAGTATCTTTCTCACATTCATCTTGAAAATGCATATGTCGTAGCACTTGTCATCCAGTTTATGCACTCTCCGAGGGAGTCATGGTAAAGCATATTCTTCGTTATCTCTGAGGTACACTTGATCATGGTCTACTTATTTCTCCATCCTCCATGGATTTCTCTGTGTCTACACTTATTCAGATTGGACTGTTTGTCCAAAATTCGTCGCTCGACGATCAATTTTGTAGTCTATTTGGGTGACAATTTGATCTCATGGTCTACCAAAGTAACATGCCACCGTCTCGTGATCTATCACTGAACTTGAATATCACTCTATTCCTTTTGTAATGGTTGTGCTGACTTCGATACATTCTTCGTGATCTTGGTGTTGTGTTTCCTCGTCTGGTCTTGTCTATTGTAACAATATCAGTACTATCTACCTTGTTCTCAGCCCAATATTTCATGCTCGTACCAAATACATTGAAATTGACTATCATTTTATTCGAGAAACGGTATATATCAGTGATGTTGTAGTGCATTATATTTTCACCAAGGATCAGATTGCAGATATCTTTATGAAGCCACTTCCAGAACCTCAATTTCTTGAGGCTTTGCGCCAATCTTAGTGTTATCCCACTGCTCGGATTGCCGGGGGTTTTAGTGTATTAGTTTTGTATTATCTTTGGCCCGTACAGCTTCGGGCTTCATTATACTTGTTGTCTTTATATCTATATTGTTCATTGTTTTACACATCTTAATACACGATAGTAATATTGAGAGTTATTCTACATTACACCCTAAGAACTCTAATAGAGAGGTCATATTTACGTGTTCAAGATGCCTAATCTGCGCCACTCTACCAACAATCATCTAAAAAAATTTACCTAATAATTATTGCCGGAAAAAATATGCAAAAAGTATGTAAATTGAGACACGAGTTGTAATTATTCACTTTGCTTAACTTAATATTTATGCGTTGGTATTGGAATGTGTCAATTTCTGTTACAAGATACAACAAATTTGAAATGATAATAGAACCATTTTAAATTTTCAAATTCTCAAATTTATGGTACAAAACTCTTATTTAAGTTCTCATTTCAAACACAAATTATATGATGAGGAACTTACAAATTCAAAAATTTAGAATTTGAAATAAGAAGAGAGAAAAGATAATAATGCACTTTGGGATAAGAAAATCGGATAATAAGAGGGGAATGTTTGTAGAAATCTAAAAGTTATCGGCCGGAACACAACTTTTCATTTTACCCATGGCCAAAATAATATATTTTCGATCAAAAGTAATATCTTTCAATGAAAAAGTGCACTTTTAACTGAAAAGGTCCACACGCAGGCTAAGTGCACTATTTTGCATGCAGTAGTGGTCATTGATCACCCGCTCTATGGTTAAAGGTCGTATTTAGCTACAAAGAGACATCATCTAATGGTATGACAATTTTTTGAAGAGGTATTAAAAGGAGGGAAAATAAATTCAAATTCAATTTTATTTTATTTAAAAAGATAGGGGTGTACAGGACCCCCCAAATCGCTCAAACTAACCCGATCCGCCTGCAAATTGTCGGCTTTAAACTTTGAAATAATAGTGATGGTTTGATATTTTTGGCACTTGCCATTATTGAGTCGGGTGGTGAGCTTAAAATTTGTAACCTGCTTAAACCGCAATCCAACCACTACTTATATAATGCACACAAATGATATTATAAAAATTACAACAAGCTTTAAATTAATATATAGATATATATTTTTTAACAACGGTTATTTTATTCTTAGTTATACTGCACATTTACTTTTATTTGGTGAAAGAAATTAAATACATATTTTAAACACTAATTTTTATTTTTATTGAACAAAGATTTATTTTCACAACCAAGGAAATATATTATACATATCTATTATTAAATTTTTATGATACTTAATATTAGAGTTTTCACTCATTATAAATCATGATTATATAAATTTTATTTACAATACCATTTGACTTTTTGCATCCCACCAATCAATTTTTAAATTAAATATACTAGTAGTAATAAGTTTTTTTTAGTGAATTAGTATGAATTAGTATCTAGTGACAACAAAAAAATGAAAAATTACAATCGCCAACTCTCCAGCTAAATTCATTAACTCGGTCGAACTGAACCTCTTGATTTGAAAGATTAAATGTGTAATTCGAGATTATTATTTTGTCCAACCGCTTATGTCGGATCGGTTTGATTTTTTTTTTAAATCTTTCGAATCCGACCACCTAAAAAAGTTGCATTTCAGAGATATGTAAACCATTCAAATTCTTGGTTAAAGTTGTCCAAATACAACTTTTATCCAAACTTCATATTTTTCTGAGTACAATATGTCCATTCAGATCGAATGATAGTTTTTAAAAAAAAAAATTATAAAAAGAAATAACTTTGTGAAATTAAAATTAGCCAAATATCTCATTCTGTTTTGTTGATTATTGCATTTATACAATTCAATTCGACACATAATTGATTATTTACTTCTTTTTTTTGGGTTACATTGATTATTTACTATTACATCTACTAAAATACATTAAAAAAAAAGGTTAGTTCGTAAAATCTATATAAAACAAGACATTACATCCTCGCAAATATGGTGATTGTTGTAATTTAAGTACCAAAATGACAAAAGTCATAGTCGTATTGAATTCAACCCATGAATATAACTTCCGTAATACCAGGAAAACTGAAAGAAAAAAGAGAACAAAAATATGATAGTGAAATCGTGTCACACAAATTTGTTGAACTTAAATTTCTTATATGAAATAATTGGAGATTGATCTAAATGCAATCCAACTTGAAAAACTAATATACATAACTAAGATTTGTTGTAGATATTCTTTTAATTAACTAAGTACGTGGGATGAATATCAACCATAATAATGGAAAGTGGAATCCCACTCACAGAAGGAACTTGTTAAAATTGGCCAATTGGCCATACACTAGCAAAAGTTGTATTTTATGTTCATCATAGAAATTTATCAAAAATAAAACAAATAAAATTGATTATAGAAAGGTGTAGAAAGTGGGACAAATGTTAAACTTTCAATCACTATTATGTCAACATTTTTTTCAATTGAAAAAAAATATATATATTTGTAAATGATAATATTTTATGATCTCATCCTAAGACTCTTTCACGTAATCTATTCCTTTTTGGTGTGCTAAAGTTGAATACTATTGTTTACCTAATTTATATGACGTGGAGTAATCAATTCATTAATGAATAGTGATTCTTCTCGTGATTGAATATTTTTTTTCTAGGCTAAAAAACTCCAATAAGCCTTAAAAAGGTAAAATCTCTTGCCGTCGTGTGTTAATTGAATGCCGCTTTACATTCGATTCCATTTTCTAATAAAACAATTATGTAACATCAACAATATAAAATTGTAAATCATCAATGATTAATCAACAATCAATTCTTAATAATACGAACAAACCGACAATGCCTGTTTGAGAAAATATGCAGAAGTTCGACATTTGACCATCTTCGAAACAGATAAATATTTACCTATAGAATTTCAGATTAAAATTGTCATGATATTTAGAGCCTAAAAGTTGCTGCTTAAATTTAATCTGGGCCAATGCCTTCATTTAGAGGGTATGAATTATGACACTGTAATCTGAACTTGTACTACATCCACGTGTTATTTTACAACAAATTGAGTCAAATAAAATTAATTTATCGTAGCTCATTAGATGTGTCAGTAAATGTTTTACTCAAATAACTTTCCGTACAATGATCTATAGGCGACTCCATTATACTTAAATTAACATTTTATATAATATCTCAAAATCTCTTATATATGGGTCTTAATTAATTAGGAGAAAATTAATTAGCATTTAATTTGATTTGGCAGATGGGGGTCATTAATTACCCCTTGCAGCCGGCATTAGCAAATTGGCATGTATTGCAACAACTTCTAAACAAACCATCCATATCATTTTTGGGGACATAAAAGCATCTAAAAAGGACAATCGCTAAATATTAATGTTGTTAATTAATATTTCAACAACCTTCTTAAGAAGTGAGATGATCCGCATGAAGTTTGTTAGCTATCTAGATTCTTCTTCTTCATGTTTTTTTTTTTTTTTTTTTTTTTTTTGAGTTTGTTATTTATTTGTTACGGTCAATTTGATGAAAGATTCACAAATTTATCATAATAATTCATTGATTCTTCATGATAATTTGTTGATTCTTTTAGCTTTAGATATGGTTGAATAAAGTCTTTTTTGATACTACTCAACAATGTCTCAATTCATAGTATATGGTTATATAGGTTATTCTCTTTCATGAATTTCTATATCCTCTTGTTCGAGTATTGACTCGGAATCATCAGATTATAATGTCGATTTGGGTAAACTTTTAGAAGTGCTTGTTGCTTTCATCAAATAATTACACTAGTAGTTTAATATATAAAGTTAAATTTACTCAATATTATTGTCAAAAAAAGTGCATGTCTTTCAAGAAAGAAAACCGACGAAGTTAAAAGGTAAGCATCTTTTTGTAAAACCCACAATAATAGTAACTATTTGCATGAAATATTCTCATTCTCGCAAGTCCCAATTCGTATTCTATTCCTTTTTGTTTTTTGTTGTAGACAAATAAAAGTAAAGGTTTTTCTTATTGAAATTAATTAATAACTTGATTTTGTGAATTTTATTCAAAAAGTACGTGTTTTAAAATTCAACTTTGATAATCAAAGTCAAAAATTGGACTTCTAAGTCAATTTTTTTGAATTTCTTAATGAAAATGATGTAAATATTATTGTTTATGCATTAATGTTTACTAATTAAATACATATTTTTAAATTCTCCATCTTTTAACTTAAAAATTAGTCATAGAAATTAAAAAGACATCCAATAGTACATAAGTAAACTAAAATTAAAACATTGTCTTATCAACCTACTGTGGTGCACATAATGAAATTCAGGTTCAACAGACGCACACCAAATAATATTGAGAAAAATATGTTATGGTAATTTTAAAAAATGGAGAATGAAACAAATGAATAAAGAATAAGAAACAAAAAGAATTCACAAGTATCCAATTTTTCAATTATAATGAAGAGATTATTACAAGGACACATAGAACCTAGAGAGGGAAGAAAAAATGAACTGCTCAATTCGTAAGTATGAACTTACATTATAGTTTCTTAAGTTAAGTTATAAATAATTACAATTTACAAAATAATTCTTCGCCAATTGAATTATTGTTTCAATTTTAAATGTATCATGTTTTACAATATTTATATTTATAAATTATTTTAATAAATAATATAATTCATGTATAATGTAATAAATTATTCGATAAATGTCCATTAAGTCTCACCCTTCTTCCCCTGTATAATTTAAAAGGAAAGAAAGAAGGCCATTAATGACATCCCCACAGCAGCCGAGTCAACCCAATCCTGGCTCAGAGAGAAGCAGTGAGTTCATTTTTGAGGATATGTTATGTTCCTTTCAGTGCACTATCAAACTCTCTCACCCCACAATAACACTTAACAAAAGTGTGGTCCAAATAAGTTATATGTCGTTTGTTACTTCTATAATTATTCTAATGAATATAAAACACCCCATTAAACTCTAATACTGAAAAATTCTATATCACATCGAATATTTGATTCTATCACACAAAATACTTAAAAGAACAAATACAAAGGGAAAAAAGTGAAGTAGGTTAGAGAACCAAAATCTCCCCACATTATTCTTATCAAATTTACACTCCTTTTCATATGCATTTATTTTATTTGTGATTGTAATGAGTCATGATTGTATTATTTTATTCTATTGAGGTGGATTTCTTGATCTTGTGTGATTACTTTATTTTGTGTAGATTGCCCACGTATGTCGCACTGTTCCCTACTAAGCCATATGGTTAAATATATTTGACTCTTTGGTATTATCTATTCACTCCTTTATAAAAAGAAAAATAACTCATAACCCCTTTATGTATTTTTTATATGTTAAATAATATTGTATGTTAGATTTAAACTATATATTTACACTTCAAAGTGAAGTGGCCAAATTAGTACCATTACATATGCTACAAACAAAATCTTAGGATATATTCTATAAACTTTAGCACATTCCCCACTAGCTTTTTCTTCACAGTTCATCCTTCCCAAATCCCAACAGTATTTTTCTTGGTATTTTCTTCTTAGAATTTCGTGTTAGCACCTCGTACGTCACTCATTAAAGAAGGCTTCTTATTTTTCTTTGAGTTCTCTAGCATAAACGGCTACTTTCAGTGGTTCAATTTACTATTCCCTTCAGATATTAGCTCATGAAATGATTTATCAATGTTCTTAAGAACGCCTGTGATGGATATTGAAGCCTGGAATCCCAACCATCCTCTAAAGGTGAGACCTTTTTTCCCCCCAAAAAAAAAAAGAAGAAATAAACAGAGTTTTTTGTTAGTTTTAATGATAATTGTTATTTATTGGCTAAATTTTTTGTTTTTGCAGAAAGAATCATGGAAAACACTACTGACATTGGCTTATCAGAGTTTGGGTGTTGTGTATGGTGATTTAAGCACTTCACCTTTGTATGTCTACAAGAGTACATTTGCAGAGGACATCCAACACTCAGAAACCAATGAAGAAATATATGGAGTTTTGTCTTTTGTTTTCTGGACATTGACTTTAATACCACTGTTCAAGTATGTGTTCATAGTGCTTAGAGCTGATGATAATGGTGAAGGTGGAACTTTTGCTTTGTATTCACTACTCTGTCGCCACGCGCGCGTGAGCACTTTGCCCAATGGCCAGCTTGCTGACCAGGATTTGTATGAGTACAAGAAAGATGGGATTGAATCTGGGAACAGTAAGGGCCCTGGTATGAAATTGAGATCAACATTGGAAAAACATAAGGTTCTTCAGAGGATGTTGCTTACTTTGGCTTTGATTGGGACCTGTATGGTGATTGGAGATGGGGTTCTTACACCAGCAATTTCGGGTATTGAATCGATCTTTTCATTGTTTTGTGTTGAAGAAATTGAATAAGAGGTTTTAAGTTAGTTCTTGCTTGTGTTTTGCAGTGTTTTCTGCAGTTTCAGGGTTAGAGCTTGTTGTGTCAAAGCATCATCACCAATGTAAGTTTCTTGTCTTCACTAGATTTGTTCATGATTCTTGTTTGTATTACATTTCTATGTTTCGAATAAGAATGAGTTTTTTTCCTTCAGAATTTAATCTTCTGTTTGAGTAATCATTTTTTCCCTTAATTGATTATGACATTATTTAAAAGTCAGTTTCTTGTATGGCTCAATTAGCTTTCTTCAAGTTTGCTTCTTTTTCGGACTTCTGCAGTTTTCTATTTTCAAATAAACCGTGAAGAATTATGATTGAGATGTCCAATAGAATTTTTTTAGCAAAATCGTGATTAGACGCAAAGAAAACTCTCAAAGATATTGCTGAGTTTTCTTTATTTGTTTGTTTTTCTTTTTCGGGTTTTTTTTTTTCCGTAGACGTGCACCAAATTGCAATGAAAATGTAATTTTGTGGGCCTTTCTTATACTAGGACAATGTTTCTGCTTTAATCAAAGTCATATCAGTATTATCTATTATAATTCAAAAACTATAAACTAGCTCACCACCTCCCAGTATGCGGTAGACATATTGATATCATGATAAGTGGAGTGTATAAGCAACTTGAGGTAAAAAAAGAATTTTAAGTGCATCTTTTTTGGATAACGTTTTACATCTGTAAAGTAAATCATGTATAAACAATGAAAAGTTGCAATAAAGTTGAATGATCTTCTGCTGAAAAAGCAATTTTATAGTGTGATTAGGACATCTTTAAAAAATGGACTCCAAGAGACAGTAACGTAAGGGTGAAAATCTAGCTCAATATTCGATACTCGACTCGAGCTCGATCGCCAAAAGCTCGGTTCGATAAATTACCAAACCAAGCTTGAACAACTTTTCCTGTTTGATAAATTTTGAAGCTCGACTCGATAAGCAAAAAATAACAAAAACATGTACAAAATATTCAAACTACTCGAGTTCGACTCGCGATCGACTCGATTAAAGCTCGTTTGAGCTCGGCTCGATGAACAATCAAACCAAACTCAAACACAATTTTCAAAGCTCGATTGTAATTCAAACAAGCTTGAACATCCATGCGTTCAGCTCGACTCGACTCATTTTCACTCCTGAGTAATGGGCCACAGCTGAACACTTATGTTGTATGGATCTCCATACTCTGATATTGATGCCAACAACACGGACACGAAGATATTTCCACTAAGAACAGCATAATTCATTATATTGAAATTTATGGTATTTTCACATGTACTGTTTTATTACATAATTTCTGTTTTAGTAGCCTTGGCCATTATTACTAGCGGATCTCATTTTTGCTTTCTTCGTAATTATTCTTTGAACATTGCATTTTCCACAGATATAGAAGTCCCGATTGCTTGCATAATATTGGTCTTCTTATTTTATCTTCAACATTACGGGACCCACCGACTGGGATTCATTTTCGCGCCAGTTATGATAACATGGCTTTTCTGCATCAGCGCTATTGGAGTTTACAATATCTTCCATTGGAATCCCCATGTTTACCAAGCACTTTCTCCATATTACATGTATAAATTCTTGAAAAAAACTCAAAGAAGAGGCTGGATGTCCTTGGGCGGGATTTTGTTATGTATAACAGGTATATATAAATGCGCATTCTCATTTCTTGTTAGTCGCTTACATTTCAAATAAATGTGTATAAATATTTATTCAGGTTCTGAGGCCATGTTTGCTGATCTTGGACACTTTTCCCAGATGTCCATCAAGGTAAATCGATTTGTGGCTTATCACAAACTTTTGGAACTTCCCATTTCATATCAGTTTTTGATTGACATGTAATAAATATACTGCAGATAGCTTTTAGCTTCGTGGTCTATCCTTCGTTAATCCTAGCTTATATGGGGCAAGCTGCTTATCTTTCCAAACATCATATAAATGAAAGTGACTATCGGATTGGGTTCTATGTTTCAGTACCTGGTAACCAAAATTCTGTTTCCATTATCCTTTTATCTTGAATTTTTTATTTTAATTCTTTTTTTGTGAAACTTGATAAAATATTGTTACTATTGCAGAAAAGATAAGGTGGCCTGTTCTAGGAATTGCTATTCTTGCTGCAGTAGTGGGAAGCCAAGCCATCATAACAGGGACATTTTCCATCATTAAGCAATGTTGTGCTTTAGGTTGCTTTCCAAGGGTTCAAATAATACACACGTCTTCTAAAATATGTGGCCAGATTTACATTCCAGAAATCAACTGGACTTTAATGGTGCTCTGTTTGGCTGTTACTATTGGCTTTCGCGACACAAAACACATCAGCAATGCATCAGGTCTTTATTCTTCTTACATTGGTTTTCAGTATTAAAGCCTAAAGCATTGTTCTTATATCTGAATACTCGATTTTGGCTTCATCAGGTCTGGCAGTTATAACAGTTATGTTGGTCACAACGTGCCTTATGTCTCTTGTCATCGTCCTGTGCTGGAACAGAAGCATATTTCTTGCTATTTGCTTCATATTCTTCTTCGGTTCCATCGAAGCACTCTACTTCTCAGCTTCTCTGATCAAATTCCGCGAAGGGGCGTGGGTCCCAGTTGCACTTTCTTTCGTTTTTCTCCTCATAATGTACACCTGGCATTATGGCACACTGAAAAAGTATGAATTTGATGTCCAAAACAAGGTTTCGATCAAGTGGCTCCTGGGTTTGGGTCCTAACCTGGGGATCGTACGTGTGCGAGGCATTGGCCTCATACACACTGAACTCGTCTCAGGAATTCCTGCTATATTCTCCCATTTTGTGACTAATCTCCCAGCCTTCCATCAAGTTCTAGTTTTATTCTGCATCAAATATGTCCCGGTCCCACACGTGAGACCCGAGGAGAGATTCTTGGTGGGAAGAATCGGCCCAAAAGAATACAGAGTCTATCGATGTATAGCACGTTATGGATATCGTGACACACTCATGGATGACGTGGAATTCGAAAAGGATCTAGTTTGTAGTATAGCAGAATTTATTCGATCCGAGGGCCCAGAATGCAATGGAGGATCGTTAAACAATGAAGAGAAAATGACCGTCATTGGGACAAACACTAGGATGTGGGCCCACGAAGACGACTCAGATGAAGAAGATTTGTCTGAAGTAACTAGCACCACGGAGTTGAGGGAAATTAAAAGTTCACCACAAGTTCCAAAGAAAAAGGTAAGATTTCTTGTCCCGGAAAGCCCACAAATAAATAGAAACGCACGAGCTGAGTTGCAGGAACTTATGGAAGCAAGGGAGGCAGGAATGGCGTTTATATTAGGACATTGTTATGTGAGAGCAAAGAGTGGTTCGGGTTTGATAAAAAGAATTGTAATAAATGTGGGTTATGATTTCTTGAGAAGGAACTCTAGAGCGCCAACGTACGCCTCGAGTTTTCCTCGTGCTTCCACTTTGGAGGTCGGAATGGTTTACCATGTATGATTGTTGTGTTTGTGTTACTAACTTATTGTTTTGAGTTTGTTGGTTTATACATGAGCATGTAAATGATATAAGATCAAATCTTTTCTACTTAACTTGAGGTTTTAGGTTATGATTAAAAAAACTTGAGGTTTTAGGTTTGTATGTACGTCCCTATACATCGAGTGATTAATGTGTAATATTAAGGTATTCTAAATTAAAATTAAAATAGGAAAGGTAATGTGCAAATTAAGATATCCTTTAAATGGAATTGAATCATAAAATGTAAGGAGGATGAATTGAAAAGGGTAAATTTGGGCCCTCATCTTTGGATCAGCCCATTTGATCATTGTCATTAGTTGGGCCAGGCTATAAATTTAATGGATAAATCATATACCAAGCCCAATTACTTTAACTCGGCCATTTGGATCCAACTCACACGATATTTGGAAAACACAACAAAGCAAATATAGCAGTTTCTTTTGGAATTCAAGCAACAAGATTTCCCTTACGGTGCGTTTGGATCGATGGATTTGGATTTGAGGAGTTGATTTGGAGGAAGGATTTCAAATGACACCTAAAATGGTATCATTTGAAATCCACCGTAGTTGTGGAGAAAAGAGCTCAAAATGAATGACGAGGGATTTGAAATCCATCATCATCCAAACGAACTTAAATGTATTTGTCGATGGATTTCAAATCCATCGATCCAAACGCACCCTTAGATCTGTCTAAGAAGATACATAAACAACAAAGAAAATAGGCCCCAGGATGGGTACTTTGTTCCAAAAAAAATAATTTCTGAGTAATTTTTTTAAAAAATATCAATTATTTGTATGTTACGAAAAAATTCTTTCAAAAAATCTCTCAAAAGTTTGAATAAATTTTGCAAAAAAAAAAAAAAAAGAGAATTTTTTTTACTATTCATGATTTGACCGTTCGCACAATCGTTTTATAATGTTTTTCTGATTATTTTTCAACTTCAAAAATTAAATTAATTATATATTCTAATATAAAATAATGCAACATTTAAAATAAGATCCATTATCACTATTTTTTGACATATAAATCGACGTGTTTGAGTAAATATTTTTTTATTTTATATTCAAAATCAATTCAAACAAATTTTTCATAACAAAAAATACATCACATCAACTTTAATCATTACAAATTTTTCTCCTAAAAACCACTCATCCAAACACATATTTTACAATCCCTAAAAATATCTTTTTAGAAGATTTCCACAATTTTGCTTTAAAATTATGTGGAAACTCTGTGGAATTTATTTAATGAATTTAACATTAAGTGAATTTTGGAGTTAAATTTTATTGAAATACAATTGTGAGGGGCAAATTTACGATTTTACATAAGTAATTATATTTAGTTTAATATAATAGAAGATGTTTGATTGAAAGTTGTAGGAATATATGAGATATTTGATGAGTGTGTATAAAATGAATTTTATCCTAAATATTTAACCTTTTTTTTTTACAAAGGATCAAAGTGTTGGACAGAGTTGTATGTTACTGTGAAGACAAAAAAACAGCATATGTTCTCTGCTTTAAATCGTGCTTATATTTTTTAAGTACTGTGAACTCAATATACTTCTTTTCTTTAATCCTTTTGCTTTATTACCTTCAGTACAGATCCCCTCAATTTTATTACTAAACTCTTTCTCTCTCTCTCTCTCTCTCTCTCGTTTATTACTCATGGAAAGTACAAATGCAAATTGCCGTATAAAAGGGGAAAGAATGTTGAACTCACACTCTACAATTTCTTGAAATCACCTGTTTTTTTTGGTTATTTGGCAGTAAAACCCAGAAACAATGAGAAAGATTTGCATCATTCTTGTTGTATTTCTCCTGATTTTTCTTGCTGGTTGCTCATCAGTTTCTGCATCACCTGCTGCAAGTAAGAAAACAATTAAATCCTCTACATTTTATTTCCAAGCCTCTTTTTGGACTAAGTTTCTATTTAAATTCATAAATTCTCAGGAATTGTTGGTGGGGTGGTCACAAATGTCATCTCCGTTATTTTCAAGAAGTTGTGGTCACTCAAATCAACCACCAAACCTGGTACAAATCACTCAATCAACCCACATTTTAACAATTCCCCTGTTTTAGTTTCCTTTTTCAGTCTTAAATTGAAGTTGTTAATGCGGTGATGTGATTTCAGCCATTCCCAGCCGTTCGATGATGAAATTCGAAAGTGGGTACACCGTTGAAACAGTGTTCGATGGAAGTAAGCTCGGAATTGAACCATACTCTGTTGAGGTCTCACCAGCTGGGGAGATTTTAATTTTGGACTCTGAAAATAGCAACATTTACCAGATCCCGTCTCCTTTATCTCGTTGTAAGTTTCAATTTTTCAATTAATTTAAAGTAACAAATCAACATTTAAAATAAAGTTTTAATTTTCAAGTTGTATGCATCAATATGAATTATGAACACAAGATGCTTCGTACAAGGACTTAGAACTAATATTCCCAATTGTGATGTGCTTAGTTTGATTTTAATTATATTCTTTTCTTGAGAATTACTCTTGATTCAAGTATTGTTTATAGTATTTAGGTTCTATGGTTGCTTTTAAACTGAATAGGGTTCTTCTCTATTTGGGGAACTGTGGATCTTTTTGTTTAGATTTTAATTTTCTCTTTTATGACTAGGTTTTACATGGTGTGGTGGGCTACTCCACTGCTTTATTCTTTTCTAGATTCTTACTGTAGTTGTTATTTTATGGCTTTTCTTATCCTAAAATCTGTAACTTTGCATCTTGTACAGGGAAAAGTACATCCTGATATGGCTTAAGTTTATAAGTTCAGTTCTCACCTTGTATACTTAGTATATTAATCTTCAAAGGAATGTTATATTTTGTTTTATTGTAAGAAGAAAGAAGAAGAGTCTTTGAAATAATGTGTGAACTGACAACAGATAGTCGGCCGAAGTTGGTAGCTGGATCAGCTGAGGGGTACACAGGCCATGTGGATGGGAGACTAAGAGAAGCAAGAATGAACCATCCAAAAGGAATTGCTGTGGATAATAGTGGAAATGTATATGTTGCTGATACTATGAACATGGCCATCAGGAAAATCAGCGATACTGGTAAAATTAACAAAATAGCCTTGAAGAAATACTACTGTATTTATTGCATAAAGTCAGACATTTTCTTGTTCTTTTTCCTGCAGGAGTTGTTACAATTGCTGGAGGCCGTGGAGGAGGACATATTGATGGTCCGAATGAAGATGCAAAGTTATCAAATGATTTTGATGTGGTCTATGTTGCAAGTACTTGCTCTCTTTTGGTCATAGACAGAGGGAATCAAGCTATTCGTGAGATCCAACTCCATGAAGATGACTGCTCTAGTTACCAGTATGAAAATAATCTTCATTTAGGTAAAAACATTATGATTATCTTATACCACTTGCTTTGATTTAGTTATCGTTAAGTGTAAGAAATCCTACATTGTCATTTCAGGCATAGCTGTGCTTGCTGCTGCTTGTTTCTTTGGTTATATGCTCGCCCTATTACAACGTAGAATTTCCATGATGCTTTCATATGACAATGTAAGTATTGAAAGTTGTTAAATAATAAAATTTCAAGATTTCTTTTCCTGATGTTTGTTATCTAAATACAACTATATATATTTTTTTTTTATCTCAAGGAACCAAAAGCTTATGTGAAAAACATGCCACCTGCACCATACCAAAGGCCTCCAACTAGATCGGTCCGGCCTCCATTGATCCCTAGCGAAGACGAATATGACAAACAGGAAGAGGGCTTATTTAGTTCAATAGGAAGACTGTTTGTCTACACCAGTTCATCCATTGGCGAGCTTTTTAGTGGATTATTCTCTGGTTTCAGAAAAAAATCCTCCAATCATCACCATCCATCTAGACACGGGAATTCTTGGCCCGTCCAAGAGAGTTTTATGGTCCCACGTGACGATGAGCCCCCACCACTAGAAACTAGAAAAAGCTACCCTTCGGAAATGGAAAAAACTCGACAATACAAGCAAAACCGAGGAGCCTACTATGGCAGTGGAGATTATCATCAGCAATCAACGCGCCACGTTCAGCCACATCATCAGAAGAACCACCCAATGGGTCCGCAAACTTACTATGAGCAGCAAAACTGTGAAACAAATGAAATTGTGTTCGGGGCGGTCCAAGAACAGGATGGACGACGTGAGGCAATGGTCATAAAGGCTGTTGACTATGGAGATCCAGTTTATAGTAATCAGAATGTTAGGTCAAGATATAACTATATGAGTTATTCATATGGATATTAATGTTGAAATAGGTGTGAGAATGTACATTAAAGAAGTAGGTATATTATAGTTGGTGTGTTCTAATCAATTTGCTTTAGGATGTGTAATGTCACCTTTTTGGTCAAGAATTATTTTTGTGTTTCATTTCGTTTTCTGTTATGTCATATATGATTTGATTAGACAAAGATGTTTCTAGAAATCGGACATTATTAACCTGAGGCATGTTTACTTGTTAAGGTTATGGGAGACTACAGTAATGAAGTTTCTGACAGATGCAGCCATTGAGCCACACAATTTATTGGCTACTTTTATTAATTGGCAATGTGCCTATTATTCATCAAACAAGTTGGGTTATTGGATCAATTAGATGCTATATCCCCATCATATAAATTAGTTTGATAACCTAGTAGAGTTCGTCGGGCACTTCAATTTGGTTATTCATTCAATTTTTCTAGAAATAAGCATATTTTGATCCCATGTGAAGATGGTCGATATTGATTTTACTGTCTTAAATGCTTTGCGACTATTACATAAAAAACAAGATTTACTCGATACAAGCCTTTATTGAGATTCTAGCAGATTCGATACGATTTAGCGTATCTATTCTAAGTTAGGCAGGATTTGATACGATTTGATACGATTTGTTTCGCGGACCTTATATATACTTGTAAACACATATTGGAATATCAAGATGAATTTACGGTATCAAACTTTTACATGGTACCAGAGCCACACAAACTGATAAAACCTAAGACTTCAAAACCCTAATGGACAGCGGCGGCTCCAACGCTCGGAAAGGAGATTTGGGCGGCGGTAAAGCTGTGGGCGTGATATCTCCGTATTATCTACACCCTTCAGATAATCCGGGGATTGTTATTAGCCCTGTACAACTACGAGGAGAAAACTACGAAGAATGGGCACGTTCGATGAAGAAGGCGCTACGAGCAAAGAAAAAATTGGGGTTCGTAGATGTAACTCTACTGAAACCCGATGATGATTCAGATGATTTGGATGACTGGTGGGTAGTGAATTCCATGATAACTGCATGGATATTCAACACGGTGGAACCAACCCTACGTTCCACCATCACCTCGTTGAGAATGTAAGAGACCTATGGATCGAGCTACGCGACAGATTCTCGATCGCGAACGGGCCCCGGGTTCAACAAATAAAATCGGACCTTGCGAACTGCAAGCAAAACAGACAAGCGATAGTGGTGTACTACGGAAAACTAAAGACGATGTGGGACGAATTGGGAAATTACGAACCAATTCTGTCATGCGTATGCAATGGGTGCACGTGCAAAATCTCGAAACAAATGGTTGATAGGCAAGAGACGGAATGCGTGCATCAGTTCTTGATGGGGTTAGACGATTCCATCTTCGGAACTGTGAGATCAAACATCTTGAGCATGGATCCTCTGCCAACTCTCATGCGGGTATATTCGATGGCCACAACCTTTGTTGCGCAAACTCGGTACGAAAATAAGGATGTGGTTTCATCTCGGGTAAAGGGTCGAAATGAGTCGTGTAAACACTGTGGAGTACCTGGACATGACGAAAAAGGATGTTTTCAACTGATTAGATATCCTGAATGGTGGGGTGACCGACCCCGAGGACGCGGCGGACGTACCGCGGGTCGAGGACGTGGGTCGGGAAGGGGGCGCGGTGGTGCTAGAGCAAATGCAGCCATCACCGGAGATATTGACATCGCTCAAAAAAACGAGGGCTCGAGCGAAGCCACAGCCTTTGTTGCGCAAACTCGGTACGAAAATAAGGTTGTGGTTTCATCTCAGGTAAATGATCGAAATGAGTCGTGTAAACACTGTGAGTACCTGGACATGACGAAAAAGGATGTTTTCAACTGATTGGATATCCTGAATGGTGGGGTGACCGACCCCAAGGACGCGGCGGACGTACCCCGGGTCGAGGACGTGGATCGAAAAGGGGGCGCGGTGGTGCTAGAGCAAATGCAGCCATCACCAGATATTGAGCACACTCAATCCACGGTCACAGATGACGATAAGAGCAAATTTACCGCTCTAAGCCAAGACAAATGGCAGACTCTGAAATCCATGTTGCGCAGACATACACCACTACCTTCTGATAAACTTACGGGTAAGAAAGTTGAATGGCTGCTTGACACCGGGGCATCACAACACATGACAGGAGATGCCTCGTTGTTGAGTTCTATTCGAGACGCACCCTCGTGCATGGTGGGCATGCCCAACGGACACACAGTAGTGTCAAATCAAACCGGGTGTCTCAATTTGGGGAACAATATATTTTTTCGTGATGTTTTATTCGTTCCTGATATTAATTGTACATTGATTTCTGTCGCATAATTATCTCGCCAGCTGCATTGTATTGTCACATTCGCTGATAAAATTTGTGTAATACAGGACCCACGCACGAGGACTTTGATTGGTGCGGGTGAGCAGCAAGGAGGGGTCTATGTGTTTCGAACTGTGGGTATGCATCGAGTCAACGCTGCGACTACAAGCAATAGTGAAGACATATGGCACCTCAGGTTGGGACACCCCTCATATCGAGTTATGAAGTCTATTTCGGGAATTAGTAGTGATAGTAATGTTGAGCATATTTGTGATGTTTGTTTTCGTTCCAAACAGACTCGAGAACCTTTTTGTGATAGTATAAATAATCTGATTCGTCTTTTGATTTAATCCATTGCGATTTGTGGGGGCCTTATCGGACCCCCTCTTCTTGTGGCGCAAATTATTTCTTGACCATAGTAGATGATTTCTCTAGGGTTGTTTGGATTTTCTTGTTAGCTGAAAAAACCGAGGTGTCACGAACTGTTAAAAAATTTATCATAATGGTTTTGAGACAGTTTAATAAACACGTTAAAATTTTACGATTTGATAATGGGACCAAGTTTATGTGTTTGAAACCGTACTTTGAGGAGGTTGGGATAGTGCATCAGACATCTTGCATGGGTACACCTCAACAAAACGGGAGGGACGAACGCAAACATCGTCACATTTTGAATGTGGCACGAGAGTTGAGGTTTCAGTCGCACTTGCCTCTTCGGTTTTGGGGCGAATGTATACTAACTGCGGGGGTACTAATAAATCGCACCCCGACATCGTTACTTTCAGGGAAAACTCCGTATGAGGTTTTGTTTGAAAAACTGCTAGCGTACCAATCGCTTCGAGTATTTGGCTGCCTCTGTTATGCGCATAGATAGTCGAGGGATAAGGACAAATTTGGAGACCAAAGCAGACGTTGCATATTTGTTGGATATTCGTATAGCCAAAAGGGATGGTGAGTCTTTGATTTGGAAATGGGTGAATTCTTTGTTTCTCGTGACGTAGTGTTTCATGAAGCCGTGTATCCGTTTGCTCATAGTGCTGAGCACTCGTCCGGGACCGCCACTCTCCTAGTCGTGGATGACACAGTAATTGGAGATGGGACGTTTGCCGATGTCTTAGGGTCGGATGCGTGGCCTGAGGTGAGGGGGAGCATTTCGGAATGCCCGAATGAGACGAACACGGGCTGCTCGGATGATGGTGTCCACGATTCACCCGCGCACACGGAAACATCTGACTCGGGGGCACCAACTGATTTAGGTAGGGACAACGAGCTCGGGTTTCACCTACAAGGTTTCGTGACTGTGTGATGCATACAGTTCAAACACATCCCTCTCTACCTACTGTTGCACCCACCAAGTCCTCAGGTACACGATATCCTATTTCTAAATTTGTTTCTTGTAATGCATATTTGTCGAGTCATCGCACCTTTCTAGCTGCAGTTACTGCAGGTGTTGAGCCTACTAGGTACTCAGATGCAGTTAAAGATGCGCGGTGGCGTGAAGCTATGAGAAAGGAGATATCTACACTCGAACAGAATGGTACGTGGACACTTGTTCCATTACCACCGGGAAAGCGAGCGATTAGATGCAAATGGGTGTACAAGATCAAGTATCACTCAGATGGGTCAGTGGAGAGATACAAAGCACGACTAGTGATACTTGGAAACAGACAGGTTGAGGGACTAGATTATCACGAGACATTCGCTCCGGTCGCCAAGATGGTCACTGTTCGAGCCTTCTTGTCCGTAGCTTCTGCTCGAGGATGGTTAGTGCATCAGATGGACGTGCACAATGCCTTTCTACATGGTGATTTAGAGGAGGACATGTATATGCACGTGCCACCTAGTTTTGAGGGCTCGGAAAACCGGGTGGCAAGTTAACGAAATCACTTTATGGGTTGCGTCAGGCACCACGATGTTGGTTTTCCAACCTAGCCACGGTAATGCGTAATTATGATTTTCGGCAATCTCACTCTGATTATTCCTTATTTATCTACTGTCAAGAAAATGTTCGATTGCACGTACTTGTGTACGTGGATGATTTGATAATTGCAGGAAATGACTCGAAAGTATTGGACGAGTTTAAATCCTATCTTGGTAATTGCTTCCACATTAAGGATTTAGGACCACTGAAGTATTTCCTGGGTCTGGTGGTTGCATGAGGACCCACGGGTATCTTTCTGTGTCAGCGAAAATACGCACTGGACATAGTGTCTGAGGCAGGGTTGCTCGGAGCAAAGCCTGCGAAATGTCATATCGAGGAGAATCATCGCCTCAGCTTGGCGGACGGGCCGACCCTCGACGATCCCGAGAAATATCGTCGTTTGGTCCGGGCGTCTAATTTATTTGACTATCACCCGGCCTGAGCTCAGTTATTCGGTGCATATTTTGGCTCAATTCATGCAAAATCCTAGACGCGAGCATTGGGAGGCTGCATTGCGAGTTGTACGTTATTTGAAGGGAAACCCAGGGCAGGGTGTGTTACTCGGCTCCAACAGTGATCTGCGCCTGGTTGGATATTGTGATTCGGACTGGGCTAGCTGTCCGATTTCGAGATGCTCCCTGACAGGCTATATTGTATTGTTGGGATCATCCCTGATCTCATGGAAGACGAAGAAACAACACACGATTTCTCGTTCGTCTGCCGAGGCTGAATATCGCTCTCTTGCTGCGATCACGAGTGAACTCAAATGGCTGAAAGGTCTGTTGCATTCGCTAGGCGTGACTCATGATGATCCTATGTGGGTATACTGTGACAGTCAGGCAGCTATGCACATTGCTGCAAATCCGGTATTTCACGAACACACCAAATATATCGAGGTGGATTGTCACTTTGTTCGTGACGAGATACAACGTGGACAAATCCAGACTACATACTTATCCACTACTAATCAGCCAGCAGGCATTTTCACCAAGGGGCTTGGTAGTGCTCGGTTTGCCTCGTTACTTGACAAGTTGGACGTTTGTAATCTTCACGCTCCAACTTGAGAGGGAGTATTGAGATTCTAGCAGATTCGATACGATTTAGCGTATCCATTCTAAGTTAGGCAGGAATTGATATGATTTGATACGATTTGTTTCGTGGACCTTATATATACTTGTAAACACTTATTAGAATATTAAGATGAATTTACGGTATCAAACTTTTACAGCCTTAATACACGCCTTAAAAGTAGCGATTGCAATTTTTTCTATTATAAAATAAATATAAGTAATTGAAGGTGTGATAATCAATTTAGCATTTCATAATCGTATAGTGCGGAATAAATTATTACATGGTAAATTGCAAATTATCAAATCATATACAAAAAGAGTTGGGAGTTGTATGAATTTGATTCAGTTTCCATTTCGCACTGTCAAAATAATCATCCCAATCTTATCCAAGCTTGAAATTGATAAACATCAGCATAAATGAAAATCTTATCTTTATCTATTTCCTCGGAACAATGCTCATTATTACAATAAATAGTAGGCCTAAATATATCTTGATTCTTGGGAAATACACAATCGCCAAGAAGCCTTCATTATCCACAATTTATTTTAACATCATATTTATTTACTCCGACAAAAAACAATTAATAGAAAATACAGTTATCAAGTCCAAGTTGGACTAGTTGGGCCCAGACCCATTCGGCTATCTTGGGCTGTCATGAAACCTCTTTTATGTATTGGACCAAATTAGAGAATATTACATTATTATGAACTTCAAAAATACAATTCTGGCCCTTTATTAGGAAAAAACACTCATAAAATTCAGAAAGTACAAAAGATGTCATCTTTATAAATTAACAGACTTTAGTGCATGCATGGTGATCTTAACCCTTGCAAGAATGGCCCATTACTCAACAAGCTATCTGAAGTCCTTAACTATTAATCACTATGCAATTCTTTTTTTGGATAAAATAATTAAATTACAAGGATTTTCCCAAAAAAGAATTATACAAAAAGTATGACCATTGAAAGAATGAATCTTGTAAGGTGAACTAAATGTTTTGATACTATTAGAAATCTATAACTATTATAAAAGTGTGAATCTTATGAGAGTGATTTACATTTCTTAACTTTTTTGAAAAGTCTAAAATACCCCTATATGAATATCATATTTTTAAAATAAAGTAAGGACGATTGAGTAAATTTATTATATTGATAGTTAATTTTATTCCTTTAAAACTTAATGTTAGTTCATTAAATACATTATTGTAGCAAATGATTTAATTAATTGTTGTATACATTCAAATTGTATTTTTTTATTGTGTTAGTTCATTTTATATAATTTAATAAAAAATGAATAAATTTATTTATTATATATTACATTTTTGTATTATTATAAATATAAATGTTATTATAAATATACATTTATATTTTTTATTTACATTTACACTTATATTCTATTTATTATTTATTTTATTTATAAAAGCGTGAATTATTTGGATAAGCTACATAATACATTTCTTAATTTTTTAGAATATCAAAAGAACTCCTATATTAATAATTTAAAATTCTATATGTATTTTAAATTTCTATTTTAAAAGCGTGAATGATTTACATCT
The DNA here is from genome assembly GCA_963669365.1 of Verbascum thapsus. Taxonomy (NCBI): domain Eukaryota; kingdom Viridiplantae; phylum Streptophyta; class Magnoliopsida; order Lamiales; family Scrophulariaceae; genus Verbascum; species Verbascum thapsus. Next base: position 20,446,348 of record OY770107.1, read on the forward strand.
CTAAATTTTTTATTTAGACTAAAATAACCCTATAACATAAATTAATTTATCCACAAATTAAATTAATTTTTTAGTTATTATTAAATGAATGTATACGAACTTGATAACTTTGCTCAATGTATATATAATTAAATGGGAACTTGCAAGTAATAGTTAACATTGTTAATATGCATGTATGTGAAGACTATAATAACACTGAAATAATAAATTAATGTTATCCTATAATCAAATAATAAGAATAATTATTATTACAAATATGAATGTACATGAATTTAAAAAATTACAATTTCATGAGTTTGTTCAATGTATATGTTTACTGGATTTTAATATTAGTTATTGTGATGTGATAGGTGCAATTTTTAAATGAACATGAGAGATTCAATGTATATTTGGATGACATTTTTACCTATAACTTAAACTTTTATTCCTAGAAGAATTTTAACAATGTCAGGAAAGAAGAGTTGCATGCTTGTAAGGAAGTATACCATCAATTTATATCCACATAATTCACTTTTAAGAAGGAAGTTTAACAAAACAATCAGAAATTAAACTTTGCCTTGTGGAGTTCGAGGTGTGCTTGTTCGTGTCTGCATTGCATCTACGTTGGCCTGGCGGAAAGACAGATTGCGAGAGATCCTGATCAAGGAACCTTTACTGAATCATGCAGCGCGAACGCGCCTACCTATGGCGGCGGCGCGTGACGATCATACGAGGTGGTGCAGAGGGTTGTAGGATACGTTTTGCAGGTTGTTTAGGTGCGTAAACGGCGTCGTATTGATGGTGTTTGATGGAGTAAAAGATAAACGGTGGATGATGAAGTTGACTAAGATTAGAAACAAATTGAAGCTTTTTTTTTTTTTTTGGAAAATGGAAAAAGAATTAAAATAAATAATTTTTTTTTATTTTCTGGACATGGTATACAAACTTTTATGTTCTTCTCTCTCTCTCTTTTTTTTTTTTTTTTTTTTTCTGTATGTGTTAAATCATGATTATGGAGGGGAATTTTTCATTATGAATCATAATATAATTTCTATTACATTTCGAATATGATTTATATAAGTGACTTCAATAAATTGGGAAACAATATTTGTTCTGGAAAATATTTTGTAAATAATATTGAACTATTTTAATTTGTGCCAACCATGTTTAAACTTTGTGGATCACCACATTGATGGGTTAAATTAAATAATATTTGCATAAATAGCCGAGATAGTATACTTATATTAATTATAAACAATAATAACAAACCATACAATTATATTATATATATTTGTTAATTAATGAGTATTGTATTCTTTTTGTCAATGGTAGTGCAACCGTGCTAGATATGTAGATTGTGTAAGAGTTTAGAAGTTGCAAATGATTTACTTTATCTTTTGTATTTAATTAATTATTATTTGATTGGATTTATATTATGTTTTTTTTTCTTCTCAAAATGATATATTAATGAGATTAGTATTTCTCAAGCACAATGAAATTATGAGGCAAATTGTCCAACTCAAGAAAGAAATAATGGTACAAACAGTTAGAATAAAAATCAAATGAAAAGAATATAAATTGGGAGCACATTTTGATACATTCAAAATTTGGAAGCAACATGAAGTAGTAAAACTTAGAATACGATGTTAGTCCATTCATCTAATAATCTTTTAATGGTCAATTTTATTTTGTGCAATTGTAATCTATATTCAAAAAGTCAAATTAGTCAAATAATTATTATGGGTAAAAGCATGCTGCTAGCTCATATTTATAATTTAGGTCAATGAATGTAATATGTGTTTTTTTTCCTTTTTCATATGAAATATCTTAGTTTAGCAAATAAGTGATCATTACATTAAGTTTGATTCACATCACTTACACAAAATGAATCCAATACAACTTATACATGCATATGGCTATTCAACTTATCAACAAACATCATTTTGCAAGGTGTGACGTTGTATTGCTTTGCCTACAAATATTGATTAACATGACCAACTAAAACTTGAAGAAATTTTATGAAGGACATTCAATGGAGTTGATCCCTCATATACCATTGGATTACCTAATAGTAGGTGATCAAACTACTGTGAAGAGGAAATCTTATTCGATCAGAGTTTTATAGTGATCATGACTCGAACCCATATATACCAAGCTTAATTTTTTATGGAAATTAATATTGAAATATATCAAGGAAAATATGAGTTTCTTTTTTCTTTATATGATTTACTACTACTAAGTAATATGAGTTAGTTTCTTAAAAAATAATTTCTTTAACATTCAATAGTTATTAGTAGATCATGATAAATATATATAGATAATGTTGAGAAATGACTTTATATATTGTCACAACTTATATCTTTATGAATCGTAAATAAAGAGTTATATACAATTAATAAACAGTATATAAATATAAATAACAAACAAAATAATTTAGAATTGATATTCCTCAACTTTAACAATCCATCAACTAAAGGTTAGGAGAAAAATAAAACAATATCAATAATCATAGGAAAATGCATTTTCCATCCTATAACTTAATCAAAGTTGAATTTTGGAATCATTTATTATGAATTTCTTACGTTTAGTCTCGTGACTATAGAAAAGTCTCATATTTAATCTAACCATCAATTCTGTTAGTCAATACCTTGACCAGACTTTTTGAAAAGACATTATCCATAAAAGACACATGAAATTGAGCAGAAACATCAAAAAACTGAATATAATTCTTACATTAATATATTCACATATGAATTCTTCCTAAGCAGTTCGATCAAAATGTTGAACTAATGGAATTGATCATTAGATTTTGGACGGGGAGACTAAATGTGAGATATTTTGGTCAACTCCATTGGTCAATACTTTGATAAGACCTTTTTAGGAGATTGTATATGGATAAAAGCCACATTATATGGACTAAAAATATCATAATCTTGAATATAATCCATGTATGAGTGTATTCATGCAATAATTCTTTAAAAACAACTGATTAAAGTATAGACGAAAGAAGTTCATTATAAGATTATGAACGGTGGGACTAAATACGAGATATTTTAAAAGTAATTGGACTAAATGTGAAAAATTCATAATAAATGCGATTAAAAGTAAACTTGAGCTAAGTTATTAAACGTAAAGTACAATTTTCCCATATATAATTGAATAATTAAAATAATAATAAAGAATTCTATAAAATTAAGTTAAAAACATAGCATCATTAGTATATGACAAACTAAAGTGCTTGTACAAGGTTCAAACGCTCATCTTTTATAATTTTTTTGGGTAAAAATTTACTTGATTCGATTTAGGTATTTTGAATGCTTATTTATTTAGTTCATTATTTTATTTAAAGATTTGTATTAATTTATGTTTTATTCATTCCATTACCTTCAAAAATAAATCAATCAATTTTAGAAGACGAATAATTAATTTTTATATATCTAGCTCTTTGTTTAGGTAAAAGTATTAATAATGAATCTAGATTTTGATGATAACAAAAATCACCTTAGGAAATAAAAAGTAACCTCTCCATTATGTTATAATTATTAGGTATCTAAGTTGCATTTCGCCCTCATGTGAAAATGATTATACGCAAGTAAATCCCATTTATTGAGAAAATAGCCAAAGAAATCCCCAAGTAATTTGTGGGTTGCACATAGTCATTTTCCATTATTACAGTCTAAACACATTAATTTTTTGTGCTTTGCCATTATAATCCTCAATTTGGTGAATATTAATTTAGTTTTTGTAATGAATCATTTATAGGAAATTGTTAGAATCACCAAATAAATCCCTACGTAATTTTAAATGGTAAATAATTCATGTCCATTATTATGGTCTAACACCGACATTTTTTTTTTCCTTTTCTATTATACTCCACATTTTGGTGAATATTACATTTTTTTTATGTATTTCCAATCGTTGGATTATTTATAATAATTATAGTATTTTGTTTTATTCATTTTTCTTCTGAGAAATATAACATGTAAAGAAAAATTAGAAGAATAAAGTTTATATGAAATCCAGTAAAAATCTAGAGAAAATAAAACCAATTTCAATAAAATAAAAAATGTATAAAGTTTTGAAAAAATCTGAAAAATATTGAAAATAAATCAGCAAAATAAAAAGAAAAAAAGAAGAGTAAAAAAATTCTATAAAATAATTAAAAAATTGATATAGAGCACGAGTGGTGAATGAGGCGAACAAGTCATGGTAGATTAAAATATGGTATGAGTGGAATGCGATGGCGGATAAACGAGAGCAGGGAGAGGATGATGTTGAATGTCTTTTATAGAATTTTCATTGTCCCAAGGGGTGACGAACATGATTTTTCCCCAAGGGCAACCACATGTCTATCATGATTCATACGAACCAACCAGACTTGGATCGACTTGACGCGGAATTCTCAAGGTCAACTTCAAATTGGATAATAGATGGATATCCTTAACCCAAATTCGACTGCTACATTAATAAACCTCAGTATTAATAACATTGACCCAATAAAATCAACGAATACGAACCTCGGAATGAATTTATGATGACGCTATAAACGTGATGGAAAATCATTTGATAAGTTAGGAATGAACGCCATAGATATAAAATTCAATAAATTCAAAAGCGTTCTTAGAGAACAACGAGAGTTAAAACTCACAAGTTTATTTGAAAAATATACTATATGTTATTGACGAAATTGTCGCCTATTTATAAGCAAAAAATACAAGAGTTTTAATTTTGAAATGAATCCTAAAAAGAAGGATATCAATCCAAATCAATATTTTTCTTATCCAAACAATTAATAAAATCTATCTAAATCTAAAATAAACGAAAATACAAAATCTAATATAACTGAAGATATATTCGCAATAATGACATTCGAGTGTGAAAACCAAATGAATATGATCACCCTGATTCTTTACCTTTGTTTGTTTCTCCATCACACATATTTTTTATGCGCAAACTACATAATTTCATGAAAACTGTAATTGAGGTTAAAATAAAGACACATTGAATAGACATGAAAGAAAAATAAAATATTGCAGTTGTTTTAAAATTAAAGGAAAAAATGAATAAAAAAAATTAAAATCGACATAGGTATCCATTTTCTATTTGGATTATAATGAAGAGATGGTTCCAAGTGCACAAAGAACTAACCGAAAATAATAAAAGAACATGTGACAAATAAAAGTTAAATATGATAACAAATCAATAAAGCATGAATATGTAAGAATTTATTTATTCACATTATTATTCATATTTCAATTTTCAATCAATTTTGTTCTTTATGCATTGATTTATTTTTTTATACCAATCAATATTGAGCTATTCAAATAATTATATTTTATCGAATAACAATTCTTTCATTAAATTATTGGTAAAGTTTCAAATCTATAATATATATTTTCATAATTGAAAAATATTTATATACGTTTTAACGAGGTCACATAATGAAAACTAGAATAACCATGCAATAATAAATTATTCTTATCTTTTAATATAAAAATAATAATTATTGTTATTACTACATAAATGAATGAGAATAAATCATTCATTTAAAATTATAAGTTCACAAGTTTGTCCAATGTAAATGTTTAATGGAGTCCAATACTAATCTTCAATTGTTAAAACTTATTTATAGCCAATGGAGTTGAGATGAGTGTGGATTAAGAGGAAAACAAAAAAAAAGAAGATTGTGACATCTAATAAAATCAAATTAGAGTAGTGATGATGCACAAATATGGGAAACGACACGACACGGACACGGACATGGACACAAGATACGTCATTTTTCAAATAGATATAAGACACAAAATGACACTAATATATGTATATATATAAATTAATTGTTTTATAAAGCTGTGTGTCAGAAAAAACTACTCACACTTAGTATTCAATAAGTCAATAACAGATGAAAAATAAAATAATCATGTTTTCAACACAAAATATAATATAACAAAAGTAAATAATTGTACTGTTCAAATTTTTGAAACAAATAAGTGAAATAAAAATCAAACATTAATCGTCATACAAATAAAGAAAATAATAACAGTCTAAACTTCTATTTTGGTCAAATATCAGAATCATTGACGTTCTTCATAACCAACTTCATTGACAAACAAGTCATGTTCCAATTCTGGTTCATCAAGAGTGAGATTTGCAATCTCTTAAACTTCAACATTATCACTCGACTTAAAAGTATATCCATTTACATCCCACATTTTTGGTCGCACCTTTCATATATTTTTGTGTATTTTTTAATAAAATGTGATTTTTTGACTTTAGAATTTCTATACTTTTGTATTTTATATTTTGACCTCAAAAGATTTAGTTTTATTGAAAAAAAGGTGAACACTCATGTCCTAAATGTGTCGGACACCCACATTTTAATAAGGGTAAAGTGCACTTCACCCCCTCGAAAAACTTGTATTTTGCACTTTCCTCTCTAAAAATACAAAAAAAGAAGACATCACCCCTTAAAAATTTTAAACACAAAAAAGGTTGACCCCTTGATATAAGTCAGCCCGATAACTGGCACTTAAAATTTGATATATGTACACTGTGGATAGAGAAAAGTGATAAATATATATATAAGTATTTAAACAAAATTGAGTTTATGGTTAATCTTGTCATTCTTATTCTCAACTTGCTAATCAAATATTTTACAATTTAATTAATTAATTAAAGTTTATAGTTTCTTAATATTTTTAATGAAATTCTTACAACAAATCATTAAACCAATTAATATGGCGTATTAAACTTAAAATAATACTATTACTTATGTTACTACTACTTCAGATACTTATTGTGCCAGAAACTTTTATTTTTATTTTTATTCAATACATGAATCAGCCGTGTTCGACATGTGTCCAAAGCATATCGGAGGCATATCAGTATCCGAAAACTATACCATACAACCTTATGTTTTCAGAATGTTTGTACTTTATAAAAGAGTACTAACTTGCTTTTAAATAAGATTAAAAGTACTTTATTTATATTTTATAAAATTTTCATTAAACTTTAAATATTGAAGCTCAATTTAATTTATTTATGAAGTGTGGCTTGAAAAATTCAATTTTATTTATTCAAGTATTCAAATCATGAAATTACTTCAATAAGTTTGTAAACTCACGTGCAACGCACGTGTTCTTTACTAGTAACTTAAAACGTCACTATCTAGATTGCTTGTCATAGATGGCCTATTATGTTTGTTCTTCTAATTACGCGATCCATTAAGAGATAAATGACCATCCCTAAATAGAATTCTTAACATCCAATTAGCAAATATCGTATATGATACTAAGAGATTGGTGATGCAATTTTATAGGTTTGTATTAGTGGACGACACTTGATTTGCTCCCTATCTATGAATCTAAACTATGGATGCTGATTTAGGTCGAAATAAACGAACTAAATCAAGCCGAGCCACAGAGATACGACCCAGCTGTAAGAGAGATTATAGACTGCACTCAGGTCCAACCCAAGTTGTCTACGTACCGTTCTTAAGGATCAAGTCAAACGTAGTTCAAGGTTTATAACGAGGATCGTAATGATGACACGATAGCTCGGTAGTAGAGGGGATACGTACTAACAAATCTCACCTCACCGGTCCCGTTTCCCAATGAACAGTGCCAGTATTTATAGAAAGTCCACATTGTACGGACGATATCAGTGTACGTATGTTTGTGTTGTACATGTGTTCTTGACGTATGGGCATGATATGTCCGGTCCTTTAATGTACTTGACCCGTACATTAAAAACACGTGAGTCTTGTAGTGTTTTGCAAATAAGAAGCTCCTAGGGACTTAGGATGCAATTTCAATCCACGTAAGCCCTAGTTCTCTAATGGGCTCTTGGTTGTATCCTTCGTTATCAATAATGGGTTGTTTAGATCGTGGACTTAGTATTCATACGAGCCATATCATCTACTCAGTATTCATACTATTAGAAATAACTTAAAACATCACTATCTAGATTGCTTGTCATAGATGACCTATTATGTTTGTTTTTCTAATTACACGATCCATTAAGAGATAAATTAACATCCAATTAGCAAATATCGTATATGTATTGTTAGAGAATCATGTTTTAGAATAATAATTTTCCATATTTTATTGCTTATTTAGATATATGGTAATATATTATATATAGGTTAATAATATTTTATTTCCTTGTTTGTAGGGTAGGTTAGGGTAAGTTATGATATCGTTAGATTCTCTTGTAATCCTATATATACGTTCCATCATCAATAATATTATTTACGGGGTTTCATATTATTTAACATGTATGATACTAAGAGATTGGTGATGCAATTTTATAGGTTTGTTTTAGGGGACGACACTTGATTTGCTCCCTATCTATGAATCTAAACTATGGATGCAAACTGTCATATGATTCCATTAAACAAAAATAAAATAAAAGGATTTTAAAATATGAAAAAAGCACAATAAAGAGGAAAGAGGAAGAATGATTAAGCCAAAAAGAAGAATATAACAGCCCTATGTTTGTTAGGTGTTACTAGTTGTTCCAAATTAATGAGCTAGCTAACCCCAAAGAGAATATGTTGCAATCACCAAACCCATCAATCATTAAAATTATTAGATGCTTTTAACCCAGCTTAATTGATAGGATTGAAATATTTTTTTATAATTGGTTACTATTCTTAAGGTGAAATCAGTTCATGTGAACAAATTACAAGCCCACATGTTAATAACAAATTATGAGCACCTCGCAAATACGTGTTAGAACCGATGAAATTTGACAAAATTAAGGCCTCACCAATACTAAGATGCCAACTTTTTTAAATTATGAATTGTCATACATATGAAATCTGTATCAAACACAATCCAAGTGGCAAATAAAAACTTTGTAATTAAAGATTTTGTTTGACCTTGTACAGCTGGCGTCCAATCAGCACCAGCTGTACATTATAAACACTGCAAAGATAACTGTTTTATCCCTTCCTCAACGTCCCAGTCCCACCATTAGCCGTTATATTAATACGACACACAAACGAATTATAGAGAGAGAGAGAGAGAGAGAGAGGATTAGGGTTTTCCGATAACCTAAATCAGCAATCTCTCTCTGTGCAGAAACCGCCAATCAAAACCTAAATTAGGTTTTTTGCGGCGGAAGAATTAACACCTCGATCTCTTCTTTTCGATCGATTAGAAAATGGCGCAATCCACACCGGAATCCTCGCATGGAGATTCCAACGATGATATTCATGAAACCGCATTCCTCAACCGCGGATGCTGTTCCTTTTTGAAATTCCCCTGTTTCAATTCTTGTCAATCCGATGTTTGGGAGCGAATTTCAACCGAACAACAAGAGATCAACAGCAATAATAATCAGAGCTGGTGGGATAAAGGTATAAGCAAATTGAAAAAGGTACGGGAATGGTCGGAGCTCGTTGCCGGCCCCAAATGGAAAACGTTTATTCGTCGCTTCAATAAAACCGGTAACCGGCCAAAGCAGGGGAAATTCCATTACGACCCCTTGAGTTATGCTCGAAATTTCGATGAGGGCCCTGGTCAAAACGAGGATGACCGGGTTTTCCGAGACTTCTCGTCACGCTTTGCGGCGATCCCTGGGCAGACCGGTCAATTGAAGGATGCTCCCGTCTTTCACGTGACAACCACGTTGGCTAACTCACGGTTGGTGACGTGACCATGATGGTTTGTTGCTGGTTAATATTTTTATTTGGTCATATTATTTTACATTGTCTTAAATTCCATTTATTCATAGTTTTGATACTTGAAGAATGTTAGTCTACTTCAATTTTGGAAGGGAAAAAAAGAGACTGGACATCTTAATATGGGGGTTATAGAAATAAGTTTAAGATGCTTTGTTGTAACATTCGACTAGGTATCTTATTTTTGTAATTTGTTGTTGTAATTAGTTATACTTTTTGAGAGATATGTATGATTTGTTATATAGTAGTGAGATTTGTGCTCCTTGGCTATGATATTCTGAGCCAATATCTTGTTTGGCATGGACATTATTCACGTTATCTCTGGTTGAATTCTAATGTAGAGTTGAAAAGACAACGGCCTTATTACAAAGCCATGATCCAAGCCTTAACATTTACAGAAACCATTTTGTTGTGTGAACCCATAGGCATACTGAATAATTTCTACTATTATCTGAGGAATTATTTCTTTACTTGTATATGTTTTTAGTTATTACTTATTTTCCTAGTCTGAATTTGTCCTGGGAATAATTTCATCATGAGTACAAGGCCGGCTGGAGATGCAGGCAGCTCCGAATGAGCCATAAGTGGGTTTCATATAACTTGAATAATCAACTAATTATATATATATATATCATCTAGGGGTGGCATGTGGCAATTGGGTTGATTGGGTCGGGTCCATTTGGGTCGGGTTCAAAATGGGTTGGGTTCAATTGGGTCTAATGACAAGATACATGCATTATTATTGGACCCAACAATGACCCAATTATAAAACCAATAAGGACCCAATTATGAACCCAACAAGGACCCGAATTTTGAATGTATGATATTTTAAATAAGGTTAGCATAATTTTACATAAAATGCACATTCTTTACACACACATTTCACACTTTCTATACATAATGCACACATTTTATATATATACATATTTTTTACACACATGATATGTTTTTTACACACTTTTTACACATACTATATACATTTTATATAAAATACATATTTTTTACACATATGGTATATTTTTTACACACACTTCACACTTTTTACATATATTACACACATTTTAAGATCGATTTATGTAACATAACTAATAAATTTGGACACAATTTATGTTTGTTTGAAACTCAACTCGAACATTAGTTAGAAAACAATAAAGTATGTGTAAAAATATTAATTACTCGAATTTTACGAAATGCTTCTGTTAAGATACGAATTCAAAAGAAAGCTTATTTGCTTGTCATAAATATAAATGAAGTATTAGGTGTAATATGATTAATTTGATTTAGAGCACCTAAATATTGCAAGTGTTTGGCCATTGTCTTGGCCATAAAATGTTTGGACATATTGTGATTGATTCAAAATTTTAAAACTTTTGTGTGTTAAATTATTATTTTGTTAGATTGTTTGGGATAAAGATGTTTAAAATATTTCCATATTATTGGAACCCAAATAATCTCCGTCTAAAAAGCAAATTGAAAACAATAATTGAACTATATATATATGCATGTGAGCTTACAGATTTCTAATTACAAATAAGCATTTTTTTTGTTCAAAATATCAATAATACAACACAATAAAAACGGTTCCTTTATTTCCAAGTAAGAATAGGAAGAAAATATTTCAATTTCTAAACATTATGGAGTGTTGGTTTAAAATTTCAGCTATAAATTATTGAATACTTTTATACCAGAATTAGTTTTTTTCTATATAGATATTGTAAAATGATTATTAGTGGTGTTGAATTAATTGTTCACCAATTTAATGATCGTGACTCTAAAACAATGATTATAAATCCAGTGCTGGGACAAAAAAAATTGAGCTGTGGAGTGCACTACATATTTATGTATTAATTAAGAAAGAGAGTGGATAAAACTAAATATTTCTCTTATTTAATTACTGGAAATAATAATAATTGAGAACAATACTATATTATAGTATAATATAATGAAGAAAGTCGATTAATTACTTTTATGATAAAATATCAACACATCGAGTACCTACCCATTGAGGACCCGGTTTGGACCCAAATTGGATCCAAATTGGGCTCAATTTAAAACCCAGTTGGACCCAAATATTATTAAAAACCAACTCAATTGAAACTATAATTTTAAAATACTAGGACCCAAACCATTGGAAACATAGTTAGGTTTGGGTCCAAATATATATTTGGACCCAAATTGCCACCCCTAATATCAACCCGTCTGAATCTTATAGTTTGATTAAGATTGAACAATTGCTTAGAAGTTAGAATTATTAATGTTGACTTAATTTTATTTATAAATGCCTCAATTATAAAACCCTATATGCACTGACACGCGCACGACAAAACACTGACACGAAATACGGCATTTTAAAAATATTAAGACACGACACGGCCTCGATACTTTTGATAAAATGTGTTTATATATATCATATATATATGTGTGTTTATTAATTTACGTTAAAATATATAATATTAGTCTTTTGATTCTAATTTAAATGATTGGTTAGAAAAATAAACTATAAAAATGACTATTGTAAATTATAAATTTGTATTTATTTTATAAAGTTATATATGTTTGAAAGAAGAAAAAGAACTTCGGGTTTCACAATCATAAAAAATAAGTGAAATAATATTAAGTGTCACAAATAACGCCTACATAGTAGACATACCATCTAACTGCGTCCATTAGAGTGTTTATATTTTATTTTTTTATTTTATTTAAGCAGACAAATTTAGTTTTCTATTGGACACAATGTCGGAGAGTGTCGGAGGAGTGTTGTGTCTGATGAGGTATCCGACACAATATATTGTGATTTTTTGAAGTGTACATGCATCATAGATAAAATCTCAATGCGATTTATCAGAGAGTCTTGACCAATTTGAAAGATCAGTTAATGTAGTTGAAAGAACTGAATTTTCGGCTGTTCGATCAAGTAAAGGAAACTTAATGGAATTCATAATTTTGTCAATCCTTGTCTAAATATTCAGGAGCTAAGATCATTCCAATGCTCCCTTTCGCCATGCATAAACTAAACCAACAATTAAGATAAGCATGAAAATTAAAGCTTTTATAAATACGAAAACACCCAATACATCGAAACTCATTGCCCATGAATAAAGAAAACCCGTTTCAACATCACCTTGAACTGGGTCACAAGGATAATTCACCCTCATGGACTCATCTGAACCAATGAAAGGTCTGTAAAGAAATCGTAACAAAATATAAAATTGAAACTATTAAAACTAAATTTGAAATCACATGTCAGATTAAGACAAAAAGGTACGTGGGTAGATTCTGGTATAATCAGTTTAGCTGTCAGTGACACAGTGGCTTTGATGTGGAAGGCCGGCCGGCCCCAACTCATTTTCTTTTGTTTTAATATAATTATCATATTATACATTGTGTGACATCCAATTTTCCTTTTGTAATAGCTATTTATCTTACTTCTTAAGAAATCTTATCGAATTTGTTGATAATCATAATTTGTCTATTCTTTTTTTTTCCATATTTTTGGCTTTTTCTCAATGAACTAAATTCTTGACTAGTTGATAATTAGGTAAATAAGAATAAACCCATGTTATTGATTGATAACTTTTGATGGGGAAAAAGATACTATTGAACAGTTGGGAATGATTTTATCGAAATTAATTAAGAGATAAGCAAATTTCATTCGGTTGGCTAAGGATAAAGTGCAAGGAAAAATGGTATAACATCACAAGTAATTAGTCATGATAAAAAGGGGATTTTAATATGATTAACACTAATTTATAAGTAGTAATGCAGACCAAAAAGAAAAAGAAAAGAATACAACTAGTAAGATTATTTTGTTGAAAATAAAAAAAGTGCCACATGGGAAAAACACAATGGACCTATTGCAAGTGAGCACAAGAAGCTTTGAATAATAAAAAAAAAGTTGCCATCAAAAGGAAATGAATTTATCTCATACAACTTTCATGGATCCCACCACACTGTCCCAATATATTCAAATATACAAAAGGGTGTGGTCACACTATCCAAAAAGGGTTAACAAAGTAATGTGAAACAATGATAAAGAAGAAAAAGAGTGAAAATAATTGAAAAACTAAAGAAAAATGATATATACGGTCTGAATATTATCAACGCCTATTTTGAAAATGTAGATGTAATAAATCTATAAAATAAAAATAAAAAAATTCTTAACAAAATTAGGAGAAAAAAAATTAAAAATATATAAAAAAAAATGATATATAACATCATTGGAAACTAAAAAAACAAAGTAAAAGGCAAAGCTACCTGATCTAGTTCATTACTTTATGGCTGACTAAGTCTAACCCAGCATGCATTTTAACAAATTTCATGAATCCCCTACACTTTTTATGACACAAGATTCAATACATTATGAGACTATTAGTAAAATTAATAACCCTTTTGACTGATACATTGCACAAAACTGAATTTGCCATAATACATGTGATTGGTAATAAAAGAAATTTAAGTCTTATTAGGATGAACAAATAGACACTTAATATATAACCACAATTCAAATCCAGCACTGAAAAGACAGCTTTCAAACTTTTATCACATCTGCTAATGTCTAATCCCCATATTTCAAATCTTCCATTGTATAAAAACAAATTCTTAATCCAATTTTAAGAAACTGTTTTGATTTGGCTGTCAGTGATTGGATGGGCTAAAATCTATATGAGTTACAAATTACCAATTCAGTCGATGCAATCTAGTGTTCTTAGACAACAAGATCTATCCAAAAGAAAACATCCACAATTCACTTTAAAATGAAAAAGGAAACATTGAAAATCAAAAGGAATAATTATTCATGCATCAATTATGTATATCTCCATATGCCACAAACTATTTCCAAATTGGATAGTGAAATTTTTCATAACAAAAGAAAGCCAATACTACTTATCACTGATTGATAGATCGAAAATAAGAAAATAATACAGTACCATCGTTTCATACGCCTGATGATTTATGCATCCATGTTAAGTCCAAGTTAGGTGAAGTTTCATTCTCCAAATGTTCATCTGAAGAACTTGCAAATTTACCCTTCTTTGACCATAACCAAATCTTTGAAACAGAATAGCTATCAGTCTTTGTACCAATATTTATCCTCTTTCCTTCTGTATCATTACAACATTCCTTTGTCCCTTTCGATTCAAGCTCAGCTCTGTTATTGGCCAACGCCACTTTAAGTTTAGCATCACCAACTACATACTGGTAAGAACCCATTGAGTAGCATCTTCTAGCATCCAATTTACTACTGCTAGTCTCTCCAGTTGCTTCCCCTGCAGTTTCATCCAATTTCCTGAATTTACCAAGCCTAACAGGGAAAATGCCCTTTTCTGTCGCAACTTCCTCGATCTCCACTTTCTTTTGACCAATTGAGAACCCGTTTTCCCCAAAACCGGAACATCCATCTTCTTCCCTAAAATCATCATAATCAAAGATGGGATTTTCGATCGAGAATCCAGGGCTAAAAAGGGTATTTCTACAAAGAGGGCAAGTTGAATTCGACAGAAGCCAAGTATCAATGCATTTGATATGAAAAGCATGGCTACACATTGGAAGCAATCTCAATTGATCGGATTCGGAAAATTCACACAAACAAACAGCACAATCAAAGGGCTCCTTTGGACCCACAACCTCCTTATAAGAAAAAACAGGCAATGCATCTATAAAAGCTTGATCTAAACCAGAATCATGTAAATGGAAGAGCTGTTGCAGCTGTCTTTGAAGGGCATCAGAAGTAGAAGCCTCCAAATTTCTATTAGACTCAGAGGATGATGGGTTTTTGGTGAGAAATCTTACAAGCAAGTGAAGAAGGCCAGATATGAAGAAAAGAACAGCTAAAATTACTATAATGAAAAGAACAGCTGGGCTGATTTTTGGTCCCTGTGAAGATGAAGAAGAGCTTGATTCTCTGTGGAAAGTATTGTCAAATGAGGGCGGTGAAGGCAAAATGGGAGGTGGGTATGTCAAAACGCCACCGTTTTGACTGATTTGATGCTGAATCCAAGATATTTTCAAATGGGCATGGGCATGCCCAAAAACCCATCTTTGTCCTTGCATTTCTCTCATTAGACAAACCATTTCAACAAACACATAAACTCTGCCCACTCATTTTCTGAACAAAAAACCAAAAATAAAACATCCACTTCTTTTTTCTTCTTCCAAATTAACACAGTAGGCTCAAAACGATTCACACTTGCACCAGCAAAGATCAAATATTTATCCTCCAATTTTGTTCAAAAATGAGTGGAACACTGCAAGGATACAGCAGCAGGTGGTCTGGTGCTAATAAAGTAACAATTTATTCGTTTTCAGACAGAAAACCCCAAGAAACAGATTGTTCAATAATGTGAAAAGATGATGACAGCAGAAAATTTATAAAGATTGAGTCTTTACCTACTTTGATACCGAAGAAGCAAAACCCATTAACAAATAATTACCATGGACCCCCTTCTTGCAGCTGCAACAAAACCCTAAATACACAGCTTTTGGTTTTGGAATCTTACGCCCCTTTTATATTATTACTCAGAAATAAGAGAAGTTTAATAGGGAAATCTTTCTACTCTCTCTCCTAATTAAAAGTAAATATTATACTCATAAATATACAGATATACAGCCAAGATTTCAGCCTATATGTTTATGTTAACATCCCTATCTATGTTTTATACAGAAACACTGTGTGTATGTGTGTGTATGCTAGTGAAAAAAGATGGGTTTTTAGAAGCCATTTGAAGCCAAAGGGTCGTCACCAGTTTCCACTTTCCAGACTGAAGGTAAAGTACGCCAAAAAAGACCCCATTTCTATTTTCTATAGAAAAAATAATAAAAGAAAAAGAGATTTATTCAGATTGAGATACACGCGCCATTGGAGCACGTGAGATGTTTTAGTCAACATTTCGCCGACAAGTTGCCTTATCGTATTGCAAAAGAATGTGGGCCTAAGGTTAATTCAGGACTAAGATCGTAGGCCCACTTATATGGGCTGAGATTACGGTTACTCAACAACTAATTTCGATTTAAGTTTTAAAAATGATAATTTAATGCGGGAATTATTACGTTTAACTTATTGCTATCCTTTAATTCGCCTCAATTATGATTCCATATTTATTTAGGAAAAAATTCAAATTTTGAACTTTGTACTCAACATTTTGTGTCAGTATAAAGATCCGATTATTGATCCTAGAATTATTTATGAAAAATATGACTTTTTAATTATATTCTCTGTAATTTTTTTATCACTTATGCGACTTAAAGAAAAATAATCATCAAGCCTTCTTTTTCATATACTGAATAATTATGATGAAGAACATAAATTAAAGATTCTTTTTATAAAATTATATGATATAAAATTTGAATTTTTATAGATATAACATTGTGTCGAATACGCTTGCGTAACATTTCTTAAATGCTTGTGTGTGGCACATTGCTTGTGTTGTACTTTGTTGGAATGTGGCTTAGAAGGATTGATTATAGAAAATTCCTCAAATTTAAGTCATTATTATATAGGCAATTAGGTGTGAGCATATAGGGTCACATCTCCGTAGTGGGCTTTTTTGATATAACCCCCCGAGGTATGTAGCTTTGGCAAACAACCCCCGAGGTTTGAAATTTTGGTAAACAACCATTTCTGGTTAGTTGACCGTTAGTCAACAGTTAAGGTCATGGGCAAAATTGTAATCTAATAATACCAAACAAATATATTAATTTTCAATGTATTTATTTGGAATTAACAAAATTAATATATTTGTTTGGTATTATTAAATTACAATTTTGCAAATTAATAAAATTAATAAAATTAATATATTTATTTAATATATTTGTTTGGAATTATTAAATTACAATTTTACAAATAAACAAAATTAATAAAATTAATATGTATTTATTTTCAATGTAATATTAATATATTTGTTTGGAATTATTAAATTATAATTTTGCAAATAAATCAAATTAATAAAATTAATATATTTACTTAATATATTTGTTTGGAATTATTAAATTACAATTTTACAAATAAATAAAATTAATAAAATTAATATGTATTTATTTTCAATATAATTCCAAATAAATACATTGAAAATTAATATATTTGTTTGGAATTATTAAATTACAATTTTGCCCATGTCCTTAACTGTTGACTAACGGTCAACTAACCAGAAATGGTTGTTTACCAAAATTTCAAACCTCAGGGGGTTGTTTGCCAAAGCTACATACCTCGGGGGGTTATATCAAAAAAGCCCCTCCGTAGTCAGTACTCACAAGCAAAAGTGTTGGTTATGGTGCAAAGCAAAATAAGTTTATTAGATATGTTGGTTATGGTGCAAAGCAAAAGTGTTGGTTATGGTGCAAAGCAAAATAAGTTATGGTGCTAAATCATTTTAGGTTGTTCATAATTTGTTCGTAATTGACAACAGAAGAGGCCAAATAGACATTATTTTAAGGGGTCGAAGTTGTAACCAAAGTCAAAAGATTCACCATGTTCGTCTACACTAGTGTGTTACCCTTCAAGTATTTAATTTTATAATGAATGGATATAAGATAAGATAAAATACAGACATTTCTTTTTTTTGCAAATTCATCTACTATAAATATATTTGTAAAGTGTAACATAGAAACAAACTACTGTAAAAACTCTATAAATTATACTCATGAAACCACCAAAATTTATTAATTAAAAGAGTTATTAATTAATCGATAAATTAATAATTATTAATTTATATATTAATTAATATTTTATTAATTTATAATGAAGTACTCAATTTACAAACACCTTTCAAACTTGCACTTAATTATTGTACAATGCATGTAGGGAATATTGCATTTTTGGTACACTAATGTGGCATGCACGTTTATTTGGTACACTAATATGGGGGGTGGCAATTTGGGTACATTATTGTGGGGTAGGTCTGGCAATTTGAGTACAAATTTCGCCGAAAAATTCGATTTCAGCCGAAATATTCGATTTTGACTTTCAATTTGGGGATTTTGACCAAAATTGGGGGGTTTTGACGATATTGACCAAAATTGAGCTAATTAATTGATTTTTGGGGGAAAGATTGACCAATTTTGACTTATTGTGAAGGGAATAGAATTCTAATTTACCAATTTGCCCCCCAAACCCTATTTTAATATCATCTTCTTTTTCATCTTCTTCATCTTCTTCATTGAGGATAAATTTTGACTACCACCACCACATCGGCGCCGCCACCACTACCACGTCGTCGCCGCCACCACCACCGCTACTAATTTTACCCAATCTCCGATTTTACCAATTTAACTTCATTTCATCACCATCCACCACCACCACCATTGTCACCAACCACCACCACCACCATCGTTACCAACCACCACCACCATTGTAATATAAAAAATTAGACATTAAAATATGAAATCTTCTTACTCGAGTTTAGACATTAAAATACTTAATTTAACTATTTGTTACAAAAATTTATATTTTATTTTCCTTAATTTTTCCACCACCATCCCGCCACCGCCGCCGTTGCCGCCGCCATCACCACCGTGTTACTGCGTTGACGCCGCCATCACCACAACCACTACCACTGTCGCCGGAGAAAAAATCTTTCTCTTCCCGTCCCAGGCATTCTTTTGCGAAATAAGGGCTTGCTTTCTGTAATTTTTATTATACCTTTCTAATTTACCTTAAATCGTATTCTCCCTCTTACTTTGATTCAGAAATTGATTGCTCATTTTAGCTACTTAAATTTCAAGAAATATGAAAAGATTTCGTCTTTTCATAAGAAAGTTAAAATCTGGGTTTTTAATTTTCATATATTTCTTTATATTCTTGATGGTCGGATGTTGGGGTGCGGTGGTGAGTGGTGGGGGTGGTGGTGGTGGTGGGTTGGTTGGGGGTGGCAGTGGAGGTGGGTTGAGGGTGACAATGGTGGAGGAGAGATGAAGAAGATGGTTTATCAAAAAAGAATGGAATAAAAAAATAAATCAAAATTCTCAATAAATAAAAAAAATAGAAAAATAAGTCAAAATTCTCAAATTCGGTCAAAATTCCCAATTTTAGTCAAAATTAATTACATTTCAGGCAAAAATCGAATATTCCGGCTGAAATCGAATTTTCCGGCGAAATTTGTACTCAAATTGCCAGACCTACCCCACAATAATGTACCCAAATTGCCACCCCCCATATTAGTGTATCAAATAAACGTGCAGGCCACATTAATGTACCAAAAATGCAATATTCCCAATGCATGTACGTATATCAAATGAAGGGCACAATTTGAAAGAACCCTTCAATCTCCCACCTTATTATGCTTCTTGTGTTCAATGTGTATCACCTTATGGACATTAAAAAATATTTTCTATATAAATACAACATCAAGATATGCTAACACATTGAATAATTTTTTGTTGAGCTATGAGAAAACAACACCAAAAGTTCTTACAATAATAAGAAAAATTAGAGACGAGATTCAATATGTAATTGATTTCAACGAAAAACAAAAGACCATTGAGTCATTTTTCAAGAAATCTTTATAAATCATTCATATAATACATGTAATATGCTGTATATATGAAATTATTAATTTATATTTTATACGGGGTCTATAGAAACTATCAAAAATGTATTATCTTATAATTTTAGCGAATTATCAATTTAGCACCCTATCCCCGAGTTGGGACCAACCAAAAATATTATCTTAGAGAGTTTATTAAATAATCGAGCATTAATGTAACGAGTTTCTACTGTATGCTACATAGGCAAACTTTACAAACGCTTTTGTTTAAGTCTTTTCTATTAAATCCATATGTCCACACATATATGATTTTTGTCTTGCATGAACTAAAATTAGAGGGTGTTCGGCTAAACTTATAAGCTCTTTTAAACATTTTATAAGATGTTTGAGAGCTTATAAGCTATCAAAAAGTGTTTGGATAATTTATTTAATAAGAGCTTATAAGACCAAAAAAATAAGATGTTTGGATTTTATAAGCTAATAAAAAATAAGTTAGCCAAATCCACCTTATTTCAAAATCTTAAATTTTGGATGTTGTTTATATTTTTAAAAGACACAAATAACCCTAGTTAATTTTCTCCTTTCCAATAATACCTTTCTCCGAAAAATATTTATTTTTATTATTGCACAAATTCTCTCGTATAACATTTGAAATTATCTTATAAGTCAAATAGACTTATTTTATCTAAACACTTAAGATCTTATTTTTTAAATAAGACCAAATATCTTATAAGCTCTTAAAACATCTTATAAGATGTAAGAACTTATAATATGTTTTAAATAAGTTTAGCCAAACACCCTCTTAGTCAATCACTCATTTAAGATGTTCACAAGAAATGTGAGAGAATGATTTTGTTTCCTAAAGTCAATTATCATAAATGATTCTAGTTAATCTTTTTACTCTTCTTCATTAGAATAGCCATTAGGGAGAGTTGAATCCAACCATTATTAGTTTGAGTTTAACTAGTTCCCTAAAGTCAATTATCATTAATGAACTCGATTAATTAATTATTGATTTTTTTTAGACACCACAATAGTCATTAGACCTTAGTTGAGACTAGTATTCAAACCACTATATATTTTAATTTTAAGTTGTTATATTTTTTTTGCTAAATGTATTTATTTTAAGTTGATTGATTTGTCTTAAAGCTTAGTTAATTGAATTGAGTTCTAAGAAATTGCCACCAATTGTTTCCTCTCCAAATTTTGAATTGCTTAAGAATGGCTTAATACGAGTTTAATTTGTTATATATTTATATCTAATATATACACATGTATTATGAAGTCTATAGTATAAAGAAAAGACTCTATGTGTATTATCTTTTAAAAAATAAATCAATGCTCCCTCCCTTTTTAAAAGAAGGTCCTATGCATGTTATTAATTTACTAGAATAATAAATATTTAAATTTGATTTTTTATATATATGACCGCAATCTAATATATAATAGCTTGGTTTCACTTATTACATGAAACAATATAAGGGAATTTGGCTGAGTTGATAAGTTTTTTAAAATGTCTTATAAGTTATATTGAGCGTATAAATTGTTATGTTGTGTTCGATAATTTTTTGAATAAAATAATGTATAAACTCTCACAATAAACTGTTAGAAACCCACTTATTTTTCAGCAGTTAATAAAACAGAGAGCTTATAAGCTCCAAAATATATTATAAGGACCAAAGTTTATAAGGTTAATCAAACACTCTTTAAATTATTATTAGATACATTGTTACACGATTGTATAATATAGCATTTAGATAGGAGAAAGGTACCATTGACAATCATAAATAGTACAACTATAACCACTTTCATTGAGCCACACTTGTGACAAATCACAAATGTCAATGCCACCATAAAATTTATAATTGACTATAGCTGAAACATAATTAAATGGTGGAGTATCAAAATCCAAACATTAATATCCTTTTGCTAAAATAAATTGTTAGGTTAATTTCTTGTTGGGCTATCATAATTATATTCTTGACCACTCTTATCTTTTGATAATGACCACTCAATTTGGAAGAAAATGCGCATTATAATTATGTGCTCTTAAGAAAGTTGCCTGTTTGTACCTTGTATATGTATGTATGTATTAAAAAGGGACATTTTGGAATTCCGAAAGTTGGTATTCTAGTCATACCACCAAATAAAACAACTTCAGCCGACTACCATTATTAGGCCAATTTAGTGAAATCATCCAATTTGTTTTGGGTTGAGGACGAAAAATAATGACGTGTAATAGGCAAGGTTCAAAGTATCGATTCATACTTAAGTTTCGGGTTGTTAAATATTTGAAACGTTTTGGAAACGTTTCGAAAAAATAGGAGAAAAATTGCAAAAACGAGAAAAAAAGACAGAAACAATATGAAAAAAAGTAAACAACAAATACTATCTTTATTCAATTTTAAAAATCAATATTTTAATTCAAAATATATACATGTACATCAATAGTTAATAAAAAATTCAATAACGAACTAAGTGATATTATTGAATACAAACTTAGCGCTCGTATAACATATAATAGACAAAGTTCAAGCAACTTAACTTGTAAAATACAAAATTGTAAAAAGTGTTACGGTATATATTTTAAAATTATTAAAAGAAAAATTGCTCATGTAATATTATAATCGGTAGTATGTATTATGTTGTTTGTTAAAATAATCATTTAATAACAAATATATCGTTATAAGAAAATTTGTAATATTTTAGTTTTTTTTGTATTTTTGAATATAAACAAAATTGTCTATGATTTCGTTGATTAATTATTTAGAACTTATTTGGTTATATTTTAGACTTAATTTAGTAAATTGTTAGATTTATAACTCTTTCTATTCTTCTTTTGTTTTGTTTTTTTAATGTTATTCACTGTTATACTCTAATTGGAAAAGAATTAAGAAACTTTCAATGTTTCGTGGAAACTATGAAAACACTAAAACTTTCTTTGGAAACAATGGAAACATTAATAGTTTCCTTGGAAACATTGTAATTTCGAAACTATTTCATAATTTCTTTTCTCTTAGTTGAAAAATAGAAACTTTTCGAACTTTTCGATGGAAAAGAAAGAAAATTAGAACCATGGTAATGGGTAATATTTTTTTTTTTGTATAATAATTTATAAATTATATAAGAGGGTTAAATCTGTATAATGAATTTATAGGAGAGGACTCCAAATATTTTTTTTTAAAATAAAATTGAAACCGTGACCAAAACTATGAAGCTCAGCTACCTACCGACCAGTATTAATATTATATTTCCTTCTTAGTCCTGTTTTTTTAGGCAACTTAAAGCCATATTCTGCATCTCTAGAAGAAACTTCAGGTGGCATGTGAATTTCAAATTATTTTTATCTAGCAAAATAATCAAACTCTGAATCATGTGTTGCAATTTGACATTTCTATCTTTTATTGCATCACAAAATGTAGCTTAAATACATATTATATCCTCTATAACAAACCAGCAAACGACCTAGTCATAGACAGTTCTGAAACATCAATGGATCTCTCGTCATCATCCCTTATCGCTCTAATCGCCATTGCCACTTGTTTCATGCTTGGTCTTGCCTCGGGGGACTTGTTTACGCATTTAATGGCGACTTGTAACACATTGACCATTCTCTCCTCACTAGCCCCTTCACTAATCAACTTCCTATCAAACACTTCCACAGTCCATTCTTCCCTAAGCACAGCAACCACCCAACTCGCAATATCTAATCCATCATTCACTACCATTCTGCCTGTGAGCAGTTCAAGTAGAATTACTCCAAATGCAAATGTATCTGCCTTGAAGAGCTCTAATTGTTCTTCGCTGGAAACTGCAGGAAAATCAATTGACGTGTCTTGATTATCCACGTACATTAGACCATACTCACCAATGCATGGCTCCATGTTTTTGTTGAATAAAATGTTGGATGATTTCAGGTTTCCATGCGGGATTCTGTCGTGTAAAAGTTCTTCATGCATGAAGGCTAGTGCATCTGCTATTTTTGCTGCAGCTGACAGTCTTATGTTCCAGGCCTCCCCCACATTTCCTGGATCTTCTTATATTTTGTGGTAATAAACAAAAATCAAAGTTAGTTTCAAATTTTCCATTTAGCACAAGATGTACATAAAAATGCAATTCAGAAACTGATCCAGAATGGTTTTAGCCTGGGGACCAATATTATTAGTTTTTCACCTAATGTAAGAGCAATTTAATAATGTAAGTGGGCAAATTTTTGAATTTGGAGAAACTGTAATGTTAGTGTCATGCATGACATATGAATAAGCAGCAGTTTTAGTACCATGGGCATGGATAAGTTTAAAAAGGCTTCCATTCTGTTGATATTCATAGACAATAAGCTTCTCCGCTCTGGAGCTGTAAAATGCAATGACAGGCAATACATTGGGATGATTAACTTGATCGAGTCTCCTCATTCTCTCCTTAAACTCATTGGTGGATAATGTCCAGTCCTTGATCCTCTTCACTGCAAGAAGACTCATGCCACACTCAACCTTGTACACACTCCCATGTTTACCTCGACCAATCAGCTCTGCAGGAGCCTGGAGCAAGTCCTCGAATCTCAGGCCGTTCATTTCAGGGCTCGTCAGAACTATCAACGATGAAGATGCTACTGCACTTTCAGTAGAAAACTCGTTTTTGCCCTTCGACTCCACTGTGGAGAAACTAACATTTGTGTGGCTAATATCGTCAACTGCTGCTACCTTGTTATCAGGGTCGATTTTTTCTTGTTTCCTTTTCCCTCTCTTATACAGCCAGAGAAGGATGATAGACAGTATGGCTAAAGCTATTAAGATGTAACCAGCGAACATTAGAATCTGATCTTTTGAAACGCCGCTGTTTGTTGGTTTGTGTTCAGGAACTGGATCTGGTTCTGCCTCTGAGTTTAATGATGTTTTTGTGCAGTTATTTGGCAAAGTCGCGCCACATAGTTCAGGGTTGTGGATGAAACTACTCTCTTTGAAACGGTTAGCTCCGTCTGGAATAGGCCCTGTTAGATTGTTATAAGAGACATTGAAATCTGAAAACCTGGAAAAATCGTAACCTGGTATATGGCCCGAGAATTGATTATCTTGAGCATGAAACACTGTCAGGCCTGATATTTGTGATAAATCAGGCAAAGAACCAGAAAATTCATTATGTGATACATCGAGAATTTCCAGTTTAGAGCAGTTTCCAATATCATCCAGGTTTTCACCACGGATCCTGTTATTGGTAACACTTATAACCAGAAGGGATTCAGAAAGAGATTGAACATTGCAGAGGATACTTGCATCGAGGACTCCCGAGAAATTGTAACCATCAAGAACGATTTTATTCACGTACAAATGTTCATTATCGCAAATGATGCCTTTCCACTTATCTTTACAGGGGTAAGAAGATAAGTTCCAGCCTGAAGTAGGATCAGGGTAGCCATTGTTGTTGGAGAGCTTAGAGATGAATTCAAGCAACGCATTTTTAACCAGTTCTTCGTCACATTTTGCTGAGTGTAGGATGATAAACAAGGATATTACGCAAGCCAAGATCTTCATGTTATTCAGGTTGAAAAAAGGTTCGAAATGAAACAGGGATATGATATTATAGGAGAAAATCCAGAAGTTCAAATAAACATTCTTAGTTAATATTGCTGATTGGCGGAGTTTACTATAAATAATCTGTTTAAATCAAGCTAAAATCTAGCATGGAATTTTTCTGCAGGCGCCTAGATTTGATTTATGTAGTATTTTGTATTTACAACGTCGTTTTCAGTTGAATGATTCTTGAATTCTCAACTGAAGTTCGTCGATGATGAATTTTTCTGATACTGGCAACGTCGAAGTAATCTACTTTTGCCTGTTCAGGAATATTATAAAAAGTGATTGAAGTAAAATAACTGTTATTCTTGTTATTATTGTCTGTTTTTAGTGTGTCAAGAACATCAGGTGTATCTATCATCGCTGTATATGAAGTTATAAACAACAGTCTGAATAAGAAAAACATACGCAATGGACAAATTCATGACATAAACCTGAAAATGACTCATTCTTGTAAATATATTTATCTAACAGGAGAGCCTAAAATGTATATACATATATATAAAAAGCAATATTCTGATACGAACAAAAACGAAATTACTATTTAAAGAGATTGACAAACCACTAGCTAGTGATTGATATATTAGCCTGATACTGCAAATATAACATTTTCAGCAGTGTTTATATTTTATACTTCACTAGTAAGATTGACGATTGAATTTACTACAGGGAATTCATAGTACCTCGTCCCTAAAGCTACATCCTAGTCCTAATTCACAATATAAATAACAAAAATAATGTAATTCACCGTCTATGGATCCACCTGTCCTGCCACATCATCATCACTATCATCACAGATAGCCTCATCATCGCTTAATTCATCCGTTAAGATATTATTGATAGCATAGCGTTCACAATACTCTGGTTCACACGAGAATATGTACCAGAACCTCAATTTCTTCTCTTTTTCTGCTTCAGTGCATTTTAAAACTTAGATTTTGAATCCAAATAAATAAAAAAAATCACCTTTTACTTTTTGCTCATATTGCTCCTTATTTCTCATCATAAGAGATGCTGCATCAGCGTTGAGTGGGTCCGATGGGTTAGGGTAAAGTAGAAGCTGTGATAGGAAAACGTCAAAGACATTTACTAAATCTGTATACAAACACATACTTGTTTAGTGTCATCATCAGCCAATGGCTCATAGGAAGCCTTAAAAAGTGATTGAAGTAAAATAACTGTTATTCTTGTTATTATTGTCTGTTTTTAGTGTGTCAAGTGTTGTGAAAGAGTGACACTAATTGTAATACCACCGGCACAGCGGAAGTGTCTTTTCTCACTAACTGGATAAAAAATGGGATTAATCAAGTTGATAATAATGTAGAGTGAAAAGAGAAATATGAGAACACGAGT
This sequence comes from Verbascum thapsus, assembly GCA_963669365.1. Lineage (NCBI taxonomy): Eukaryota > Viridiplantae > Streptophyta > Magnoliopsida > Lamiales > Scrophulariaceae > Verbascum > Verbascum thapsus. The sequence continues at coordinate 20,473,413 of OY770107.1, forward strand.
TTTTACGTGGAAAACCCAAATCGGGAAAAACCACGGGACCGAAGTCGAAAACCTCCACTATATCAATAATGGGCTTACAATTTCTCCCTAATTTATTAGGGGATAACAAATTCTTCAAGAGTGAGTCTCTTGGATTACAAATACATCAAGTTTATAAAACTTGGAATAGTAATAGAAAAATAGAGTATTTTCTCTCGTATATTTTCTCCTTACTATTTTCTCTCGTTTTTTTTTCTTATTGCTCTCAACTCTCTTCTCTACCTCTTGCATTTTTGAGATGAGGATTAGCTCTATTTATAGAGCTCTTTGCATGGAAAAATTGATGATGGTAGGATGGAGAAAAATCCATCCCTCAATTTACGGCAAGAAAAATGGCATGAGAATTTTGACAACAAAATTTTCTACCTACAAATCTTGAAAACATTTCCTTCAATCTTTACGGCAAAGAATGGTAAGGCATGCTTTCAATCCACCATTTTTGACAAACAAAGCCTCAAACTTTGAACAAGTTTTGTTATCAAAACTTTTCACCCCACATGGGGTTGGCGCCACTCTGGAAAGAGGCTATAAATAGTGAAATAGAATCCATTATGCATAACAACACTTGGTAATTAGTTGATCTTCCTAAGGGAAGCAAGCCATTGGGCTGCAAATGGATTCTGAAAAGGAAATATAAAGCTGATGGCTCTATTGACAAGTACAAGGCTCGTTTGGTTGTAAAAGGTTTCAAGCAAACTGAAGGCCTTGATTTCTTCGATACCTACTCACCCGTGACAAGGATAACGTCTATTAGAGTATTGATAGCAATCGCTGCATTACATAATCTCGAAATACATCAAATGGATGTTAAAACAGCTTTTCTAAATGTGAGTTAGATGAAGAAATATATATGGAGCAACCCGAAGGTTTTGTAGCTCCTGGAAATGAAAGCAAAGTGTGCAAACTTGTTAAGTCATTGTATGGACTTAAACAAGCGCCAAAACAATGGCATGAAAAATTTGACAAAACAATGATGTCAAATGGCTTCAAAATAAATGAATGTGACAAATGTGTTTACATTAAAGGCACTCCTGAAGCCTATGTAATTGTTTGTCTATATGTAGACGATATGCTAATAATGGGTAGTAGTCATGATATTATCATGGATACTAAGAAAATGTTAAAGAAGAATTTTGAAATTAAAGATATGGGATTAGCAGATGTTATACTAGGGATTAAAATCTCTAAAACATCTGATGGAATTGTTCTAACACAATCTCACTACATTGAAAATGTATTGAAAAGGTTTAATCAATTTGATTGTAAACCTTCTAAGACACCTATGGATAGAAGCTTACATCTAGCCAAACACCATGGTGAACCCGTATCACAATTAGAATATTCACGGATTATTGGCAGTCTAATGTATATTGTAAACTGCACACGTCCGGATATTGCTTACTCGGTAAATAAACTGAGTAGATTTACAAGTAATCTAAGTAGTGACCATTGGGCGGCACTGACTAGAGTTCTAAGATATTTAGAATATACTTGCAATTATGGATTACACTATAAGAGATATCCAGTTGTATTAGAAAGATACAGTGATGCTAACTGGATATCTGACACAAAGGACTCCAAGTCCACTAGTGGATATGTCTTGACAATTGGTGGTGGAGCAGTGTCATGGAAATCTTCTAGGCAAATATGTATAGCTCGTTCCACAATGGAATCGGAGTTTATAGCATTAGATAAAGCTGGTGAAGAAGGTGAGTGGCTTCGTAATTTCTTAGAAGATATTCCTTGTTGGCTGAAACTTGTGCCTCCCATACTCATACATTGCGATAGTCAATCGGCAATTGGGAGAGCACAAAGCAGCATGTAAAATGGTAAATCTCGACACATACGTCGTAGACATAATACCATTAAGCAGTTGATCTCTAGTAGTATTATCTCAATTGATTATGTGAAATCAAAGGAGAACATTGTGGATCCGTTAACAAAAGCTTTGCCTAGAGATCAAGTATACTGCCTATCAAGGGGAATGGGATTAGATCCTACAACTTAAGGATCAACATAAGGGTAACCCTACCTTGTTGACTGGAGATCCCAAGATCTAGGTTCAAAGGGAAAAACAAATTATGTTAGATTCAGTGTCGCACTTGAAGGAGATAAATCTCCAACCCATTCCTAGGATAGACAAGTGCTAAAAATAAATCCTGCAGAGCGTAGGTAAGGTTAAGCTAAAGAAGCTTTTAATGATTCATATACTGTCTCAAGGATGGTGAGACGTAATAAAGTGGAGTAAGGCAGGGTACTCTTAATAGGAGATCACCTATATAAGTGTGAAGTGAGGGCCGCTTCAAAAATTAAACACTTATGAATCCAAGATGGTCCATGGCCAAAACGGACACAACAGTGAGAACTAAAAACTTGTTAGAGAAGTTATTGTGTGTGTATCATTGTCTTGGTTTACACAAAACGATGACCAGTTCAAGACATCGCGTTCACTGCCCAGCAAGTAAATCCGATGGTATTACACTAGGGAAGGTTCAAAGCCAAAAACTACCTCTCTCGATGCAATTGCTTCTCGCTTGAACTCTCTCAAACATCTGCATGAAAACTTTGCATAATTTTCATCCATGTGGGGGATTGTTGGAATTTGGATTAAGAATTTGTATAACTTTATCAAATTATTTGGGCAAGTTCCATTTGTAGAAATTGGAATATCTTTGGATAATATTAATCTACATGTTGTGTAGATTAATTTGGTATATTTATATTCTCAAATCCAATTAGGGATGAATGAGAAATTAATGTCCAAAGTTAGCTACTCAAATAGAATTAATTAGGGATGGAATAGCTAAAATGAGCTATCTCACATGGAAAGAAAAGCCAAAGATAAAAGAGCTTATTTAGCTCAACATTGAGATAAGGGTTTGGGCCCTTGGGTCTACAATAGATTTTGACCGGAGGGAAGACTTAGCCATGGCTCATGTGCCTTGCGCGCGCCGCCTCCGCCGTCCATCCGACCGGCCGGCTCGGCTCGGGCTCGGGCTCGGGTTCGGGTGTGGGTTGGCTTGAGCTTGATTTATCTTTTTGGAGGGAATTTAATTGAATATTAATTCAAATTAAATTCTTTATTTAATTTTAATTCCCAAATTAATTTTTAGCCGTTGGATGAAGTCTAAAGACGAATGGACGCGTGTGATGACCGTTGTGATGTGATGTACGGCCAAGATCGCATGCGATACGGTGCACCCGGTCCGTATACACCTGTTGGATCAAAAACGTACCTGTTGAAATGAAAAGGTGTCTTTTTGTTCTAAAAGGTGTCTTTTGGGGTTGAAATGAAAAGTTGTATTTGCTAGCCCACATCTTTTCATTTTCTATAAATAGGTACCCATAAATCCGAATTTATTCATTCCATTCACAATTCTCTTCTTTCTTTTCTGCATTAAAATCATTAGTGCATTCTTTCAAAATTTGAGAGTTCAAAACAAAGTTTTGTTCGCCGGGTTTCGAAATTTGTAGTGCTACTATTTCGAAACATTATAGTCGTTGAATCTTGGGAAACGATTGACGTTAACCCGTAAGCACCGAGAAGGGGGCAATTTCATTTCAAAGACAAAGAGTAGAACTCTTGCTTCGACTACACACATTCTAAAGACACTTTCCCAAAGTGCTCTCACATAAATATTTCCAACACTTAAAATACGTATGATTGAATTGCATGTACGAATATAGACATACAAATAAATTTCAGAGTATAAACATATGAATTACGTGAAACCTATTACGCTCCTTGCTTCTAAACTAAAATCAATGATAATGACATATAGAATCAAAGGGAAACCATCAATATTAAATTCCTGAAATGAAGGTGGAGAGTATTAATGGAGACTAATATTTGAATAGATAATTGCTTTAGTTTTGATATTTAAAAACTCAAATAATTCTCGAATTCTTCATCTTTTCTTGAAATTATCACCACTAAATTTATAACTATGTGCTATGAAAAAATCCTTTGTCTTTTTGTAATTAAAGTAATCAAATAATTTGGAATTAGTAATTGGCCCGAGTACAAATTTTAGTAAAATATGGTAAGAAATCTAGGAAAATCAAAAGAAAAAGTATTTGAAAATTTGAAAATATCATCACTAAATTCATGATTAGTAAGCTCATTAATGCTACATAAAATTGAAAAATTAGTGTTCAAAAAAATCATTAGATTTTAATTCAAGTAATTATTAGAATCAATAAATTCACTAAGTATAAAATCTAGTAAAAAAGATGGTAAAAACTGGAAAAATCAAAAAACAAAAGCCTTAATAAAATCAAAACAACCTTAAATTTACCAAAAATTTGATATAAACTCACCGGAATATTTTCCTTCACTCGTCGTTTCTGTGTAACAGAATTAGAAACTGTCTTCCAAGCATTGCTCCAAAATTCATTCTTGAAGTTATGAATAATATTATTTCCCTCACCCTCACTCCTCAAAATATTCCGATCAGTCGCCGACGTGTCAACGCCGCCGGTCATCAGAAGAAACATCAAAAACATCGACAACATAATCATGATCATAAGAAACAGGAAGATCGTACGGCCCATATGATTCCTTGACGTCAAAGTATTCAATATTCTACCGATGAAACAAACTCCATTTTTTCGGCACTATCCTTTTACGTATCGAAATATACCGTATCGGTGAATGATGCTGATAAACGATGCCGTTTCGGCCATTGTTGTTATACATTGCTGTTAGACTTTCCTTAGAATAAAGAGATGTTCACGTAATCAGATACTGATAAGTGTTTTCTTTCTCGACTCTTGTTTAACATGGAATCTCCGACACGGCGGCGGTGGTGGGTGAAGGTTGCTCCTCCGTGGATTTGTGCGGCGCTAGACGATGGGTTATTGGGTGTTCCGCCGTTTGTCATTGCTCGGAGAAGAAAAATATACTGGGGTAGATAAAGAAAGAAGGGGACATGAATCGTGAAACATTGGTGTACGTGTTTATGTACGGTGGTGGTGGAGGAAAATTATGGGGTTTTGAGACTCCATACAAAGTTGATTTTTATCGATCATCATGAGAGAGGTTATGATAAAAGATAATGGGAAGTTAGATATGCACCTATAATGGAATAAAATTATGAGAAGTTGATATTGGGGGAGAAGTTAGTGAATTTAAATTTTAGAATTTGAAAACATAAAATTAATTATAATAATATTTTTTATGTAAGTTGAGATAGTGGGGAGTTAATTATGAAAGGATAATTATAAATTACTAATTAAAAAAATTCAAAATTCTAAGAAAATTTTATTTGATGGAAAAGTAACCATAACCTTGTTTTAATATATAGTAGAAAATTTCATTAATGATATAATCAATTATATCTTCCTAATTGATTGAGCCAGCCAATAAAAGATTTTAGATTCATTGTACCTTGTTTATTGGTATGTTACTGATTTTTTCTTTCTTTTCATATCAAATAATAGCAATAATAAAAAAAAATCCTTTTTCCAAATCATAGAAATTACTTTTTATAAATATAAAAACAATAAATAAATTCCTCTTTTAAATCATAGAAATTACTTTCTATAAATAAACTATATATGGTATGATTTGATGGTGTAGTTAAAAGGGTCCAAAATTTAAATTTAACAAATACAGTAAAATCTCGTTAAATTAATACTCGATAAATTAATAACCTCGCTAAAACTAATAATTTGTTCGGTCCCAAGTTGGGACCAGTACAAATTTGGGACTCAATCAATAAAATTATAAGATAATAATTTTTTTGAGATCCCAGTGTATATATATTGGTCCCGACGAAACTATAAATTAATAATTATTAAAAATAATCCATATATATATATGATGCACTTGAATATTCTTAAGACAACTTAGTAAAATAAGAATCTACTGTAACTTGTTTTTTCTTGAACTTCAAATCTATGTTGATCTCATCTTTAAATCTCCTTACTGCACCCAAAAGAATTTTTCTTCCATGCATTTGTTCATCCAGCCAACGAACATATTCTTCGAAAAGCACTCCAGTCATCCAAGCTCTCTTGTTGGCACGGTATTGACAGTTCAAGCTATTTATATTGACATTCTTAAAACAACGGGGCTTTGCATACTTACCAATAATCCATAGAGGAATTTTTTCAGAGCCATCTTCATTGCAACAAATAACAATTGTCAACCTCTCCTTATCTTGTTTTCTACCTTCAAGTTGCTTTGTTGCAAGTGAATGATCAGCATGTAACCTGTAAAACAAACCAGTTTCATCCATATTAAAAACATCTTCCTTGGAAATTGATCAATTTTTTTCCTAATAGACTCCAATTTATTCTCCATATCATGCATGTCGACTATCCACTCTCTCCGAAACGGCGATATGATTTGATACCATGCCTTGATTTGAATTTCTCAAGCCAACCTTGTGAAAGGCGATGATCTGCGGGATCCTCTGGATGTAAAAGCTTAAGCGCCTCATTCGCCTTCTCTAAGATTAGCTCCCCGGTTATATTCACACGCTCTTGATGTTGGAGAAACCACTCATAAACAACCTTCTCAAGGTTCGGATACTTGGCTGATTTCTGACGCTTAGACGACCCACCTTTCTCAAAGTCAGATGATAGGAATTCTGCAGATCTCTTAAGAGTGTTCGAAATTGTTGCTTGGCTAACTTTCAAATTGAAAGATTTTTCAACCCATTTCACCAAATCATTCTGAGTGCATCCAGGTTGATCTCTCTTATACTCACATAACATTTTTCGTTGTTGGTTGGTCATGGTTGATTTTTGAATTCCTTTTAGATGAGTGGCCATTTTTGTGTGTGATTTACCAAGATTCCAATGGATAAATATATAGTGCTGACTTCTATCCATGATTCAATGCACAAATGTTAGTTCAATGAACCATATTTTTGTATTTTCCAAAGCCAATTAATTTAAACAAGTCATTCCAACTTCTACGTGAGTTTGTGTTCATGGAATTCTACTAGTACATTTGTATTTTAACTTAATTTTCATCAATAACTATGCATGTATACTTAAAGTTATTCAAAGAATTTGGAACTTTGAAGGTCAACTGTGCATATACCGTTAAAACCTCTTTAAATTAATAAATTATTAATTTATCGATATAATAATATCTCTATAAATTAATAAAATTCTCCGGTCCCAACATTATTAATATATAGAGGTTTTACTGTAAATGACAAATCTTAATGTATTAAAAAAATTTAAAATTATCACGAAAAAGGTAGAGAGCACAATGATCCCACACCCTTTTGCTATAATATATATAATAATGATGAAAATTGGCAATTTCCGGCATAACCAGAGTCTACAAGCTTTTCCATAATATTCTATTTTCTTACAAGATTTTAGCAAGCCTACATATCATCTGTTTAAAAGATAAGAGCTGCTCACAGACACTGATTTCTAAGAGCATGCCCAGAAAACACTACAATTTTCTCTTTTTCCTTCTCAAATTAGGCATGGCACGAAGAGATGAATTCCCAGGAACGTCCTCAGTATCATCCATCGGAAAATTGTCGCTTTCCTTCATATTAGTCAAATCTGTCTTCACAATCGACGTTCCTGGCAATGAATCACTTTCATGATTTTCTTCCACCACAGAATCGAATTGCTCAGGGCTTTTAAGGCTTGATGCGTTTCCGTCAACCTCCATCTGTTTGTCATCCTCATCCACGCAAAATCCACCACCAAACTGAAGATAATCATCCTTCGTTAATTGGCTCTTGTTCAAAGGATCAGAAATTTGAGTATCATTCTGTAATTGGCTCTGCTTCAAAGGATCATCAATTTGACTATCAACGATTTGATTAGTGCTCATCTCACCCATTCCAATTTTCCTACTTTCATTGAGTTCATTTGCACTTACTGCTTCATTTGTTGCATCTCCATTAGGACATTTTTCAGCCTCCTTTTCAAAGTTGTCGTGTTCATCGTAATCCACAGTCTTCCGAACCCGACCTGACTGAAAGATACACAAACGCAAATTATTTAAAAACAACGGCAGATGACGACCCAAACGATCAACAACAAAAAATTTAAGAGTAAATCACATGTACACCCCTTGGATGAGACCCTAATTACAACAAATATCTAGAGATTTGAGAAATAACAATCTCAACGCTTATTTTTCAAGTTGTATAGGGGTTTTCTTTGTAACGGGTATCAATGTAATTATCCCAAATTAATATAAAATCGACGAAGAGAAGATAAGCTTACCCTTCGTACTTCATGAGATTCTTCTGATTTGTTAAATTGCACTTGTTCTTCATTTTCAGTAGAGCTGCCATCATCATAGCTGGTGTTAGTATTCCTTTTCCTCCTTCCTCTCCCACTTGCTTGTCCTCTGCCTCGTCCCCTCTGTGCCAGTCCTCCTTTTGACCGCTTGACCATGGGTATCTCAGTAGTTTTAGTTTGATCACTTGAAACTGCATGATCTAGTTCTGTTGCACCTACTTCTGATTGGTTGGTTTCATCTTCAATTGGCTTCGCTTTTCTTTTCCTTCCTTTCCCAGGAGTTGTCTTATCCATCAACTCAGATGATTTATTATTACCTGTTATTCCTTTGACAGCCTTTTTTATTCTATTACTCCTAATCTTTGCAAATCGTTCGTTGAATGTATAAAATGCTTCCAATCTCAATTGTGTCTACATCATCAACCAAACCAAGATCAATATCTCTTCTTCTCCAACTATATTTATATATTTGTGTAGAAAAGGTACAAACATTTATCTTTAACACAAATATAAAACATTGACCTCGTGCTTGTTGTACTCCTTTAGAACTGGCAGCAGCAACTCGTCTGCTTTTGACGTCCCCCACCCGAACTTCTCCCAACACAATCTATATGCAACCAAAATGAGAAGAAAAGTAAACTCACTTGCAAAGAACTAGTCAAATTTCTTATTTTCTATGCTACAGAGGTAAAAACAATACAAGCAAAAGCACAGCATTAAACTCACTTGCGAAGAACAAAGAGATCTGGCTTTCCCCAAGCGAATGGTTCTGTAGACTTATCCACTTGAGGAGAAACATATGCTGAAATCACAGCATCACTAGGAAAAGTAGAAGGAATATGCCAGTTTTTGCTCACATTTCTCTGTAAAAGTAACAAATTAGTTGAAGATCACCAATATGCTAAGAACAACGAGAATCATTAGCATAATCTACAAACTAATAGAAAAGAAATGCAAGATTGTACATGCTTATTCATGAAAATCTGCTTTATCCTTTTGGAATCATCGACCGACTCTGGAACATTTTGATCAGAAGAAATCCCTTCTTTGATAATCCCGCTATTTTTTGATCCTTTCCTCTTTGAAATACCTCCTTCGACATCTAATTTTCCAAGAATGGTAGGGTCTGGTGATTCAATCCACTCTCGAAATTCACGAAGACCATCTTTCTCAGGAAATGCATTTACAACCTCAATAGCATTAACAATGCCTATGCCGCTGTAACATCCATGAGATCAACATTAAGATGCACAATTATATCACATAAGAATAATTTATTCAGAAAAAGAATAAAGAATTAGTAAATTCACACAAGACTACACCACCAGCATGGATAATGTCACTTACCTAACACCTTCAGTGTAATCACTACCAAGAAGCAGTGCCATATGAATTAATTTTTCTCGATCTAACCCAAGCTCATTCTCGATATCCTAGAAAACCATCCAAATATCAAAATCAACACAAAAGGAAAAAGTTACATATTACAGTCAGAACGGCAGTTGGTCCAACCTCAATCTTATAGTTAATCCAAGTGAACTTAAACATGCTATATAAATTTTGAACAACATTACCCTAGCTGAAAAATGTGCAGAAATCATAAAAGTCAATTAGACTTATGTTTATTATCATTATGTTTAAATAGTTAAGTAGCGTAATCACCTTCATTAAATACGTTTCCACGTATTTGCGATCATCAAATATATTTTTGTACACACTTCGCGCTCCAAACAAGAATGCATCAGAGTCATCGGTGACCACACCATCAACAAGGTTTAACAGCTCCATGAAAGCGCATTGCGCTTCAGCTTCCATGGGTGCAATTATATATGGTAGCCCAAACATCTGAAGTAACTCCTATGATTAGAAATAACAAGTCCGTGAGTCTTTCAATAATTATAAGTAATTTTTATCTCAGCGTGCAGACTACAAGAATTTCGTCAATATTTCATCACAGTTCATGTGAAAGACTCTATAACAAAACGCTGTCTATTATTACCTGACATTCAGCAAACATCTCACTGCTTACTGATTCAGCATTTCTCTCAAGTTTACGTTGCTCAGTTCCAAGCTCTTCACGCTCCTTACCTAAAAGCAGCATTTCTTCCTCCAGATGATCCTCCATGATATCATGCCCCTCCATAAAAGAAGATTTCCTTGTAGAATCCTCCTTTTCCATCGGAAAATTGCCATATAATTTCTCATTGGACAGTTCATTCGCACCATTTAGACCACTTGTGGAAGCACCAGCAGAACTATTTCCAGGTTTTGCAGTCTTGCAAGAATGCTCATCTGATTCTGCCTGAAACATGTGTTGAGCTTCAGTAGAACCAGAACCGAGCAATATTTCATGCGGAGGATTAGTAAACGAAGAACTAACTGCAGAACTAATGCTATTTAGTGCAACCTCTTTGCTACAAGTACCCACTAACTTGTTCACAGCACTGTCATTGCCTTCTTCGCTATAAATGTTTATTTGCTGTTTTCCACTCATATGCAACCCCTTTTCTTCAGGCAGAATGTCTGAAGCCACAAGAGTTTCTCGAGCCAAAGCTTCAGTTCCACAATCCAAAAGAATTGAGTCTAAATTGCTTTTATATGATTTCACTTCTGTGAAAGCAACAGACTTTGCTTCTGACTGGTTGTTATCAATGATATTTGCTGAGCTAAGTGGTTCCTTTACATCAACGGCTGAAGCTTCCACCTCCCCTTCATGAACAGCCACAAAATTAGCATCGTGCATATCCATTTCTCTAACTATCTCAGGTATATTATCTTCACAAGGTCTATTCGTAAATTCGCGATCACTTGTTTCATCAAGACTTCTTCTAATTGCCTCCTGCAAATCTGCTTCTTCTTGAAGAGCACCCTTTGTAGCAGTGTTCTGGCCTTCATTAGGATAAGATGAGGACTTCAATAGAGTATCTTGAAATTCTTCCTCCCACTCAACTTGGTCCGCATCACACATGACCGCTTCAAACAGATGTGCCTTACTTTTGTCTTCAACTACTCCATCCTCCCACTCACAATCAGAATCTGAATTCAACGATTGTTTCTCAGAGGCAACATTATCAACAGATACAGGCACAACTGGATCTCCTGCCACCAGTCGAGCAAATAAAATGTCATCATCATTTCCATATTCATGCTCACACGTATCTTCAAAGGAAATCTCCATAGAGGTTCCATTCACAACTACAGGTGCCTCACTTTTATGAGAATCATCATTCACTCCATCACTATGCTTATCCGTATTTGCTTGATGCTGGATTCTGTCAGATGTGTTTTCTAGGACATCAACTGGATTCGTGTCTGATTTTTCCTGATCAATCTCTTTCATTAAATCTAAGTTCCTTTGCAGATCTCGAGTCATGCGAATTCCCAATGCTCTTACCCTACTGACACGAAGACGACCCTTCTCATCCACATATGTTTCGACATCATCATGAAATGCCTCTCCAGTTTCAGCTATAGTTGGTCCAGCTTCAGCATCAGATCTTTGGCTTGATACACCGCTATTGACAGTGTTGGTTGAACTGTTCATTGGTGGGGGATGACTTTGATCAGATAAGACTCTTTCTTGTCCAACAGATGTAAGGGCTCTGATGAAATCAACCAGAATCTTCAATCAGATAACTCAAGCAAGATGGCAAACATAAAAAGATATCAACTCGATAGCTGCACAACATCACAAAACTCTAAAATATTAATCTTGACAATTAGAAATATCAACTCGTAATAACGCACTCTTTGTCCCCAGTAAATGATGAGGAGAAAATAAATTCTCTATTGGCTTCAGATGCAATCCGTGATGTCTGCATGCCACCTATTCCCGTCCTTGCAGCAGACTTCTGGACCCCATCTATCTCACGGCGAAAAGCCACTGTTTTGAGATAAGACTGTATTTGCAGTTCTGAGAAGCTTGCTGGGGCCTACATGAGCCAATGAAACAATATAAACAAAAAAGAAAAGGAAGACAAATCTTCAAGCCACTGAGTCATGAGTATCTTAATATGACATATAAAGTCACAAAGAATTAGAACAAATGAAAATAAATGATAGCAGTGACAAGCAAAGTTTGTCTTCAAAATATAAAAGGTAACCTCTCCAAAAATATTAGCACACATAAGCATATATAAAAGCATAACATGCAAATCTCTCCAGTGTACCCATACAAGTTTGTTTTAAATGTACCTTTTTAACCTTCTGATACTTTTGCCTATTCTCAGCCATCAGTCTCTCTCTCATCTGCAAACAATCAGTAGGTAACAAAATATCTAATATTAATTAATCATTCCTGAAAAAGTTGATAACTCCAGCAGAAAAAAAATGATGGCAATAGTGCGTAATTTCACCTGAACAAGGAGGTCAAGTTGCATGGATGGTGGTAAAGCAGCCAAAATAGCAGGATCAACTTTCCCATGCATCTCTGGCTATAAAAAAATCCAACAAAAGTGAATATTGAGAGACGGTGGAATATGAATCCCACACTAAATGATAGATATATGAACGCCACTCGTCCAATCTAAAAATAGAATCTCACCAGTATCATTTCTTCATCGTCATCTTCATCTTCATCTCCATCTCTGATAACTTTGTCCACCCCTGAACCTGATGTTGATGCATCAACACCAAAACCCTCATCCTCCTCTGCAGCAAGAGAGGCTGCCAACCTTAATCAACTAGCAGAAAGAAGTCAGAATATGTTTTAAATTAAGTCTAGAACGATAAGCAACAAAAGTATCCACCATAAAACTCACAACGCATCTATTTCTTCCTGATTGTAAATGGTAGTCATGTCATCATTGCCTCTGTCTGTGTGCTGCTCATGGTTTGTTTCTTGTATCATGGGCCTTTTGCCTTTCATAGCATTCTCCTGCCTCTGCTTCTCAAGCCCTGCTGCCAACTCTTTTAACCTCATTGCCTTAAGCTATCAGTAAAAATTTTGGAAAAAGAAACTGAGATTATACATGGGCTACTAAAAGATAATGACACTGGCAAGAATTAATTGCATGTGTGTTTTCTTAAAACTTGGAAACTAGACCTGTATATAGACATACATAAATATAACTTTCTGTGTAAGCGAGCAGCAGGGTATACAGGCATACACAAAAATCAAACTAAAGCTTCCTCTTTAGATACACCATTAGAATATTGTGACAAGTTGCAATTAGTTTACATCTTCGACTTCATAATAATAAAGAAAAGATAACGACTTCAAAATTCATCATTCACCATAAAAGATTTCCCCAATCAACAATTCGAAAAAAATCGAATTAACTCACATGATTGAGTAGCAACTTCTCCGCAGTCTTTCTGATCTTAGCCTGAGCATTCTCGCGCTGTCGCCGTCGTGCAATAACTGTACGCCGCTTAAGAGCAGGGGTACCGCCATCGAACACGAAAACCGGCTTAGTCCTGAGGTACAGAAGCTTGCAAATTCGACGGAAAAATCCCAATATGTGAGCGTTACGGACCATTTCACCCTTCTCATCTCGCATTGCCTTCATAAACTGTATCATCCATATACTCGCATCTACAAAGATTAAAAAAATGATAAAAGTTAAATGGAGCGTAAAGAATAGTATGATATACCTGTGATTAGGCATAGGGTTTAAAGGGTTGTACCGATGGCGAGTTTTTTTCCGGCGAGGGTTTCGACGGAGACGCGGCGACCGACGGGAGCTAGGAGTTCCCATAAGCCTTGGACTCCCATTTCGTACTTTGATTTGGTTTTCTCTGCTTAATTGCGATCGAGGTGGTGCTGTCTTCGGTAGTGGTTGCCGCCAATATGTTTCTTAGTTTCTTGAACTTCTTCGATGGAATTGTTTTATGCGATCGCTGCGCCTCCGAGGATGTCGGTTGGTTTTTACTGCATCGAAACGACGACGTAGACCAGTTGTCCGTCGCTATTATTTGTTTTTTGATGCTCAAATGTGAGTTGTGGGGAAATAGTTTTATTCTTCCAACTTTTATTCTATAAGTATTTTTTTATTTTTAGAAATTTTCAGTTTGACAATATAATTTACACATCATTAATAATAAACTTAATATCATGTGCATTTCAGTATCTAAAATTCTATTGAATTTTTTATAATTGAAACTAAAATTACAACAAATCTATTATCTATTATCTATCTTCTACTATGTTATAACACAGTTTTTCTTTAATCCTAATTTTCTAGAATTTTGAATTTTTTTAATAAAATAAAAAATTCTTATTGGTTGGTTTAATTTTTTTAAGATTGATTACTATTCTTAAATTAGATAATCAAATTAAATTACTTTCCTATTACATTCACTTGCAACCAAAATGGGAAGAGTTACAATGTTTTGATTGTGATTTGTGATCATTAATGCAAATGGAAAGACCAAAATTTATTACCATGTATAATTCTTAGCATATCTAAATAAAGAATGGTCTAAATTAAATGCGTTCACATTTGGCTTAAATTTAAATTTTAAACTTTATTTTAAAATTGACTTACCAAATCGAAATCTTTAATTAGGAGAAATATTTAATTTACATTAGCTAAATTTACGTATTAATTCATTCCACAATTGATGGAATTATGCAGTTAATAAGGAAACTGATACATTTATAAATTATTTTCATTTAATCAAAAAACTTATAAATTATGCCATACTTTTTATGCTTCACAAATTAATTTTACGTTTCTCCATGTTCACTAATTTTTTCATCTACGAAAGTGAATTTGATTTGATATGAGGTAATTTATTTTATTAGTTCTTTATTTTTCATCTTTCAATAGTTTTGAATTTCACGCTTTCAATTTTGTTCGATTTTCTTCATTTAATTTAGTCTTAAACATTAATGACATTATGAAAATTTCTTAGTCGATCGAAATTATTAGTCCATATTTTATTTGGCGATGAGTGGTTATGAATGGAGCAATGGAATACTTATACATATATGCTTGAGGTATCATTTCACTCCATTAATTTTTATTTTTTGTAGTTAATACCATTATGTACTATTTTTCTGTTTATTGTATTATTTTTGTTGTTAAATTTATTGTATATTAACAATTGTTTTTAATATATATATGTGCAAAGGAGTGTACTAATAATCTTTTTTTTAATATATATATATATATATATATATATAATAAAATTGGGAAAAACTTTAGATTATGAATGTGGCAAATAAAAGCATTCAATATTGAATTTTGAAGGTTGAAGACAAATCTCCGATTTTTATTTTCTATTCCCTTCTTCCTTTTCTTATTAGATTAAATTTTGAATTTAAAATTTAGTTTCTTTATGAGAACTAGAAAGAAAATTTAATTTAATAATATAATTATAATATTTGTTATTGGAAATAATTTTTCATTTTTTACAAGTTATAAATAAAAAACAACTTAATTGATTTATTGTTTTAATATTATAGAAATTATCTTCTGGTTGAATTTATATTTTAATATTCCAAAATTATGAAAATTTAGCACATCAAGTCTATATGTGAACCTGTATAGATAGGCTTCACGTACTAAATTTCACTACATTACTTATTAATGTTACTTTTTATTGATTAAAATAATTGAGAACTAATATCATTATCATTATATATATTATAGCAAAGCGGTGTGGGACCCACTTTGCTCTCTATCTTTTTTTTTCCGATAATTTTATTTTTTTTATTGTTGAGAAATTTTTTATTAATTGATTAGATTGAGTGTGTATTTGAAAGTTTGAATTTAAACATATTAATTAGGAATATAAAAACACTTATTTGGTAACTAACACAATATTTGGATAATGTATTTTGCATTCATGATTGATAGCGGTTATAACAAGTTTTGTGATAAGTTCCTGTTAGTAAGTCTACAATTAAATGAGATTATAATATGTTGACTAAAGTTTAATTTTTTAAGATTTGTTAGATGTAAATAGACTTATTGTATTAATTAAGAAATGAAATTCCACAATAAAAAATTATAGTTAATAGTATTTGAACAATATTCGGGATAATCGTATTTATTTGTTCCTTACATCTTGACTTCTAAAAATAGTAAAGAAAAGATTTTACAGACAATTTGGGCAAACAATAAGCTTCCATAATTGATGCTAATTAAATGAGTAATTGACTCTTTTGGAATGACGAAATGAGTAATTGATTTTTTAAATGAGTAATTCACTATTATTATAAATATCGTCCATAATTGATGTTAATTAAATGAGTAATTGGCTATAGTTATAATTTTTAATGTCCACAGTTTAAGCTTATAAAATGAGCAATTAATTCTTTTAAAAATTAAATGGCTACTTTTCTCAATTCTATATAAATTGGCATTTCATTGTAATATCATATTTGTGAATGTTGATAGTCTAACATCCCATTTACAAGATCATAAAGTTTTGATTTCTTTCTTATTTTTATGTTATTACTCTCAATTTTTTATTTGTTTTTTATTTTAATTTTCTATTAGTGTTAATCTATGGCAGACATAAATCAGATGACTTCCATGGACACAAAGCTGGCAAATGTGGAAGCAGACTATTATATTTTATTTATTTATTTATTTATTTATTTATCTTTATTTGGTTTGAGTGGATATTAAGTGTAATTAGTAAAAATTTTTAATAATTTTTCCCATTAATATTCTTTTTATAATTTATTGGTTTAATTAGTTGTGTGGAATTGAAATAGTCAATATTCATGTAAAAAAATATTTTTATATATCTCTACATATTTTCTTATGTTTATAATTTATTATGGCATTCAATTTTCTTCAATGGAAATGAATAATTACTATTATGATTATATTGAGGATTTTTTATTTGATAAAGACTAATGAGCAAAAGCCGAAATAAGCTTAAAGTTTGTAAAAGTTTGAGAATAAGAGAATTTGTAAGTTACAATAAACTTGAGTAGAGTTAGAATAAGAGAATTTGTATGTTGGCCTTAAACTTATTGTATTCCAACTCAATGAGTTTGAGTCACTTCATTCTTAGCTCATAATATTTGATTTACAAGCCTAACTTTTGTATGATAAATGAAACATATTACAGTTGAGTATAATCATATTCTATTTATAAGTGACATTTTTTTTATTATTATATAATTTAGTTCCTTAATATATTTACTTTGATAGATAGATATCCATGACTTTACATAATTAGTCACTAAATATATTGATGTGATTGGTCATATTTAATGTTTTTTTATCTACGAAGTTGTGGATTTCACCAAATATTTTTTATAAGTTTGTTTCATCTTCTACATTAAAGTTAAAGAAAAAATTGCTCGATTAAAATTCAAATATATCACCTAAAAATTGCTTAGAATTAAATTATTATATTAAAAATCTTAAAAATATATATTTTGACAATTTATTTAGAAAAGAATATGTTCAAAAACAAATTACATTTCAATTTTAGTTTAGTAAACCACTTTGATATTCTTCATAATAATAGTAGGATTATAATAGTCTTTAAAGAAAAATAAATTGGAAATAATTTTTTCAAAGGAATGAGCTTTATTGTTTTGTGGTACTCTTTTTGACAACAAATTGTTTATTTATTTATTTCTTAAAGAATGTTCTCAACTTCTTCCACCAAACAAATTTGTTGAAAAGTATTGTTGGGTTAAATAAATAATTTGTTGTTTATTTGGCATAAGGATTTTTTTACTATTCAGTGACACTATTTTATATTTCTCATGAACAATAAGGTGTCATAATATTATGATTTTTTAACATTACTAAAATTTGATAAATTTCGTTGTGCATATACGGCCACTATATAACATAAAGTTAAGAGAGTACAAGCAAGTTAGGATAGTATATATATATGGCCTATGGAAGGCCATGTAGATTAAGATCAATGTTTAATTTTCTTTTTAATTTTCATATAGTCATCATATATTTGAGGAGCTTCAAGATAATATCCGAAACAAGTTCAATTAACTCCCAATTATGCATATTTACTACCGTATCGAAAAAATATCACTAAACAACTTTATAAATGAATAAGCATTTTAATTCTTCACATACATCAATTGGACGATTTGCAATTTGTTATAAGTTTTTTTTATTCAGTAAAGGACCGTTTTGTACCTTAGCTAACAAAGTTGGATCATATTACTTTATCAGTTGTCATTAAGTAACTATATTTTAAAATTCTTCATTGTTCTATTGAATGATTTTTTGTATTGAGTTAATGGATATAAATATGATAATTATGAGCTTTCAAAAGAGATATTTTAAATTATACTCCGTGCATAGCACGGGGTACACGCTAGTTATATATATTATAGCAAAGCGGTCTGTTGACCACAATGCTAATTTTGACTCAAAATTTTAATTTTCTAGAATTTAGAGTTTTTTTAATGTCATGAAAAAATCTTATTGGTTAATATAAATTACTATATTTAAAAGGACCGTTTTGTACCTTAGCTAACAAAGTTGGATCATATTACTTTATCAGTTGTCATTAAGTAACTATATTTTAAAATTCTTCATTGTTCTATTGAATGATTTTTTGTATTGAGTTAATGGATATAAATATGATAATTATGAGCTTTCAAAAGAGATATTTTAAATTATACTCCGTGCATAGCACGGGGTACACGCTAGTTATATATATTATAGCAAAGCGGTCTGTTGACCACAATGCTAATTTTGACTCAAAATTTTAATTTTCTAGAATTTAGAGTTTTTTTAATGTCATGAAAAAATCTTATTGGTTAATATAAATTACTATATTTAAAAGGACCGTTTTGTACCTTAGCTAACAAAGTTGGATCATATTACTTTATCAGTTGTCATTAAGTAACTATATTTTAAAATTCTTCATTGTTCTATTGAATGATTTTTTGTATTGAGTTAATGGATATAAATATGATAATTATGAGCTTTCAAAAGAGATATTTTAAATTATACTCCGTGCATAGCACGGGGTACACGCTAGTTATATATATTATAGCAAAGCGGTCTGTTGACCACAATGCTAATTTTGACTCAAAATTTTAATTTTCTAGAATTTAGAGTTTTTTTAATGTCATGAAAAAATCTTATTGGTTAATATAAATTACTATATTTAAAAGGACCGTTTTGTACCTTAGCTAACAAAGTTGGATCATATTACTTTATCAGTTGTCATTAAGTAACTATATTTTAAAATTCTTCATTGTTCTATTGAATGATTTTTTGTATTGAGTTAATGGATATAAATATGATAATTATGAGCTTTCAAAAGAGATATTTTAAATTATACTCCGTGCATAGCACGGGGTACACGCTAGTTATATATATTATAGCAAAGCGGTCTGTTGACCACAATGCTAATTTTGACTCAAAATTTTAATTTTCTAGAATTTAGAGTTTTTTTAATGTCATGAAAAAATCTTATTGGTTAATATAAATTACTATATTTAAAAGGACCGTTTTGTACCTTAGCTAACAAAGTTGGATCATATTACTTTATCAGTTGTCATTAAGTAACTATATTTTAAAATTCTTCATTGTTCTATTGAATGATTTTTTGTATTGAGTTAATGGATATAAATATGATAATTATGAGCTTTCAAAAGAGATATTTTAAATTATACTCCGTGCATAGCACGGGGTACACGCTAGTTATATATATTATAGCAAAGCGGTCTGTTGACCACAATGCTAATTTTGACTCAAAATTTTAATTTTCTAGAATTTAGAGTTTTTTTAATGTCATGAAAAAATCTTATTGGTTAATATAAATTACTATATTTAAACCATCCAATTAACACTCATTAATATTTTTCTATTTGTAATATGCAATTGAAATGGGAAGAACAACTTTAATTCCAATACTTCCATTACAATTATTTGAAAATGGAAAGACCAAAATTTGCTCACAAATTAAACAATGATGAAAATTTTCTCCCAAAATAAATTCACATTCGCAACACAGTGGCTAAGAAAAGTGCTAATCTAGCTATAAATTTGTTACTTATTTACTATATATTGATCTTGGATTGCAAGACAAAAAATTATTATTAAGAAAATTTAAATTCAAACTTTGGACATATTCATCATAACAAATTAAGTTTAAAGCTGAGTGAAGAAAATCAAATTATTGAAAGGTATAATCTTATATTTTTTATTCATCGTCTTTAAATCAATATGTTTTTTTATTTTCTTTTATATTTTGCCATGCATGCCCTGTTCATTTTTTATTGATAAAATGCTTATTTGATTTTATTTTTTTGTTTTATTCTTTTCCTCTTGCCATGTTTCCTAAGATATGAGTAAGCTTTTTCTTTCATTCAAGTATACTTTTAATTTTTGTTACATTATTTTATCTTTCTAATCTAAATGTTGATTATCTCTACAGTTTATTAACAATCAACCAATGTGTTCAATGTTGGAATTCAGGCTTAAAATATCAAGCACTCATCTTTCTGCCATTTGATCAAGTATTCTTATTTTATTTTAATTATCACTAAGTATATATTTTTTTAAATTATTTAAAGCAAGAAAAAAATTAAAAGCATCTAGAATGTCGTGAATCACCACCAACTTCACATAGCATATATTAACTCAAATTATACTTCTTAACAAGTTTGAGTTTTGTTAATGCAATAGAAATGTTTGATGGTCATTATAATATAATTTACTTACAAGAAGTCTCTATTATTTATTAAGTGTTTTTGAAGAGTTGTTTTTGCTTTTCCAAATCTTTGTCCTATTTATTTAGTGTTTTTGACGAGTTGTTTTCTTCAATTGCAAAGTGTAGGATAATATTATCGAGAAATATGCTAAAACTGCATTAATGAGTCACTTATGATGTCCTTTTGAGATTTTTAAAGTTCTTTTTTTCTCCTTAAAACTAATCTAATTTTCTAATAAAAAGACCAAACTATAATTCAGGCTCAATAGAATATAGATTCACGTCCACCGCCTCCGAACATAAAATCATGGCTAAATAGAATAAAAAAAATACATTTACAATAATAATTGTGGGCAAGTCTTTAAAAAAAAAAATTGTGGTCTTTTGGCTATTCAATAATATTTTTTTCATTATTTTTCCTTTTCTATTATTTTTTCTTGACATTTGCGAATTTTGTTGGATTAATAAGGTTGGGGTTGTTATTTTTTTTCTATTTTGAATTTTTACATTTTTTGCACTAAATATTATTGATTTTTAAATTTCATTTTTCTTGATCTTTCTTTTCGTGGAATTTTTATTTAATTTTCGTTTATTCTGATTGTCAAACTTTAAATCGATTTTGATTATAAGCTTTTTATTGTAATTTCTATCTCCTTTTCGTTTGTAATAAGATTTCTTCTTATATGGTTCCAATTAATACTTTCTTCCGTTTAAAATCAATAAGATTTATTCTTTATTAATTTAATCTTTTTTCATTCAACTAAAAAAATTTACCATCTTTATTAGCTTTTCTTAAATTTTTTCTTCTTTATTTTTCTAATTTTTGTTAATTTATTAAGGAGAATGAAATCACAGGATTGTGATTTTTTTTTCTCTTTTTGACTTATCATTTCTTTTACCATATTTAATTTTTTTTAAGATTTTATTTGTTCTTGTTCTTTCAATTTTCTTTTTAGCATATTTTTGAGTTTGATTTAGTTTTAGTTACTTGATTTTTGTTGAACTAAGAGAAAGAAAGCCATTGCTTTTGTAAAGTTATTGATTTAAAAGTTTATCAGTATTTTTTTTATATATTTTTTTCTCTCTAATGTATCTGAAATTATATTAATTTAATACGTTAAAAGAAATTGCCACTGGAGTTCTTCCAATTAAAAAAATCAGATAAATTATAATTTAGAATTAGCTCTTTTATATTTTTGTCACTTTGAACATTTTGTATAGATATGACATCTACAACTATACCATTAAAATTGGTACATTATTGAAAGAATGTCTTGCATACCAAGAGTTTTATGTTAGAATTCGGACTATGTTTATTTATTCATATAGAATTTTGTTATTTTAATTAGTCCTAACAAGTAAAACTTTGATCCTCTAATTTATAGACATTTATTTTATTATCTGTTATATATATATATATATATATATATATTATAGTAACGGCCCCATTTAACTCAATTGAACCAAATACTATTTCGTAGTAATTTTAATTTTAGTATTTTCTAAAAAAATGTTATTGGTTGATTGACATTTATGATATATATAAGGTCCATAAATTAATTCTAATAAATCAGCCGCATTTATGTGTGAAATCATTTTTTGTCAAATTTTAAAATTAGCGAATGAGTATTACTTAGACTTCTTTTTATTATATTTCTTCTGTATGCTAAACATAAAATTTTAAAAAAATTATCAAACGGGTTTGTTGTTATGACCCCATGTGAAACAGATTATCCACATGAAACTCCCTTCGAAGATTAATGTAATTTATAATTTGCACATGTACCATGCACTTAGAGGGTGTTTGGTTAAGCTTATAAGCTCTTTTAAACATCTTATAAGATGTTTGAAAGTTTATAAGCTCTTTAAAAGTGTGTGGATAATTTTTTTTAATAAGAGCTTATAAGACCAAAAAATAAGATGTTTGGGTCTTATAAGCAAATAAAAAATAAGTTAGCCAAACCCACCTTATTCTAAAATCTTACATTTTGGATGTTGTTTATATTTTTAAAAGATACAAATAACTCTAGTTAATTGTCTCCTTTCCAATAATACATTTCTCCGAAAAATATATATTTTTATTTATTGCACAAATTCTCCCGTATAACATTTAAAAACATCTTATAAGTCCAATAGACTTATTTTATCCAAACACTTAAGAGCTTGTTTTTTAAATAAGATCAAACATCTTATAAGCTTTTAAAACATCTTATAAGGTGTAAGAACTTATAAGTTGTTTTAAATAAGTTTAGCCAAACACCCTCTTAGTGTCATCTTACTACAGTAGCATTTTCACAATTTGACAGCTTTACCCCTTATTTCACTTATTTAAATCTATTATCAATTGTAAAATTAAGTATCTCTAATAAACTACAAGAGTTATATTATGACTTTATTAATTTAAAATTTTAATATTTATTTTAATCTGAATTGTTAGATTATTGTAATTGACATAACAACTTTGTAAATTATTAGTTAATTTTTAGTCAATAAATCAAATGTAATTGATTCAATAAAAAAACTATAAATCGTAATTGCTGAATTTGTTTCAATAACCAATTGATAGAATGCTTGAAACTTAAAAATGTTCTGATCAAAGTTTTGGGTACAAAACTATATTCTAAAAAGTATTATTATGGTAACAAAAATGTACGTACATAGTTTAATTTATCCCATCTTTTGACAAAATAACCATCTAGAGTAAGTTGCATATTTTTATAAATAACATATTTTAATTTTTTTTCGTGCATAGCACGGGTTACACGTTAGTATACTTTACGAGATCAATTCTATAAATTTTTAAATAATATGAATGAATTGCAACAAATCCTATTTAATGAGATTGCATTTCTCTCGTGACTTGCTGGAAAAGAAAAGAAAACCAGTAATTTTCTTACATTTAAATCTATTAATCTAAGAAAGGTTGTTTTGACTTTCGATGACCTTTTTGGTATTTTTGAATCAATTTATTATCTAGAAAATAGGTTAGTTTCAACTTTCAACCCACTACTATTTCAATTATGTTTTTGTTCGGGGTGATGATTTCAAAATTCAAATTCAAACATTACATCAAAATTCTCTATGGAATTCGAAATCTTCATTTTTACTCTAATTTGCAGCCAAAATTTTGAGACTCTTACAAATATTTTCTTTTGGAAGTAAACATTAAGACTATTGCAAGAAAAATAAGGTAATTCGTCAATTTATAATTATTTTTTGTCTCTTTTTCTATTATGTTACTAGTTTGTAATTCGTGTAGGTGCTATGCACGACCTAATTTAATTTGATAACTTGTAACTCAATTCTTGTTTATATCAAATTCGTAAGATAATAAAAATTAATTATATGAAACACATAAAAACATTATTATATGCTATCAAATGTGAACTTTTTTTTTCATAACATATTCTAAAGTCTCAATTGAAACTAATTTTTGCTATTAGATCAATAGTTATATATTAAAAGTGTTATCACGTTGCAATCTATTATTTTTAAAAATATTAGATGTTAGTTTTTTTAATGTTCATGAAAATTAAAACAAACAAACTTTCTTTTTGCATATATCCTGAGTTTGAAAATTTAAAACCAAAGTCATAGCTAATCAAAAATCATAACTTTGAAAGTTTAATTTATTTTTAATCAAAATTAGACCAATTATATTTATTTTCACCCTTGAAACCTCAATGGTGAAAATATGGGTACTTCTATTTTTTCTAAAACTAATGATATTCTAACTGTAAATCAGTGAAATAAAATTTGAGTTTAGGGTTGATAATCATCCATGACAATTACGGGAGTGAGCCTATATTGTCTAGTGTCAAGAAAATCTGCAAATAAAAATGTATGAAATTTAGAAATTAAACATGATATTAAACACACAAGAACTGTGGAATAGTATATTATAGACAATAATGTTTTGAAAAAGTCTGAAAATGGTTACATTTAGTTGTAAATCTAAATATTCAAATGTGTCAAAAAAGTAATTCGATATCTCATGGTTGTATTTAGTTGTAAATTTAGATATTTAAATGTGTCAAAAAAGTAATTCAATATTAGATAAATGTAGTATGGGGAATATTTTTTTGGCAAAAAAGATTAAATAAAAGAGAATGGTTACATATGCTATTGTATTGTACATGTATTACAGATACGACAAAGGGGACAATAAATATGATGAAACAAACATATCTTTATGATGTTAAATTAGTTGGAATTGTGATGTTGGCCGAGAGAAGTTATATTAAATTATCCTAAATTATTATATGTAAATCTATATATGCAATCAATCATAGTTTTATCTCGATATTTTGCTGGATACGATACTTTAGTTGCTAAATTTTTTTACAAATTTTTATGAATTTTCTATATAATTTTTTTTATAAATAATGCTAACGTGCTTTTGTTAGTTTAATGTGTATATGGATATTTATATTGTGGGATAATGTTGTATTTCATTAGTTTATGAAGGAGCTTTGTTCGAAAGAAAAGTTGTCAGGTCTGAAGATAGTTGATGTTGGCTTATGTGAGGACTGTGTATTCGAAAAACAGAAAATGGTGAGTTTTTCGAAGGGAGGCAAAACCTTGAAGAACAAGAAGTTGGAGTTGGTGCATAGTGACTTATGGGGACCTGCACCAGTTACATCTCTTGGTGGGGAGTCATATTACATGACTTTCATTGATGACTACACGAGATCATGTATGAGTTTATTTTCTAAAACATAAATATGACGTTTTTAATACTTTTAAAAAATGGAAAGCCTTTGTCTGAAAGTGAAGTGCTTAAGATCTGCCAATGGTGAGAGTATGAACTCACTGAGTTTAAGGAATACTGTGATCTAAATGGTATTCGCATGGAAAAGACTGTGAGAGGAACCCCTCAACAGAATGGGGTTGCAGAACGTATGAACAGAACATTTGAATGAATGTGCTAGGTGTATGCGATTGAAATGCGGGTTGCCGAAGATATTTTGGGCTGATGCAGTTAATACTGTTGCCTTCTTGATTAATAGGGGACCATAAACTCCGTTGGATAATGTCATATCGGAGGGAGCTTAGAGTGGTAAGGAGGTAAATCTATCGTTTCTTTGAGTATTTTGGTGCATTTCATATGTTCATATTGATGCTACTGCTAGAAGTAAGTTAGATGCTAAATCTGTCAAGTGTACGTTTAGTGGATATGGTGGTGATGAATTCGATTATAGATTTTGGGATGAACAGAATCGAAAGATAATTCGTAGTCGAGATGTTACATTCAATGAACAAGTTTTGTACAAGGATAGGTTGGGAGCACCACAAACTGATAATACGGGTACTCAAGCTAAAAATCTCGAGGTTATTGAGTTAGATATCTCTAACTCGGGTGGGAGCAAAGTTACACAGAATGATGAGGTAGTTGTTGAAGCAGAACCGAGTGCGTCGACACTTCCGCTGTGGAGATCTAGCAGACAGCATCATGCACCAGATAGGTATTCGCCCTCTTTACATTACCTATTATTGACTAACAGTGGTGAACCTGAATGTTATGCAAATGCTAGTCAATATGAGCACGTGAGCAAGTGGAAACTTGCGATGGATGACGAGAAATTGAAGCTATGCATTGCTTCAATTGGCCTTAGAACCTGAGTTGAGAGGTTTGGCGCTGCTGTGCCCATTACGGGCTATTGAATGAGAGATCGAGAGATGGTTACAATTGATTGTTGAGTTCAGTCTCCAAGTGGGAGATTGTTGAGTTATGGAGCCTGAATTGGGCTGAGGGGTATTTTAGTTTTTACGTAATCATTCTCCTGTTAGGGTTACGTATCTTCTATTATAAATAGCCCCAATATCATTGTAACTCATGAATCACGAACTTACGAAAAATATAGTGAATATCCTGGCTTGGCAGCGCCCCCAGACGTAGTCAGATTCTCTGACGAACTTGGTCAACAATTCGTGTTCTTTTATTACTTTTTCTTTGGGGTAATTATTTTTATCATTGGCATCATATTTCTAACACCAAGTTGGGTCCAACTAATTTCAAGTTAGGCCCAAACCGCTTGTCAATAATCTAAATTATAAAGAACAAAATGTAAGTATTGAGTCGGGTTGGGCTTGATTTTGCTTTCTGGTTGACTTCGGTTCCGTTTTGGGTTGAGTTGGTTCCACCTTAAAACCATTTAAAAACTCAAACCATTTAAGAACCGAACCGTTGGAACCAACCCAAACTCAACCCGATCCACCTGATTGCCACCTCTATTTGTTTGTATGCAGATTTAATAAATGTCTTTGACGTTTTCCTACCACAGCTTCTACTTTACCCTAACCCATTGGACCCACTCAACGGTGATGCAGCATCTCTTATGATGAGAAATAAGGAGAAATATGAGCAAAAAGTAAAAGGTGATATTTTTTTTTATTTGGATTCAAAATCTAAGTTTTAAAAAAGACCGGATCATCTGTTGCAACTTGGTGTTGCATCCTCTGTTACACATCCCGGATGAATGACACGTGTTCACCCCCTAACAGATTTTCTAACGGGAGTTGGGAAGAACCGTCATGTCATTCACATGGGAAGTCCTAAATATTCTGGGATCAAATTTAGAGTTCCCTAAAATGGAACCTTAAATTGGAAAAGATCAGCAAGAATCAAGGAAATTCCAAAATGGAAAATTCAAGGAAAATGAAGAAAAAGAAGGGGCGAGCAGGAAGGAGGAGGATACGCTAGGGCAATTGTGAATTATCCAAGCTTTGAAGCTGAACAAGGTTTCCCAGTAAATTCAAGGTTGTTTGATACATTTACTCAATGAGAACTTCGATGTTTGCCATTAGATCTGGTCTTTATGATTTTCAATTATTTGCTGATAATTGAGTTCATAATTCCAGGGCCCAGGCAAGTCTTTCATCAAAATCTCATTTTTATTTTTGTATTACTGACAATTGTCTTGATTGTTAATGCTTAATACTAATATCAAGCATATTGCTTGCTCCATCTTTCAACATTGCCCTAATTATTAATCATCAATTCTACTTTCATTACAGGAATGACATGGTACACTGTACACCAACAAACATTTCATCAAATTCAAACTTATCCACGTCATGCTGTTATTTGAAACATGATTATACAGTCTGGTTGATGTGGAAATACTACAGGATAGTTATTGTACCTTACTTTTTAATTTTTGATCATGGTCACTTTTGAATTCAAATCACTGTAATGTCATACCTTGTAACAAGCTCTAAAAATGCTCTTAGTATCAGATTTGATTGGATGTTCATTTGTACACAGTTGTTTTATTCTAAATAGGGGATGTAGCTCAAAATGGTAGAGCGCTCGCTTTGCAAGCGAGAGGCACGGGGTTCAATTCCCTGCATCTCCAATCAATTTTTCTATTAAATATAACATGTACTTTGTTTTGGTAAACTGGATTATGACTTTTTATATGAACTTTTTCTGTGTCATTTCATGAGAACAAAACAGGAGTTTGCTAAAGTTTCTGAAGAATATAGTTGATAAATTGCACAACCTTGTTTTAGTCCAAAGATGATATTTCAATCGGTTGTGAAATATCAAAGGCTATTTTATTTTCCTATAAGTATTAGGCTTGCTGGAGTTTTTTGGTGCATAAAATTACAATAAATGTACACCAAAAAAAATTGTCAAGCCTGGACTTGAGTTGTACTTGGAGTTTGTTAGCTTCTAACTCATGGAAAAGGCTTTCTCCATGATTAGGTGTCCAAATAATAAGTATCATGAAACAACTCAAATTAACATAAGATAACTTTTTTTTGGTTTCACACAGCAACTTAATTTCTTCTGATATAATATCAATCTATAAATTTCTTTAGCAACTTTACAATCTATCAGAAAAATAATGGACAAGAAAAGAAAGAACATTGAAGTACAATATATCGTAGAATGTAGATCATTCAACTATAATCTAGCTTAGCATAACAAATTACAAGTCTCATTGAATAGGAAATTGATTGGAGATGCTGGGAATCTAAATTGATTGGACATGCTGGGAATCGAACCCCGCGCCACTCGCTTGCAAACGTACCAAATCCAAAGAGTAAATGATCAGCTGGACGAGGAGAAGTTTGATGAAAGCCTTCTTAGTGTAATAATGCGTAGTTTGTCATTGGTATATGGGTGATGAAGCTGAAGCAAACAACAAAATATATTATTATTCATTTACAGTCATGAAAATTTCCCAGTACTATACAAAAAAGAAAATGAGATTTGGAAGCAAACTTCCCGTAATTATAAACTCAACTATCAAGAAATCATTGAAAATAGTACGGATCCGATCTAACAGCAAACACATTAGAATTGTGAGTGAATAATTTTATCAAACAACTTGTCAGTATTAAAGTAGTAATTCGAATCCCACTTATCAGAAAAGCATTCTTTGTTGAGTGTCAATGACGGAAAAACAAATATGCTTGATTCTCTTTGATCTGATCTGCATATTCAATTAGGAAACTCCAAAATTCTAGCAAATTACGGTTCGGACTTTCCATAGAAGTTGTAAAAGACGATTCTCTTCCAATTTAGGGTTCCATTTTAGGGAACTCTAAATTTGATCCCAGAATATTTAGGACTTCCCATGTGAAGGACATGACGGTTCTTCCCAACTCCCGTTAGAAAATCTATTAGGGGGTGAACACGTGTCATTCATCCGGGATGTGTAACAGAGGATACAACACTAAGTTGCAACAGATGATCCGGTCTGGTTTTAAAATGTACTAAAGCAGAAAAAGAGAGGAAATTGAGGTTCTGATACATATTGTCGTGTCGGGGTAAATTGTTTTTTTCGTCCCACAAGTGACGTCATTATCAATTTTGGTCCCGCGCTTGTTGGTTTTCTCACTCTCAGTCCCATATGTCGTCAAATCTCTCACATTTGGTCCTTTGACCAAATTTCGTCAGGAAATAGACGGAGCCACGCACGTGAGACGTGCGTGGCCGTTAATTGAAGGAAAATAAGCGGGAAATTGACCTAATTTTGATCCTAAACCCTTTTGGAGGGAAAATTGACCTACTTGAGCTCTATTTATCCCCATTTCTTCCCCATTTCACTATCCTGCACATGAAGTTAGTTTTACAAATGGAGTTTTGTGGTTAACGAACAAAATTCAGAAGCTTGTTCACACGCTTTGCAGAATGAAAGGCTGCCAATGCGTGTAGTTGTCCAGGTTCTTTTCTTCGAGCAAGCCAGAGCAGCAGGTTTCTTGGTTCCCATTATTTGTTTGAAGATGAGAGTGTTATGCAGACTGTTGTTCGATTCGTAAACTTTCAATTTCTTTTATAATCACAATCATTCATATACGTATAAATACAAAATATTTATGTATATATACACTGGATACTCAATAAAAAGCACCACAACAGCAAAAGATAAAGAACACTCCAAATTCAATTCTTCAAATGAAATTCCAGAAAAAAACATTATGTACAAGAAAGATAAATAGTCGAGCCCGAACTAATAACAATTCACATAAGGCCATGCAGAATAATGCATGTTCCCTCGAAATCCCGATATTCCTACATGGCTGATATCAAAATGCCCCAAAAAAGAAAAGCTATAACTTTACACAGTTCCATAACTCAAACATAAAAGCATCCTTGGCTCGTCAACCTCTTTCAATTTACTTTAATCCACAGAAAAATCGGTTTCTGCACTTTCAATCATCACTATAACTTGGGGGCTCTCTTGTGGACCTGAACCATGTAAATGTAAATGCAAAAAGGAAGGAGAAGAGAATGAATGGAAAATTTGAGCTTTGAAAATTTAAATTTTTGTTTTGGGGTCAAAATTAGGTCAATTTTCCCTCCAAAAGGGTTTAGGGTCAAAATTAGGTCAATTTCCCGCTTATTTTTCTTCAATTAACGGCCACGCACGTCTCATGTGCGTGGCTCCGTCTATTTCCTGACGGAATTTGGTCAAAGGACCAAATGTGAGATTTGACGACATATGGGACTGAGAGTGAGAAAACCAACAAGCGTGGGACCAAAATTGATAATGGCGTCACTTGTGGGACGAAAAAAGCAATTTACCCTGTCGTGTCGTGTGAACCAGAGTATTGTGAACGCTATGCCAAGAAGGTTATCAATAATACCTTAACGGATGATCTAAGCGATGATGAGGCTCTCTGTGATGATAGTGATGATGATGTGGCAGGACATGCGGATCCATAGACCGCGAATTACATTATTTTTTGTTATTTGTATTGTGAATTAGGACTGGGAGGTAGCTTTAGGGACGAGGTACTATGAATTCCCTGTAGTAAATTCAATAGTCAATCTTACTAGTGAAGTACAAACTATAAACACAGCTGAAAATGTTATATTTGCAGTATCAGGCTAATATATCACTAGCTAGTGGTTTGTCAATCTCTTTAAATAGTAATTTCATTTTGTTCGTATCAGAAGATTGCTTATATATATCTATACTACTATAAAAGTATGAATAAATTTTGTTATTTCTTCCATTGTAAAATGAAATTTTGTTCTCACTTAATTGATATCTAATTATAATAATATAATTATTATATTATAACCATTAAAAATATCATGTCTATTCATTTATTCAATTTAATGCTAATAAATGATATTGTTATAAATAATCATGTCCATTCACTTATTCAATTCAATGGTTATTATAAATATTTTTGTTATTATATATATAAATATTGTCTCTTTACTTGTTATTCACTATTTAATTTTGTAACATCAATTTCCTAATAAATGATATTATTTTTATATTATATATCAATATAATGCTTATTTTAAATAATATCAATATAATGCTTATTTTAAATAATAATAATATTATTATACATATATAAATATTATCTCTTTACTTGTTATTCACTATTTAATTTTGTAACATACATTTTTCTAATAAATGATATTATTTTTATTACTATTATATATATATATATTGTCTCTTTACTTGCTATCCACTATTTAATTTTGTAACATTGATATATTATTATATTATAACAATTAAATGATATTATTTTTATATTGTATATCAATATAGTGCTTATTATAAATAATAATATTATTATATATATAAATATTATCTCTTTACTTGCCATTCACTATTTAATTTTGTAACATACATTTTTCTAATAAAGGATATTATTTTTATTACTATTATATCATCATGTCCATTCACTTATTCAATATAATGCTTATTATAAATATTATTATTATAATATATATAAATATTGTCTCTTTACTTGCTATTCACTATTATATTATTATAGCATATAAAAACTTGTACTAAAAATTAATAAAAACACAGTAGACTATGTGCAACGCACGTTCTTTTTGCTAGTATATATATATATATATATACATTTAGTCTCTCCTGTTAGATAAATATATTTACAAGAATGAGTCAATTTCAGGGTTATGTCATGGATTTGTCCATTGCATATGTTTTTCTTATTCAGACTGTTGTTTATAACTTCATATACAGCGATGATAGATACACCATGTTGAAAGTCCAACCCCATGTGGGGTGAAAAGTTTTGATAACAAAACTTGTTCAAAGTTTGAGGCTTTGTTTGTCAAAAATGGTGGATTGAAAGCATGCCTTACCATTCTTTGCCGTAAAGATTGAAGGAAATGTTTTCAAGATTTGTAGGTAGAAAATTTTGTTGTCAAAATTCTCATGCCATTTTTCTTGCCGTAAATTGAGGGATGGATTTTTCTCCATCCTACCATCATCAATTTTTCCATGCAAAGAGCTCTATAAATAGAGCTAATCCTCATCTCAAAAATGCAAGAGGTAGAGAAGAGAGTTGAGAGCAATAAGAAAAAAAAAACGAGAGAAAATAGTAAGGAGAAAATATACGAGAGAAAATACTCTATTTTTCTATTACTATTCCAAGTTTTATAAACTTGATGTATTTGTAATCCAAGAGACACACTCTTGAAGAATTTGTTATCCTCTAATAAATTAGGGAGAAATTGTAAGCCCATTATTGATATAGTGGAGGTTTTCGACTTCGGTCCCGTGGTTTTTCCCGATTTGGGTTTTCCACGTAAAAACTCGTGTTCTCATATTTCTCTTTTCTCGCCCGTTTCACTCTAAATTATTATCAACTTGATTAATCCCATTTTTTATCCAGTTAGTGGAAAAAGAATTTTATCACTTCCGCTGTGCCGGTGGTATTACAATTAGTGCCACTCTTTCCCAACAAGTGGTATCAGAGCCACGTTGAGTTAACGGATCAAAAATGGAGGAATCGTCATCTATCGGTGGGATGTTCAAGTTGAACGGGTCTAACTACTCAATCTGGAAACCGAGTATGTTAGATTTATTATATTGCAAGGATTTGTTCTTGCCATTGCTTGGTGATGAATCCAAGCCAAAAGAAATGAGTGAAGGCGAATGGAAAATCATGCACAAGAAAACGGTCGGTTACATTCGACGTTTTCTCGATCACAATATTTTTCATCATTTCGCTAATGAGGAAAAAGCATATGAATTATGGAAAAATATCGAGGCTATGTTTGAAAGGAAAAATGCTTTAAACAAAGCTTCTGTAATCAGAAAAATTGTCCGGCTACGGTACAAGGAGGGTGCAAATATGACGGAGCACCTTAATACCTATCAGGGCTTAATAAATCAATCCATCACCATGAAAATACCTCTTGATGATGAAGTGATTGCTTTATTGTTGCTCAGTTCATTACCCGATAGTTGGGACACACTCGTCGTGTCGCTCAGCAATTCCGCTCCAAATGGAGATTTGACTTTGCAAGTGGTCAAAGATTGCCTTCTAAACGAAGAGTCCAAGAGAAAGGAGCAGGCATTCAGTACCGAGAAAAATGCATTGGTGACTGAAAATTCTGACAGACGAGGAAGAAACAATAACAGAGGTCCTCAGCACCAGAGAGACAAATCTAGAGGAAAGTCCAAAGTCAAGAAAGATTTTAAATGCCATTACTGTGGTGGTCCAAACCACTACGAGAGAGATTGTAGAAAAAAGAAAAGAGATCAAAATAATGGAAATAATGAAAACAGGAAAAATGACACTACAGCTGTTGCAGCTGATGGTGATGTTGTCATTATCTGTGATGACGCATGTGTCAGTTCGTCTTGCCAAGAAACTGACTGGATCATTGATTTCGGAGCCTCATATCATATCACTCCAAATAGAGATATGTTCACATCATACACCAGTGGCAATTTTGGCCGAGTCAGAATGGCCAATCATGGTGTGACAGAGGTTGTCGGCATGGGAAATATTATCTTAGAAACTGACACGGGATGCCGACTCACTCTTAGAGATGTCAGACATATCCCTGATATCCGGCTCAACATTATTTCCACTGGCAAGCTAGACGATGATGGCTATGTCAGTAACTTTGGTGAAGGAAAATGGAAGCTTACCAAAGGTTTTCTTATTGCGGCAAAGGGTAAGAAAACGAACTCGCTCTACCTGATGCAGGCAAAGTTATCCAATGGAGAGGTGAATGCAGCAGCAGTCAATAGTGCCTCCATTGAGTTATGGCATAAACGACTTGGACACTTGAGCCAAAAAGGCTTGCAACTTTTGGCTAGGAAGAAACTCCTCCCAAACGTGATGGGTACAGAGTTTCAAACATGTGTTGATTGTTTAGCTGGAAAACAACACAGAGTTGCTTTCAAGAGCTTCTATCCCTCTAGAAAGACACATCCTCTGGATTTGGTGCATACAGATGTATGCTACATGAAAGACAAAACACTTGGTGGTGCAGTGTACTTTGTCACTTTCATTGATGATTATTCCAGAAAAGTCTGGAGTTATGCATTGAAAACTAAAGATCAGGTCATAACGGTCTTTAAGGATTTTCAAGCAAAAGTGGAAAGAGAAACTGGAAGAAAGCTGAAGTGTATTCGTTCAGACAATGGCGGCGAATACCAGGGTCCGTTTGAACAGCACTGTCGTGACCATGGTATCAGGCTTGAGAAGAGCATTCCTAAAACGCCTCAACATAATGGTGTGGCGGAGAGGATGAACATGACAATTTGTAAGAGGGTCAAATGTATGTTATCCCACTCAAAATTGCCTAAATCCTTTTGGGGTGAAGCAATGAGGACTGCAGTTGATTTGATCAACCTTTCTCCATCAGCTCCTTTGGATGGTGACATTCCAGATAGAGTTTGGTCGGGGAAAGATGTTTCCTACAAACACTTGAGAGTGTTTGGCTGCAAGGCGTTTGTTCACATTCCAAAAGATGAAAGATCCAAGCTTGATGACAAAACCAAACCGTGTATCTTTCTTGGCTATGGCCATGAAGAGTTTGGTTATAGACTATGGGACCCGGTGAACAGGAAAGTTATCAGAAGTAGATATGTTGTGTTTCTCGAGGAACAAACATCTGACGAGACAAAACCGAGCAAGATGACAGAATCTTCTCAAGAAGTCGTTCCTGATGACTTAGACCCAGTTCTTCCACGTACGACTCAGGATCACGGGGGAGATGTACAAGATGAGCAAAATGATATAACTGATGACGAGCCTGTTGATAATCAGTTGCCATCTGTACAGACTGATGATCCAGTTCCATCTTTGGAGTCAACGGTTAGAAGGTCCACCAGACCAAGAATTCCTTCTACCAGGTATAATCCACATGAGTACGTGTTGCTCAGTGATGGGGGAGAACCCGAGACTTACTCA
Source organism: Verbascum thapsus (assembly GCA_963669365.1). NCBI lineage: Eukaryota > Viridiplantae > Streptophyta > Magnoliopsida > Lamiales > Scrophulariaceae > Verbascum > Verbascum thapsus. Next base: position 20,508,957 of record OY770107.1, read on the forward strand.
GAAGCCATATCACATGATTAGAAAGATATGTGGCTGAAGGCTATGAAAGAGGAGATGAAATCCTTACAAGAAAATCACACCTATGACTTGGTAAAGCTGCCTAAAGGCAAGAGAACACTCAGAAACAAATGGGTGTACAAGTTGAAGAATGAGGAACATAGCTCACAACCCAGATATAAAGCAAGACTGGTTGTGAAGGGTTTCAATCAGAAAAAGGGTGTTGATTTCGAAGAAATTTTCTCACCAGTGGTGAAGATGTCATCAATCAGAGCTGTTCTAGGGATTGCCGCTAGTCTCAATATGGAGATTGAACAACTTGATGTGAAGACCGCATTTCTTCATGGTGATCTAGATGAAGAAATATATATGGAGCAGCCGGAAGGGTACAGAGTCAAAGGAAAAGAAAACCTAGTTTGCAGGTTGAAGAAAAGCTTGTACGGTCTAAAACAGGCTCCTAGACAGTGGTACAAGAAATTTGAATCATTCATGACGAACCATGACTACAAGAGAACCAGCTCGGATCATTGCGTATATTTCAAGAAATTCTCAGATGGAGAATTTATTATTCTGCTGTTATACGTAGATGATATGCTGATCGTAGGACATGATGGCAACAAGATTGACAAGCTAAAGAAAGAACTTGGGCAATCTTTTGCAATGAAAGATTTGGGGGCGGCTAAACAGATTCTTGGAATGAAAATTTCAAGGGACATCTGCCAAAAAGATCTGGTTATCTCAAGAACGATACATTGAGAAAGTTCTTGAAAGATTCAACATGAGCAAATCTAAAGCGGTTAGTACTCCACTTGCTGGTCATTTCAAACTCAGCATTACCCAATGTCCCACAAGTGAGGAAGACAAACAAGAGATGAAGAAGATACCATATGCTTCTGCAGTTGGCAGTTTGATGTATGCTATGGTATGTACTAGACCCGATATCATTCATGCTGTTGGCTTAGTGAGCTGTTTTCTGTCAAATCCTGGCAAGGATCACTGGGAAGCAGTGAAATGGATCTTAAGGTATCTGAGAGGCACCTCGAGACTATGTTTGAGGTTCGGTGATAACCAACTTATTTTAGACGGGTACACTGATGCAGACATGGCTGGTGATATAGACTCAAGAAAGTCTACATCCGGGTACTTAATGACACTTGCAGGGGGAGCTATTTCTTGGCAATCGAAACTTCAAAAATGTGTAGCATTGTCCACAACAGAGGCTGAGTACATTGCTGTGACTGAAGCATGTAAAGAGTTATTGTGGTTAAAGAAGTTTTTAGAAGAGTTGAACTTGAAGCAAGAAAATTACACGCTCTACTGTGATAGTCAAAGCGCGATCCACTTGAGTAAAAATTCAACTTTTCACTCAAGGTCAAAACACATTGATGTGAGATATCATTGGATTCGGGATGTTCTTGATAAAAGGTTGATGCACCTAGATAAAGTGCATACTGATGATAACGGCGCAGATATGCTCACGAAATCTTTGCCAAGGGAAAATCTTCGTCTTCTAGACGAGAATCACTTGTAGCTTCATAAGCTCTTTTATTTGAGCTTGATTCTTTCCTATCTTTACAAGGAATGATTTCCTCGAAAAATACTGCATTTCTTGATTCTATTATCGTATTTTCATTTATATTAGAAATGTCAGATTTATGTACAAGGAACCTATAAGCACTACTGTTATGTGCATATCCTATAAATATGCAATCAACAGTTTTAGGCCCAATTTTGACTTGCTTAGGTTGAGGTACTTTAACCTTTGCTAAACACCCCCACACTTTAAGATAATTATAGTTAGGCTTATGACCTTTCCATAATTCATACGGAGTTTCACTCCTAGTTTTGTGAGGAATTTTATTTAGAATGAAGTTCGCCGAAAGAATTGCTTCCCCCCACATATTTTGTGGTAAGCCCGAACTAATCAACATAGCATTCATCATCTCCTTTAGAGTATGATTTTTGCGTTCAGCAATGCCATTTGATTGAGGAGAGTATGGAGCGGTGGTTTGATGTATAATGCCAAATTCTTGACAGAATTCATCGAATGGTGCTCCATATTCACCACCTCTATCACTTCGAATATTTTTTATTCGACTGCTAAGTTGATTTTCGACTTCATTCTTGTAGTGTTTGAACACTTCAACGGCCTCGTCTTTGCTTTTTAGCAAATATACATAACAGTAGCGTGTGCAATCATCAATAAAAGTAATAAAATACTTTTTACCACCTCTAGTTTGCACAAACTTTAAATCACATATGTCGGTGTGAATAAGTTCTAGAGGTTCGGTATTTCTTTCCACCAATTGGAATGATGTTTTAGCTAATTTAGCTTCAACACAAATTTCACATTTTTCATGTGCATCAATTTTAAAAGATGGTAATAATTCCAAACTCACAAGTTTACGCAAAGTATTAAAATTCATATGTCCTAATCTAACATGCCATAAATTTGAATACTCAAGCAAGTTAGAAGAATTATTCTTTCATAATCACCAAGGTTACGTTTGACCGTCATTACATTCATTTTGAAAAGGCCCTTATCAAGGTAACCTTTTCCTACATACATGCCACTCTTAGTGAGTGTTACTCTATTAGCCTCAAAACCTATCTTAAATCCTGCCTTAACTAAAGCAGCTCCGGAGATCAGGTTCTTGCGAATATCCGGTACATGTAGCACATCAACCAGAGTCAGCTCTTTGCCCGAGGTCATTTTCAAAACCACACGTCCCAAACCAATAACCGGCGAGGTAGAAGAGTTCCCCATGTATAACTTTCTTCCACTGATTGGGAGATACTTCGAGAACATATCTTTGTCTGAGCAGATGTGGCGAGTAGCTCCAGTGTCAATGAACCATTCTTTTGGGTTATCAACCATGTTGCACTCCCACACAACAGCACTGAGATCAATTTCAGACAAATCCACGGGAACGTTCTTGTTTCCAATTTCAGCCAGGTGTGCTCGGTTCTTTTCCACCTTCGATTTTCGACATTCTTTAGCCCAATGTCCTGGCTTTCCACAGTTGTGACAGTTCCCTTTGAACTTCTTCGCCTTTGCAAATTTATTGTCTTTGTTGGGACGTTTCCGCTTCTTATCAGCATTTGGCTCCACTAAGTTTGCCCTCGCCTTCATAGACGACTTAGTGTTTTTCTTGTCAGTTGAACGGTTATCTTCTTCAATTCGAAGTCTGACAATCAAGTCTTCAAGACTCATCTCTTTGCGTTTATGCTTGAGATAGTTCTTGAAGTCCTTCCACCCCAGTGGTAGCTTCTCGATCAAAGCGGCTACTTGGAAGGATTCACTGAGCATCATTTCTTCAGCATGAATGTCATGCATAATTATTTGAAGCTCTTGCACTTGACTCATTACCGTCTTAGAGTCAACCATATTGAAGTCCAGAAATTTCCCGACCACAAACTTCTTGAGTCCGGCATCCTCGGTTCTGTACTTCTTATCCAAAGACTCCCAAAGAGTCCTTGCCATTTTGAACGCCTTATACACATCATACAGTGTATCGTCCAAGCCATTGAGGATATAATTGCGACATAAAAAGTCACAATGATTCCAAGCATCCACAGCACTTCTAGCCTGTGGGTCCGTTTCTTCTTCAGACATAGTCAGAGCATTTTCAGTAAGGAACCTCGCAAGGTTTAAAGTTGTTAGGTAGAACAACATCTTTTGTTGCCACCTCTTAAAATTAGTACCAGCAAATTTGCCCGATTTTTCCCCTTGAGATGAGACATGGGGAACCGCAGTTGGCATAGCAACAGTCACATTGGATGGAGGAGTTGAAGATGACGCCATTCTCAAAGACACAAAAAAATTTCGTTTCAAACTTGTTGGAAATATTTATGTGAGAGCACTTCGGGAAAGTGTCTTTAGAATGTGTGTAGTCGAAGCAAGAGTTCTACTCTTTGTCTTTGAAACAAAATTGCCCCGCTCTCGGTGCTTACGGGTTAACGACAATCGTTTCCCAAGATTCAACGACTATAATGTTTCGAAATAGTAGCACTACAAATTTTGAAACCCGGCGAACAAAACTTTGTTTTGAACTCTCAAATTTTGTAAGAATGCACTAATGATTTTAATGTAGAAGAGAAAGAAGAGAATTGTGAATGGAATGAATAAATTCGGATTTATGGGGACCTATTTATAGAAAATGAAAAGATGTGTGCTAGCAAACACAACTTTTCATTTCAACCCCAAAAGACACCTTTTAGAACAAAAAGACACCTTTTCATTTCAACAGGTACGTTTTTGATCCGACAGGTGTATACGGACCGGGTGCACCGTATCGCATGCGATCTTGGCCGTAGATCACATCACAACGGTCATCACACGCGTCCATTCGTCTTTAGACTTCATCCAACGGCTAGAAATTAATTTGGGAATTAAAATTAAATAAAGAATTTAATTTGAATTAATATTCAATTAAATTCCCTCCAAAAAGATAAATTGAGCTCAAGCCAACCCACACCCGAGCCGAGCCGGCCGGACGGCGGCGCGCGCGAGGCACATAGGCCATGGCTAAGTCTTCCCTCCGGTCAAAATCTATTGTAGACCCAAGGGCCCAAACCCTTATCTCAATGTTGAGCTAAATAAGCTCTTTTATCTTTGGCTTTTCTTTCCATGTGGGATAGCTCATTTTAGCTATTTCATCCCCAATTAATTCTATTTGAGTAGCTAACTTTGGACATTAATTTCTCATTCATCCCTAATTGGATTTGAGAATATAAATATACCAAATTAATCTACACAAGATGTAGATTAATATTATCCAAAGATATTCCAATTTCTACAAATGGAGCTTGCCCAAATAATTGGATAAAGTTATACAAATTCTTAATCCAAATTCCAACATTAAGGACACAATATTAGTGATTTTTGTTTGAATTCTGTTTGATTTCTGTTTGAATAATCATTGATCACTTTATTGCAATTTGCAGGTTTCAATATTAGAGCTTTTGCTACCTTTTGTTGCTTGAGTTGAATTAATTTAACTTATGTTGAATTTATTCAGGCGTGATTGTCAAAAATTGAAACTTGCAAAAGCTTGGAATTTTTTCGTGATAAAGGTTTTGTTTTTCACTTTTATGTCTACCATTTTTCATTGTTTTGTTTAGATTGGAGGTTAATGGAATCTTCATTGTTATCTATTTTATCTCTTCTCAACCATTATATGATTTGGGTGATGTAGGTTTTCCGGTGATTTATCATTTTTGCAGATCGATTATGTTACTTAAAATTTTTGTAGGTTTCTTGGGAGAGCATAAATTGAAATTTTACTCTTCGTTATATCCGTATATTATTCATTTTATTTCTTACCTACCAAATTTGCTATAAAATTATTATAGAAAATAAAAAAGGGGAAAACTATTTACATATTTTCTTCTCTGCAATTCATTGCTTCATCCATTTTTATTTTTCCTTTCTGTATAAGTTTATGATTGAAGAGTTTGTTTCTCTAATTTCAGATTCAACTTGCAAATGGATATTATACATAGTGATGAATGATTTAGAATTCCTTGAAATATTGGCATATTCATTCAAATGAGAACGAAAATAGGTACAAAAAATATGTAATTTCATCATATTGGGACATATGTCATTTGTTTGTGAATTGTTTATTTCCTTTTCTGAAATTCATTACTTCACATCAGTTACTTATGAACTGTTTCCCATATTATTTGGTGGTTAATGATCTTAAATGCTGTTTTATAACAATGAATTGTTTGGTATGTGAATGAGGAAATTTCTTTATTTCCATGAATATTTTTTTTCAATCATTCTTTTTTTAGGATTTCTATCTCATTTCTATTCTTTTTTAAGTGAGACCACTTCACATTGTATCTTTTCTATTTTTCAACTAACTTTCGTCTTCCTTTTCATTTTATCTTTGTTACTTTTTCTAAACTATTTTTGTTTCAATTTTAGGTGCTCTCAAATAACAAACTTCAAGATCTGTCGGCTACATATAACTACATTATTATTTAAGAGTAAGTGACAGAGGGTTTGGGTCACATCATTTTGCGAGTAAAGACAGTGTAACACTTATATAATGGTATTAGGGATTCGACAAATATTTGGACCTATTACATAGATTTGAGTCATTATATATTTTTGTTCATATATGTTTGATTTTAATTATTTATAGAAGTAGTGTGTATTTAAAATAAATTATAAAGTCTATTATTTGTACCATTGTCTATAATTTTTAATATTATTAAAATCTAATTACATTTTTTAATGTTTTTGCATAAAAATTGGAAAGCCTAAAAAACATTAGGGAAGAAGAAAGCCTGAAGTAGTTTTGTGAGATTATATTGATGATATCCAACACAATTCTATTGATATTGACTTTCACTAAGAAGATCAATTTCTGACTTTTACATATCAGAAAAATTCAGTATGCCATTTAATAAGTTTTCATTATTTGTAGAAAATAAGTTTTTATTTATAATATGAGTGAGAACAAAATATATTATACATAGATGACTTCGATTATGTGATAAACAATATTTTATATTGGTCAGATTTAATAAAAAAAAAGTTTTAGAATGATATGACTGCATAGCACGGGGCACACACTAATATCTAATTTAATGCATCGTAATAATTAGCATACTTATGGGAATTTTAATTAGAATTTTTTTAATTAAGTAAAAAAATCATTTGTTTGGCCAATTTATATTCTACACTTTTCAATAAAGAAACCATCAATTTCGAAAATTATCAATTACAATAAATTTTTTGCATAAAAGATAAGGAAACCTCTAATAGATTAAGAGCGCTTGCTATGCCAATCAATCAATTTTTTTAAAAGCCTAAACTTGAAATTCAAATCTATCTCCAAATTACCCCTAAACAATAACTCACACCATAACAACAAAATTTAAATTCCTGTCACTTCTATATAATTAGCAAAACCAAAAAATTAAATATATTGTTTTTCCTCACACTTCTAATATTATTTTTCCAATTGTGGAGTCTCATCCTTATTTACCAATCCAAAAATTAAGAGTATGTTTGGTTTTATTTTGGGCCCATTTTGGCCCAAAAATCTGGCCAAATAGTGTTTGGTCTTGATAAATTTGGGTAAAAAATATCCCAAAAATTTTGATCCAAATTTTGGAAATCCATTTTTCAGCTTTGAGTGCTTGTCACTTGTCAGTAGTTAATTCTTCTTGGGGTGCTCGAGAGATTAATTATTTGTCCAATTAATTATGGTGGGAATATAATGGTTGTCCAATTAATTATGGTTTGTCCATTATATTTTCCCACCTTGATTTTTAACTGAAATTATTTGTCCAATTATTTTATAGTCAATTATTCTTGTGAGTTAAAAATATAATGGATCTATAAATTAATTATTTGTACATTGCTTTCAATAATAAATCAGTCATTTAATTTTAGTTATATTGTCCAGATTTAGAATTTTAGTTATATTACCTCACCTAGTCCTGATTTAGTAATATTTTTATCATTAAATTATCATTTTTAATTATGTCACACCAACATTTAAAATTATTTTTATAGTTACTTTTTGTTCTCCTTAAAAGATCACATAAAAATATAAATTAATTTATAAAATAAAAAACATACTTTCCTTTCCAGTACTCTCGAAAATTATATTGAAAAATACTAATAAAATAATTATATTAATAATATACCATAAAACTACACTAAATTAGTGTCATTTTCAATAGTCGATCAGTTCTTCTCTCTTTCAATTTTTGTCAATCTTTAGCACCACTTCTTTCACATTTAATTTAATTTGATCCGTTCTTTTTTTATATAGAACCATAATATGGAATTATGGTTAATAATCTTATATATTGTTATGGAATTTATACGTATAAGTAAATTTCTTAATATATACACATATGAACTTAATTTATTTTGTAAATATGGTGTGTATATATATACCGCATATATAGTGTATATTTTAGTATGTATACAAACCATATACCACACATGACATATATACACACTATTATATTGCATATACATGTGTGCAAATTTTAACATCATATATACATATATATTATTATGATTTTATTTTTTTAATTATTCTTGTCATGAATATCAAATAGTAACAAACAATTAACCAGTAATTACTACAATCAAATGAAAAACATTCGTAATATAATAATAATCAAATGAAAGCACGACGCATATATAATAAGATCATCCAAGAAAGTTTTGCACGTGGCCAAAGCTCATAAAATGGATCCTTCACTGCTTCAAATGATATTAATAATGTTAATTTCGACAATAATTTAGGGGGAACGATTATACAATGAGTTACGTGATAGTGGACCATCAAATACATGTGAATTTAGTAATGCTTGATCACAGAATCGACCACATGGAAGTCGTCAGTATCGTGTTCATTTTTATGAAATTGTACAATGAGCAACACGTGTATTCATTATATTTATTTGGTTTCTCATTTATTTAAGTTTGTTATTTTAAATAATTGTCCCTTACTTAATAACATATATTGACTTCAATTATTTATATTCAATACTGTATATTAACTTAAGTAATTCATGAAAAAAATTAATAATTTATTTATTTATTTTAAATTGTAATATATAAATAAATATTTATTTATATTCAATACTATATATTAACTTAAGTCATTTATGAAAAAATTAATAATTTATTTATTTATTTTAAATTATAATATATAAATAAATATTTATCTATAATATAATTATTACAATCTTAATATTATATTATAACTTTAGATATTTATTTAATCACTAACAGACAAATACTGTTATGATTTGACTGCTACAGTAATTTATGTTTCCTCCCAAAACAAAACCAAACACTATCTCACCAAAAAAATAACCAAAAACTAATTATCCAATTAAACCAAATACTATCTCACCAAAAATTGCATGTCCCCAAAAATTTCTCACCAACAATTCTCACCAAAATAACCAACCAAAACAAAATTAAACATACCATAAGGATTTGAGGGTGAAGCACATAATATTTTTTCTTTTACAATGATGGTGAAAGGTAGACCTTAGAAAGATTATTGTAATATTTTCCAACGATTCACCATATACTTGGTTTTCCTTTTAATGTTTTTTTCCATAATGTTTTGGAATATTTGATAAATAATCTTCAATTTTTTTTCTACCGAATGCAAACGCGTTAATAGCGAATTTGTCGAAAGATACAATGGAGCCTAGTTTAAGAAAACTATTATTTATCTGCGGATTGCACTCCCGAAGGTAAATCAGAATACTCAATATACAAACCTACGGAAATAATAAAATTGATGTGTATGTATTTACTGAAAATAAATTGAAAGGAAATCTAGTGCTCTGTTTTTATGTGGCACGAGAAGAAATAATCAGAATACTCAATATACAAACCTACGACCTTAACATAAATCTTTGAACTACGTTAGACTTGATCCTTATATAGGTACGTAGGCAGCTTGGTTCGTATCCAAGTGCAGTCTATAATCTATTTCTGGACCGGGTCGTGCACCCGTGGCTCGGCTTGGTTTAGTTCTTTTATTTCGACCTAGATCAGGTGGCGCCGTCTGTGGGAAATTACTGACAATTCGCTGAATATCCTTATATAGTTTTATGGCGAATCAGGAAGCAGGCATGGAAGAGACGCCCCTCGCCAGTTATGCAGCAGATGGATCTAGTACCTTAATCACGATAACACAAGAGGAGCTAGATAGAAGAATTGAAATGCGAGTTGAGGAGGCAATAAGGAGAACAGCAGAGAAGACTCCTATCGCACCGAGACGATTGTTCAATGAGGCCGGGCAGGTGGACAATGAGCTCCCACGCACTAGGGAGACCGAAGTACTACCTCGGGAATGAGATGAAAATCCAAGACCTGTGAGACATCTTACTACCATGATGACCCGACATGCACCGTTCTCGGAGGAAATAATGATGGAACTTCCCAATAAAGACTTCACAATTCCCGTCTTACCTAAGTTTGACGGAACAGGAGACCCAGAGCCTCACATTACATCTTTTGAATTACTTATGACATTTCAAAATCAATCTGATGCAATTAATGCAAGAACTTTTGTCTCTACATTGACAGGTAGGGCTCAGGAATGGTTCACGAGTCAACCCAATGGAACTATTACTTCGTATGCTCATTTAATCAGAAAATTCGAGAATCATTTCGCCACAAATAAACGTGCTAAAAAGTCTATATCCGTCATCATGGGGATGAGTCAGAATACGAACGAAACACTTCGAAAATTTATGCATCGTTTCAATCAGGAGATCTTAGAATTTCCAGATATGACTAATGAATTCATGATTGGTATCTTAGTACGGGGACTAAAACCGGGCTCATTCATGAACGCAATCGCACGGCAGCCTCCGCGGTCACATGAACAGTTAATGAATGTGGCAGAACAGTATATAAACGAAGAAGAAAGGAGTCTGATGAGAAACACAAAGTCTACTCACCCCACAAATGATTCGTACAGGAATCGAGGGGATAAATCATACGAAAAAGCCCCTGCAAACGACCCTTATATGAGTCTAAATGGGGGTACGAATAACCGTTTAAAAGGAACCGGGTCAAAAAAGGACCATGAACGACCTCGTCGCTATCAGAAATATTAGAATTACGCCCCGTTAAACACTTCTTTAGAACGAGTCTACATGGCAATTCAGAATTCTAGACACCCTAATCAGATAGTGCCACCAAAACCTATGAAATCGATTAACAGAAAAAATCCACATAAATACTGTGAATTTTATAGGGAAAGAGTTCATGACACCGGTGAATGCCATCAGCTCAAAGATGAAATTGAGCGACTGATCAAAGAAGGGTATTGCCGGGAGTATGTCGACAGACAGAGGTTGACAGTTATGCACAACAAAGGAGTAGGTCGCCGGAAAAACGACCTTACAGACTTGATCATGAACGAGACTATAATCGAAGTTATAATGGTGGGGATTATCAACATCGAGTATCTGGCAGAAATGATATAAACCGGGATGACAGATGTGACATAGGCAAAACTTGCCAAACTGGGGAAACATATATGTAATTTCAGGAGGACCATATTTGGGCGACTCGTCGAGTGCAAGAAAGAAACATTTAAGAGAATTGGAGTTCGAATCTCGGAGAGGACGAGCCGAAATGATACTCACAATAGGTGGATCTGATGAACCTATTACATTCACGGACAAGGACTTCGAAGGGATGACGGTTTCGCACAACGTCCCTATGGTGATTACCATAGATGTAGCAAACTTTGCAGTCCACAAAGTTTTGGTTGATACGGGTAGCTCTGCTGACATTATCTTTTGGGATGTGCTTCGAAAAATGGAACTGGACTTAACAATCTTACGACCCGTGCATACGCCCATGATGGGGTTTACTGGTTCGCAAATAATGCCAAAAGGATCGATCGAGTTGGATGTATCTTTGGGACAATTTCCCCTGAGAAAAACGATGCGTGTGACTTTTCTTGTGGTTGACGCACCATGCACTTATAATATGATCGTGGAATGACCCATGTTGAACAAATTTGAAGCAATAGTATCCACAATTCATTTAAAAATGAAATTCAAAACCCGAAGTGGAATCAGCGAGGTCAAGGGAAATCAGGTGGAGGCCAGGCAATGTTTTGTAACTTCATTAGAGCAGCCAAAGTTGGAAGAGAGAAAGAGGAAAAGAGAAATCCCAGATATAAATTTGGTTCGGATAGCAGCGTCGGACCTAATTGGTAAAATCACACTCGAAGAACTTCTGGCGATGAAAGAAAGCAAGAAAAAGAGGGATCGGGGCAAATATAAACCTGAGGTGCCAGACACCTCAGTTCAACTTTTACAACACAAGACTATTATGTTATATGACCACGAACCAGAAAAAATTACGAAAATTGGCACAGAGCTCAATCCTGAGACAGAGGCCAGCCTAGTTGCCTTTCTGCGGAGCAACATGGACATATTGGCATGGACCGCTTCGGACTTCAAGGGCATTGATCCGTCTGTCATTGAACACCGTCTGAATGTCGATCCTAATACCAAACCAGTACGCCAGAAGCGTCGTAATTTCGGAGCTGAAAAAAATGCTATTATTGAAGTAGAAGTGAAAAAGCTGCTAGATGTAGGTTACATAAATGAAATTCATTTTACTGATTGGCTAGAAAACGTTGTAATTTTACCAAAAACGGACGGCAAATAGCGAATGTGTATTGATTTCACAGATTTAAATAAAGTATGTCCCCGTGATCCTTACCCTTTGCCTAGTATAGATTTGCTTGTGGATTCCACAGCAGAAAGTGCTTTGTTAAGCATGATGGATGCTTATCAAGGTTTCAATCAAATCATGATGGCTAAAGAAGATTGAGATAAGACAGCTTTTGTGACTGCCAGAGGAGTGTATTGTTACAACGTCATGCCGTTCGGCGTTCGTAACTCGGGAGCGACCTACCAACGTGTAGTGAATATGATGTTTAAAAACCAAATAAGTCGTACTATGGAAGTCTATATTGATGATATGCTGGTTAAGAGTACTAAAGAATGGGATTATTTAGAACATCTGAAACAATCTTTCCGAATCATGAACAAGTATGGCATGAAGTTGAATCCCGGGAAATGTACTTTTAGTGTTCGAGGAGGGAAATTCCTCGGATACTTAGTATCTGAACGAGACATTGAGGCAAATCCGGACAAAATTCAAGCTATATTAAGTATGCAGTCCCCTCGTTGCATCAAAGATGTGCAAAAATTGACGGGTCGTGTGGCCAGTTTGAACCGTTTTATATCTCGGTCGGCAGACAAATGTCTTCACTTCTTCAAGGTCCTACGTCATCTCAAAACCTTTGAATGGACAGAAGAGTGTGAGAAAGCATTTCAAGACCTGAAGACCTACTTGATGTCGCCTCCCTTATTAACGAAACCTATACCTAACGAACCATTGTATCTTTACTTGGCGGTATCACCCGTGGCAATTAGTGCAGTTCTGGTTCGTGATGTACGAGGCGAACACAAACCGGTATATTATATTAGCAAGCTTATGCAGGGAGCTGAACAGAACTATCAGGGAATAGAAAAATGGGGTCTGGCCATGATAACCGCAGCTCGAAAACTACGACCGTACTTCCATTCTCATCACATTGTCGTATTGACAGATCAACCACTTCGTCAAACACTGGGCAAGCCTGATACATTGGGGCGAATGAAGAAATGGACTATAGAACTGGGGGAGTTCAGTATTGATTATAAGCCCAGAACAGCGGTAAAGGCTCAGGTTATTGCTGATTTCTTGGTAGAAAACACGATGCTCGAGGTGAATACTGTTGAAGCAGAAAGTCAAGAACAATGGCTGTTGCATGTTGATGGGTCCTCAATGGCAAAAAAAGGAGGTGCTGGCTTGTGGTTTCATTCCCCGAAGGATGAAGATTTTGAGTTTGCTATCAAATTCGATTTCGATGTAACCAATAACGAGGCAGAGTATGAAGCGTTGATTTCCGGCCTAAGGATGGCAGAATCCTTGAACATCAAAAGTTTAAGTGTATTTATTGATTCTCAGTTGGTGGCGAAACAGATCAATGGAACTTACGACGCTAAGGAAAAGACTATGGTTAGATATCTGGGGTTAGTGAAAGAATTGATGACGTGCTTTGAAAGGTGTGAAATTTTACAGATTCCGCGAGAAGACAATGAGCGTGCCGATGCACTCGCCACGTTTGCGAATCAGATAATTGGTTGTAAGAGTCGACAAATTACATTACTTGTAGCACAACAATCAGAGTTCAAAATCCCGTTATCAGTGGCATCACTCGAAGAAAAGGGGGATTGGAAACTCCCCATTATGAGATACCTCTTAGAAAATCACCTGCCTGATGATAAGACCGAAGCACGGAGGCTCGTACATCGGGACATTTGGTTCACGATGTTGAACAATGAACTTTACAAAAAATCCGTATGCGGAGTATTATTACGATGCTTGAATCAAGAAGAAGCGACATATGTGATGCGAGAAATCCATGAGGGCAGTTGTGGAAATCACTCCGCAGGTCGATACGACAATCATATAGTACTTATCACTGAATTTTTACAAAACTAAAAATGAGTTCACAATTAACTAAATTTGGAAATCACCGTGCAGGACGAGCTTTAACCCAAAAGATTACCAGACAAGGTTATTTTTGGCCAACTTTGGTACGAGATGAGATTGAGTTCGTAAAACGATGCAAAGAATGCCAAATGCATGCCAATCTGATCCATCAGCCGTGGCACACCATGGAACCTATCAAAATAGCCTACCCATTTGATCAATGGGGCATCGACATATTAGGTTGAATATCGATCTACATGAATATAATGCATTCTATATTCGGAACGAGTCATTAATTTTATACAATGCAGGGCCATTTCCTCCTACTCAAGGTCAAAATAAATTTATTATTCTCGCTATTGAGCATTTTACTAAATGGATCGAAGCTGAGGCGGTGGCTCGCATTACGGAAACAACAGTGATTGATTTCATATGGAAAAACATTATATGCAGGTATACGATATTAAAATGCTCAACCCATAAAAGTTGTATTTACTTACTATGGAAAAACGTAATCTGCAGATTTGGGATTCCTCGAATCTTAATCTCTGATAATGGAACGCAATTCAATGAAAAAGCCATATCATCTTGGTGCAAAGTGTTAAAGATACACCAAAACTTCACTGCAGTTGGCCATCCCCAGTCAGATGGTCTGACGGAGGTAGCTAATATGGGTGATTAACATAATGGTCCGTTAGGACTGAACGATCAATGAATAGCAAAAGGTCTAACAGACAATACGAGAACCATGGTCGGTACGACCTATGGGCTCTGTGGTGAAATCAAGGCTGACGTGAATTAAATTGCACCACAAGTCCCTACGATTCTTGTTCCCTACCATTCTTGTAATTGCATTACACTACAAAACCCGCGTGTTTTTAGTGTACGGGTCAAGTACCAGAAAGGACCCAACAAAATTCTCATCGTACAAGGAGGACACGTGTACGCTACTCTCTCAGATGTCGCTATCAGTCCGTACAGTGAAGTTTTCCTATAAATACCCGCACTGTTCATCGGAAAAAGGGACCGCTTACGTGAGACTTGTCAGTACTTACCTGCTCTACTACCGAGCTATCACGATTACGACCTTAACATTAATTTATGAACTACATTAGACTTGATCCTTATATAGGTACGTAGGCAGCTTGGTTCGTATCCAAGTGCAGTCTATAATCTATTTTTGGACCGGGTCGTGCACCCGTGGCTCAGCTTGGTTTAGTTCTTTTATTTCGACCTAGATCAGTAGCAGACAAGAAAAATTAATTGATATCTCAAACTATTACTTATTTTATATAGGAAATAACCTGCCTCTTGAGAAAGGTTTTGTACTCCTTCAGAAATGGACAAACGGATGGAATGCTTGACAAATCATTTGAAATTGAAAATGATTGTAAAAGTTACAACCATTGAAGAATTTGATCAATTGCTCCACAACGGCTAATTACAAATTTTGAATATATCTAACAATCCTCCACCATTTTCGAAATATATAATACATAAAACTATAGACTCCATAGTTAAGCCCTTAATGCATAGAAGGTGGCACCACCTTTGACACTCACAAATTCAGGGGTATGATACACTTTTTCTAATATAAAATCTTTCTTGAAGTAACTTCTAATTCCACTGTCCCTCTGCCTTTGACAACGACAGTCGACAAATTTCCCATGTACATGACATTGCCTTTTTCAACAAGCTCATACTTGGTGAAAAATTTCTATCCTTGCACACATGTCTCGTAGCCCTGGACCGGAGTCAACCCACCAAGAACCATCATCATGAATCATAGCTTCAGAAATAAGAGCAACAATTTTTCTTTATTATTATTTTGCCTGGTCTTATTTTTCTTAATATTTTTACAGTCTCGTTTGTAATGACCCGGCGCACCACAGTTACAACATGCGCATTTCTTTTTCTTATTGTGATGATTAGAGTCCTTGGAGTAGCCTTTTCATTTTTGATTTTGTTTGTTCTGACCTGAGTGATTAGGATGTTTGAACTCTCTATTTTCCTCCACCACACTTTAGAAGAGTCTCTAACTTGTAGTAATTTCATTTCTTGCATTCTAGATTGTTCTTTGATTCGAGAGAAAGTTCCTAAGTCTTTAACACTAATATTTTCTTTTTTATGTTTAAGATTTTTTTTATAATCTTTCTATGATGGAGGGAGTTTATCTATAATGCAAGAGACAATTATGCATTCATCCATATTCATATTTAATTGATTCATATGTCCTAAGATGCATTGCAATTCATAAAATTGCTCACTCACAGATTTTCTATCAACCATGCGATAGTTCATAAATTGGGAAGATAGAAATTTATTACTTGTCGTATCTTTGGTTAAGTACCATGCATTGAGAGTATCCCAAAGTTCCTTTGCCGTTTTCACATTTTGATAAACATCAAACAAATTATCGGCAAGAGTGTTGAGGATGCGGCCTCGACATATTTCATCATCTTTTCCCCATTTCATCCGAGCCCTAGATTCTGCCAACGTCTCATTTTCACGTTCCTATGGCTTTGGGGTCGTCAAAACATGTTCTATCACAAGCCTCAACAATAGAAAACGAACTTTCTTTTGCCATCTTCTAAAATTTTCACCATAAAACCGCTCCAATTTCATGAAATTAGTCGTGAGTTGTAGCAAATTTTTAGAAGCCATGATATAGTCTTGAGATTGTTAGAAAAATTCCACGAATAAAGACAACTCTACGAATAATTTCATCCCCCAAGTCACATAAAAATTTACACTCTCCTCAAGACAATATTTGCCCTCTATCGAATGCAAATGAGTTAATATATAGTGAATTTGTCCAAGGATACAATGGAGCCTACTTTAAGAAAACTATTATTTATGTGCAGATTGCACTTCCCAAGATAAATTGGAATACTCAATATACAAGTCTACTGAAATAATAAAATTGATTTGTATGTGTTTACTGAAAATAAATTGAAAGGAAATTTAGTGCTTTGTTTTTATGCGGCAAGAGAAGAAATAATTAAAAAGGTTTCTATTATGGTGGAAGATAAGAAAAACTAATTGATTTCTTAAACTATTACTTTATTTATATAAGAAATAACATGCCTCGAGAAATGTTTTGCACTCCTTCAGAAATGGACAAACGGTCGGCTTGACAAATCATCTGAAATTGAAAATGATTATAAAGTTACAAGCATTGAAGAATTTATCTATGGAGTAAAATTTATGTACAATAAGTGTCTTTTAATTTCACAAATAAAGGTCTCTCACAAAAAAAAAATTAGAATGTAAGGTATATATTATTTTGTCTTTTGTAGGTAATGGCACTCCAAGTTCTGATTTTTTTTTTCTTTTTCTTTTCTACCAGGATTATTGTCTACTTTAGGTGTTGATTATGAGTTTAAAACCCCATAGCTTGATTGCTCTAATTTATAGTGTTTTTGATGTATTTAAAATGTTGAGACCGAAATTTAGCTTTATAAGTATTAAAAGATGTCTTTATCCAAGTTTGACAAATGACTCTTGGGAAGAGCTAAAGATTTTTTTACAAATGTAATTTAAATGTCTCGAGGGGACAACTAAAAGTTAAAACCAAGAAGTTGAATAATGAAAGATCTAGTTCTTTTACATATTTATTGCTCTATATATATAAATGATAAAAGGAAAACTAAAGATAAATAGACCAAACATAAAAAAAAAAATACCGAGTTACATTGTTACAAACATATTTTTATTGATATTTTCATTGTTAAGTCCTATTCCAAATTCAGAGTAAGGGAATATAATTCATATTTTAATTTCTTATATATACTTGGAGGGATTAATTATGTAAATACATTTGCTACGTGTATTAATTTTCAATCAAAAAGACCAAAATAAAATACCAATTTGTATTTTCATTCAAGTGTATCATCACCATTGGTCCATTTGTCTCACTATTTTATTAATCCAACAGGAAGAACAAGCTGGCACTTACGGAATCCTATTTTTTATATTTTGTTAAATTTGTTTAAATATGACATAAAAATATCTAAGTTTTTTTTTTTTTTTTTGACAAAATATATAAGTATTAAACGAGTAATTTTATCTTAGGCCAAGGACCAATAATTCTGGTTTTATAACCATCACACATTTTGTGTAGAATGAGTGATTTTTATTACCCTGATACTCATACTACCCACCGCCACATGAAATATACGTGTTACTAGAAACAGCCCTATCTTAAAATATAATTTTACTTGCCTGCTGCGACAAAGACTAGGTTACCATATTCTCACAGAAATCTAAGGAGGAGGCTTGTTTGTACAGCTTCTCGACATCTATATAGATATATATACAATTATACATATATATATAGAGTTTGATGAATATATATATATATATGGTTTGATGACACATCATCTTTGCTCATCTCATAATATATATATAATATATATATATATATATATTTCTCTATTTTAATGTTTTTTGAAAACTTAAAGATAATTTCAGAAACGGAGGTCTTTCATCATTCAGATTTTGTTTCTCAAACATTGTCTTGCATTATTTTTAACAGAATTTGATAAAAGGTGTATAGGCCATTTGAGCTTTCTCTTCAAAGGTACCGTATTTTTTACCGAACAACAAGGTTATAAATATACTCATGCGTAGTTGATGGAGATGTAATTTCCCTGAGAAAATAAGATGTTAAACCATAAATACTCGAGAAATTCGAAATTCAAAACTAAGACCATAAGACCCAATAAAAATTTATTCTTTTAAATATGGTGACTAATGCAAAATGTGGGATCCATACAATATAAAAAACTGTATATATGAGAGTCATGGGTCAATCCATCCATATAATCCTCACCCAATATTGATAGGAGAAAATGAAACCCGTCATCTTCGGGACATTGTCTCTATGATTATTTATGTGTTCCCATGACATATATATATATATATCACAATTATCTCTTTCTCCAGGCGGGTCCAAGATAAGAAAAATAAATTTTATTCTTTAATTATTCGACTTGAGAACTGATTCTTGATCTAACTACTAGTTAACATATCACTATAAATGTGAAGGTTTTTCTAAGTTAAATATGCATGTATATTGACTGCCTTGACTTAGATCCCACAAAAAAATTATGAACAAGGGTTTCAATCTTCTAGCTATTTTTTTAATAAAAAATTGTTTAATAAATGCATCTTTTAGTTACACCGTTGAAGGAAACCATCATAATGATTTCTTTAACAAGTTCAATATTAATATATGCATGTGGATATTTAGTAGGTTGTTTGATATATTATTCAATCAGATTGAAAAAAATAATTTAAAAAGTTGATTATATTGTTTATTATTGAAGTAGAACAATAATTGTCTGACTAATATATGTTATATAGTATTTTTTTAATGTGTATCTTTCGGATAGATACTTCATACTTATTATTATGCTGCTGGCCACAAGACAATCACCCGGTTTGGCTCTTGCATTGACGTAAGACAAAGAAACCTACATATTTCAAGATTTTTTAAGATGTAGAAAAATTAAAACTTTTAATTTGGTGGAGGTATTAGATATTTTACATATGCATGTCAGACCTTTTTCATCTTTAGAGTGAACACGGAACGTGAGAAGTAGATGATTAATCGCTTTTTTTTTCCTTTTTTTTTTAGTCCGAATTTTATAGTTTTTTTTTTAGTTTAATTGAGTCGTAATCCTTTAGTATGTTATTAGGGTTATAGTTGGTTTAGTTTACCATAATTAAATTTATTGACCCCAAATGTTGGATTTTTCATATAAAGTAGAATGAATTTTAATTTCTAGACTGAAAAATATTATCGCAAATTCTTTTAGATTAAAAAAAGTTTATTTAAAGGAGATTTTAATTTTTTTAACACATAATAAAATCGAAATATTATTTAAAATGTTGGTTTATGGAAGTATAACATATTAAATTGTTTCATTTGTTTGTTTGAATTTATATTTATTAAAAAGAGAAACAAGTGAATAATAAAAATAAAGAAATATTCTAAAGAGAGAGAGGAGAAAAAAGAAAACAAGACTCTATTGGCATAATCGTTTCCAATTTCCATCTATCTAACATCACGAAAAAATAAAAAGTTAAGCTTCACAATTGGTATACTTGTAAAAAATTCTAACTTAAGTTGTTTCCTCTCGTGTAGGCATTCTCCAGCCCAAAAAAGAGCAAAAACAAAATTAATCCCCACGAATATTTGATCAAGCTAATGAAACGTATTTGGTCTTCTCTTGTGACAGAAAAGGGAAAATTCGTTTGTATTAGGTTATTGCCTCCTATCAATTAATATCAATTATTGCTCATAATCTTGATTTCTTTTAGAGGACGAAGAAAATTTGTAAACTCACAAAAAATAGGCTATATAGATATTCATTCAAGGAAAGTCGAACTTGTAACCAATGTCATAAAATGAATTATCCTACCAGTTCTGCTATGATTTGTCCCTTTCTAATCTTAATCCATAATACCCACAATGGACAATTCTAAAGGACCCGGTCCGGTCCGGTCCGGTCCGTCTATCACCGCATATTTCATAGGGTGGTAAAAATCACTCACCCCACATGAAATATGTAGTGTGAAACAGATTGGTTCTGAATTTTTCCCACCCGCAACTACATTGGAAGATTTCATTGTTTTAGGATGTATCTCCCATCATTTGACATCTATATATTATTGTTCTTAATCTTAACCCACCCACAAATCGTATTTACTTACGTAATATGTTTTCCAATAGTTCTTCGGTCGGTCACTAATTGTTGTATATTGATTTTTTATCAATGTGTTACAAAATAATTTGCGGAAACTGTCTGATATTTTATATAATATATTCTTTGTTTTACATAAACTCATTAAGTATTAATTTGATATTCTTTGTTTTTACTACTTGAGGGTGACTTTCCGTGAAGAACTAAGGATACATAATATATATATATATATATCTACAAATGATTATATATTAAGTTGTCCTCAACATAATAGTTAAATGTTTATATATGCATTTAATTATTTATCGATTAAAATTTTATATATAAGCAATCTGTTGGCAAGTTCAGTGTATATATTATTTGGGTTGGCAAGGTGGATATGTTACTAAAATTGGGTACATAATATCAAAAACGAATAAGAAAAGTAGACGAATTTGAGAAATGACCATAAGGTTCTCTTTCTAACAATTATAATATCTCTTTCAACAATTATTAAATAATTGAAATAAGAAAATAGGTCCATTATTGTGGAGTAAATGATTTTAATAATCGAAATAGGTGGTAAAATATGTAGAAACACATTACAAAATAAGCAAATAACTGTTGATTTTTTTTTTTTTGTGTGTGTTATTTAATTTGTCTTGAGAGTGGTACACAATTTTGAATAAATTATAACTAGTTTTAAAAAAGTTGAAATTGCAAAAAAAATGTTTATATAGATAGGTAAACATACTATATTTTTATTGTTGTCTAACATTTAGGGGCCAATTGGATGATACGTTCATCTACGAAAAAAAAATCATGATAAAAGTAAAGAAAAAATATTTTTAGGAGTAAGAAATATGATGTGAGATTTGTGTTTTGAGAATTTTTTAAGAGAAAAATATGTAATAATTATGGTTGATGTGATATATTTTTTGTTGTGAAAAAATTGTTGTATATAATAAATCATTTTAGTCAAAATCATCGATTTAGATGTCAAAAAATAGCCACAATGGATCTTATTTTAAACGTCGAATTATTTTACATTATAATATGTGATTAATTTGATTTTTGGAGTTGAAAAATAGCCGGAAAAAACCTTATAAATCGATTGTGTGAACTGTCAAATCATGAATAGTAAGAGTAAATTTTTCTCTTTTTTGCAAATTTTTTTTTAAATTATCTAAAATTTTGTGAGATTTTCTTAAAGATTTTTTTCGTAACATACCAAACAAATGAATATTCGTAGTTTTTTTACTCTGTAATATTTTTTTGGGAGTAGAGGTGGCTATCCAATTGGGGCCTTACAGAAACAAGATTTATTCTAATTTTTGTTTGGTGTATATTATAATTATGGCTAAATGATAATATTTGCTACTTGCAAATATGTTAGTTGATAATAAAATCAAAATTATTCTTGATGATATATATGTATAAATCATATTATTTTTTATCACAAAAATATTTCTGACATGTATTTGTCCACGTCAACAAGTTGAACTAAAAGACTTATTATAGAATAAAATGTTCTAACTCATGAGATTATTACCAGCAGCCTAACTTTACACGTATCAATTATGATAATTTTGCAACAAAGCATTCCATAATATTTACTTATTATTTACGAGTTCAACACATTTGCTAGATGATTTTTTTATTAAAAAAATGCGTAAATGAGACTAGTAATAACTACCGTTACAGAGAAATTTAGTCATATAATATTTGTTTTCAAATTTGTTGCATAAATATAATTGAATTCGACTATATGACTCATCAACAAACTGGATCAAACTTATTAGCCACCATGTGACTAATGATATATTTAGATAAAACGACAAATTTTGTGTCTTTAGTAAAATTTAAACTTGTAATATTCAAACAAAAAATTAAAATCTAATGAGTCATGACCACACCTAATACAAAGCCTTCGTGATAAAGATTGTGTACCTCGCTACACGTATAAATACATAATAAGTTTATATTTTTAGAATATGAAAATAGAAAATGTAATGATGGCTGAATAAAAATTAATAACTTATATCATTATCTTAATAATTCATATATATATATACTTGTCATATATTTACATATATATAATTTGAAGTGTTTTACAATTGTATTTGTATTTGGATGCATTTTCATAACTGCAGTAAATAAGTACGTGCAATAATAAAAATAAATGAGAAAATGCGGACTTGTAACTTGTAAGCAAGACATATAATTGGGAAATGGACACGTGAGTGTTGGGTATCGGCTGCCGTCGATTTGAGTTGACTCAGAAATCCCGAGCTCGTTTCTATATTCGATCACACACAGTGTAGCATGTAGGACACTCAGTTTGCATTCACAAAGAATCAAACACCCAAGCCCTAATCACCCCGGTAACACCCTCACAAGAACTCTCACACTCGAACCCGAAACTAGGCGTCACTAAGACAAGTCACGAAGACTATTTCGTAAGAGAGAAAAGCTTTCTATTACTCTAGTGTTTCTTGGTGTTGTTGGTGTGTTTAAAGGAGTGGGGAGAACACCCTTTTATAGTGCTAGAAAGGAAACCCAAAGGTCACAAATGAGAAGACCAAAGAGACACATTAGAAAATGAAGAGTCACATGGGAATACCAAGGGGTGGTGGGCTTGGGTTAATGTGGGGAGAACCAAATGAAAAATGAGCCACACAAAGTTGGGCCTAACATTTCAACAATCTCCACCTTTGGTCCAACACCACTACACTGAATCGAATAGAAACGCGGGAATCATCATCGCCAAAATACCTGCATACTAAACACACAGTTAGTACGGGCAACCTGCACACTAAACACAAAGTTAGTACAGATAATAAATAACAAGCACAAAGCATGTTAAATCACAAAGAATAACACAAAGTTAAGCGCACATGACACAAAGTCAAGTATTCGACACAAAGTCATGCACAGACACAAAGTCAAGCAAACGTAAAACACATAAACACAAGACCTAGTCAATAGGATCTAAGTTCAAAGTTCTCATGCATGAATGAGATTTCTCAACAGATAAGCACTTAGTTCCC
The DNA here is from genome assembly GCA_963669365.1 of Verbascum thapsus. Classification (NCBI taxonomy): domain Eukaryota; kingdom Viridiplantae; phylum Streptophyta; class Magnoliopsida; order Lamiales; family Scrophulariaceae; genus Verbascum; species Verbascum thapsus. The sequence goes on from OY770107.1 coordinate 20,532,773, forward strand.
ATATCTGCCGGATTAAACTGAGATGGAATTTTCTCTAAACTCACAATTCCTTTTTCAACAATATCACGAATGAAATGGAACCTAACATCGATATGTTTAGTTCTGTCATGAAATACTGGATTTTTACACAGTTGAATTCCAGACTGACTATCAGAATAAACAACTACATTATCGTCTAGAAAACCAATTTCAGACAATAAACCTTTTAAACAAACTGCCTCTTTCAAGGCTTCAGTTATAGCAATATATTCCGATTCAGTGGTTGATAAAGCAACAATATGTTGTAATTGAGATTTCCAACTTATGCAAGAGCCACACAAAGTGAACACATAGGAGGTGGTGGATTTACTATTATCTCTATCATTTGCATAATTAGAGTCAACATAGCCAATCAAATTCACACCTTGAGCAGACTTAGAAAATTTTAGGCTAACATTTGATGACCCTTTAAGGTACCTAAGCAACCATTTCACAGCATCCCAATGGGGCATGCCTGGGTTAGACATGTACCTACTCAAACAACTTACAGTGTATGCAATATCCGATCTAGTGCTAATCATCAGGTACATAACCGAGCCAATTGCATTGGAATACGGCACTTTAGCCATTTCAGCAATTTCAGAATTAGTCTTTGGAGACTGATCCTTACTTAACACAAAGTGAGCAACAAGAGGCACATTGGTAGATTTAGCATTAAACATAGCAAATTTACTCAAAATTTTTTCCACATAGGAAATCTGATTTAAATGTAAAATCCGATTCTTCCTATCTCTCTCAATCTTCATTCCTAATATCCTTTTAATATCACCTACTTCATATCAAAGTTCTCACTAAGACATTTTTGAACATGTTCGATTGATTTTAAGCATGGACTCACTAAGAGCATATCATCAACATATATGAGCAAGAAGATAGGCATAGATGCATTTTCTTTAAAGTACAAGCAATGATCATAAGAGCTTCTTTTAAACTTCAAAGACAACATGCACATATCGAATTTTTTATTCCATTGTCTTGGTGATTGTTTTAACCCATACAATCATTTGTTTAACAAACAAACATGATTTTGCTTTTTGGGGTCAACAAAACCATCAGGCTGTCTCATGTAAATTTTTTTGTCAAATTCACCATGCAAGAAAGCAGTTTTAACATCTAACTGTTTCAATTCCCAGTCAAAATGAGCAACTAATGCAAGCATAATGCGCACAGTGACAAACTTAACAACAGGAGCAAAGATTTCCGTATAATCTATCCCCTCTTTTTGAGTAAATCTCTTAGCCACTAGTCTAGCCTTAAATCTAACTCTCTCACCCTCGTCTTTAACTTTATAAAGCCACTTACAGTCCACAACAGAACAATGATCAGGCTTAGGTACAAGAGTCCAGGTTTGATTAACATGCAAAGAATTCATTTCATCATTCATCGCATTTAACCATTCTTTAGAGTTTTTTGATTTTAAAGCTTCATTATATGACTTAGGTTCACAATCGTCTGAAGTTTCAAACACATTGAAAGCATGAGTATCAATATGAAAGTCATCAAATCTTGTGGGTTGCCTAATGTTTCTCCTAGGTCTGTCCCTAGTAAGTTGATAATTTTCTAACTCAACATTTTCAGGCACATCTTCCACATCATCAAACACATCATTTACAGGTTCAGACTCATGCACATCAGAAACAGATACATCTGATTGCTCCACCTTAAAAGGAGCAGTGTCAGAAACAGGCAAAAGCACAGAAGTATATAAACATGGAAAATCAGATTCGTTAAAGACGACATCTCTACTTATTACCACTTTATAACCAGGTTCATCTCTAAGCCAAAGCCTATAACCCTTCACACCATCCGGGTAACCTAGGAAAACACATTTTTTAGACCTAGGTTCAAGTTTATCACATTTTTGATGAGCATATGCAGCACAACCAAATATTCGCAAGTTTGAGAAGTCAATTTGTTTACCAGACCAAACAGACTCAGGGCATTTACCATTTAACGGCACAGAAGGGGACCTATTGATTAGATAGGCAGCAGTACACACTGCTTCACCCCAGAACTCTTTTGAAAGTCCAGAAGAAGCCAACATGCTCCTCACTCTTTCAAGTAAAGTTCGGTTCATCCTTTCTGCCACACCATTTTTGCTGCGGTGTGTAAGGAATTGTCTTATGCCTTCGAATTCCAGATTTCACACACAAAGTGTTCAACAAATTATTGCAGAATTCTAGCCCATTATCAATTCTAAGATTCTTAATCTTTTTACCTGTCTGATTTTCAATTAACACTTTCCAATTTTTGAAACTGTAATAGACATCAGATTTTTGTTTTAGCAACAAAACCCACACTTTTCTAGAGAAATCATCAATAATTGACAGGAAATACATTTTTCCACCGTGTGTAGGAACACTGGCAGATCCCCACACATCAGCGTGCAAATATTCAAGAATGCCAGTGCATTTAGATCGATTTGGGGAGGGGGAAACAGGAAAGCTGACTTTATGTTGTTTACCTTTCACACATGATTCACAAAAAGGCATGCAAGAAAGCTTATCAGTACCAAACGAACCAGCTTTATGCAAAATTTCCAAACCTTTACTACTCATGTGACCTAGTCTATGATGCCACAGTTCAGTTTTGTCTTCTTTGACAACATTCACAGAACAAGGCATAGACTTAGCAATGCAAACATACAAGTTATTTTTCTTTTCAGCTTTTAGAACCACTAAGGATCCTCTCATGATTTTCATCATACCCTTTCCCCACCTACCTTCTAGCCCATCATCTTCTAATGCAGCACATGAAATCAAATTATTGCATAACTCAGGCACATATCTAACATTTTTAAGTGTCAGACCAAAGCCAGATTCACACATCAAAGAAATGTCCCCTATGCCAATGATTTTACACTTCTTTTCATTAGCTAAAGACACAAACCCATTATTCACTTCTTTATAAGAGCAAAATAAATCTTTAAATGGTGACATGTGAAAAGTACATCCAGAATCAACAAGCCATTCATTTTCACATAAAGAAGTAGAATGCACAATATTCACAGAAGACACATCACAACATTCAGTTACCATAAAGATATCACCATCACTCTCATTACTAGAAGCCTTATTAGCTTGTTCTTTTTGTTTCTTAGGACAATCTCTAACATAGTGACCAGTTTTACCACAATTATAACACTTTCTGTTATTAGACCTCGATTTAGATCTATTGCGATTTTCTTTTTTATTTTTATCACGATCTTGACCAGTTTGGTTATTGTTGGACTTTTTATTTTTAGCCCTCCCTCGAACAAACATAACCTCACCATGATTTTTACTACTCGGATTAGTTCTTAAATCCATTTCTTAGCTTTTTAAACCGTTTACCACAGTTTCAAGGCTAACCTGATCCCTACCATACTTAATAGCAGATTTTACATCATTATATGTATCAGGTATGGCATTTAAGAGCACAATTGGAGTATAATCATCAATATTTTTATCACCGGTCTTTTTAATATCTTGAACTAGTTTTGTAAACACATCAAAATTTTCCTATGTCTTTATTCAAATCAAGTTTGAATCGGAAAAATTTTTCAAGCAAAAACATCTTACTAGGCAATGAAGTCTCAGTATATAATTCTTGCAATTTTTCCCACAAATCTTTGGCACTTTTCTGATCTCCTACCTTTCTTAACACCGAGTCAGAAAGATTGAGAATAATAGATGAGTATGCAAGCTCATCCATTTCTGCCTTCTTTTCAGCAGTATCAGAATCAGAAAATTGGAGACTGATACATTTAAACACACGTTGTTGTATCAAAACTCCTTTCATTTTCTGTTGCCAAATACCAAAGTCTGAGCGTCCATCAAAAGGAGCTAGACTATAACCAGACATAGAGCCCATCACAAATCACACAGATTAAGTTGGCACACAACGGAAGCAAACAAATCACACAGATTTTCTTATTTCTATTAGCAGATAAATCTCAATCCTATCCGTTTCAAACGGTATCTAAACGAAAGCTGTAAAAGCGGTTCAAGCCAATTTACCTGAGGGAGTTCCAACCGTATGAAACTCATTTTACCTGTTTCGTTCCTGATTCAGCGTACGTCGAGTAGAGGCGCGATGGGAGGCTATCAATGGACAGAAAAGCTGGAAAAACAAGCAACGAGCAACCACGGGCAGCCGCGACAAACGCAGACTCGTCGACGGGCAGCAACCGTGGCTCTGATACCACTGTTGGGTATCGGCTGCCGTCGATTTGAGTTGGCTCAGAAATCCCGAGCTCGTTTCTATATTCGATCACACACAGTGTAGCATGTAGGACACTCAGTTTGCATTCACAAAGAATCAAACACCCAAGCCCTAATCACCCCGGTAACACCCTCACAAGAACTCTCACACTCGAACCCGAAACTAGGCGTCACTAAGACAAGTCACGAAGACTATTTCGTAAGAGAGAAAAACTTTCTATTACTCTAGTGTTTCTTGGTGTTGTTGGTGTGTTTAAAGGAGTGGGGAGAACACCCTTTTATAGTGCTAGAAAGGAAACCCAAAGGTCACAAGTGAGAAGACCAAAAAGACACATTAGAAGATGAAGAGTCACATGGGAATACCAAGGGGCTTCCAAGGGGTGGTGGGCTTGGGTTAATGTGGGGAGAACCAAATGAAAAATGAGCCACACAAAATTGGGCCTAACATTTCAACAGTGACAACTAGACAATCAGGTTTTAGTACGTTTTTTGCTTTGAATCTTTGGACTGTCAAAAATGTATTGATAGAAGATAAATTTGCACTTTTAAATTGTTCCTATTAGTCCAAAAAAAGGAAAGATGTCATTAGTTTTCTTTATGAACTCATTAAGTAGTTAATTCTACGCTAACCTGATCTAATAGCTACTAATTCTTCATAAAATTGCATTATATGAAATATGTTATAATCATAATGGTGAAATTTTCGTGCATCCAACTAAGAATTCAATCACTAATTCACTACAACTTATTATAATATTAACCGGCAAGATTATGATTTCGTGATTTCAATTTAATCTAAATTCTCAAAAAGTAAGTAAACAAAATAAACCCTTATAGAATTGGGTTAGGTAATGTAGGTTATTGCATTAAGCATACATCTATATGTGTATATATATATATAGAGTATAACAATTCATTAAATCAACTTAAAATTTTCTCCCTAAAATATATATATGATTAGTCATTACCATCAATAAAAAGCAAGACGTAGTGCTAAAAAGGCTCTTTCAAAGATGGCGGTAGGAAATGAGTACTTGTACCGTGAAGTGGTGCCGTTGGTGGCTACAGTGACGGCAGAGTGTACAACCGTGGGTGTTACCATCTTCTACAAGGCCGCCGTTTTAAAGGGTTTATGCTATCATGTTTTCATGACATATTCTTACGCTATTTCTGCTCTTCTTACCCTCCCTCTTGCCTTTTTTTCCCACAGGTTTTTCTTTTCCTTTCTTTCATATATATACATATACCTATATATATAGTTTATTCAGTTTTGATTTTCTTAAAAAAAAAAAAAAATCATTTTTTTTTTGGTGGGGTTTACAGGAAATCGGAGCTTCCTCCGTTTACTCTAGCAGTCTTTGGCAAATTTTTTCTCCTCGGAGTAATAGGGTAATTATTAGGAACAAGGTCTTTTCATGTTTGGTGGCTTTTTGGTTGTATATATTTTGATAATAAAATGGAATTTTTATTTAAATGATTTCAGGTTTGTGTCTCAGTGTTGTGGGTATAAAGGGATTGAACTTAGTAATCCAACAATGTCTTCTGCCATGAGTAATCTCAATCCTGCTACTACATTTTTTCTTCCCATTCTCTTAAGGTCTGTGCTTTTTCCTTATTTGTTCTTGAAACAAAATTCACTTCCAGTTCAGTAGCTTCATGATAATAAATTACATTGGCCAGTTTTATTTGCTAATTGTTAATATAAATTTCTAAATTGTGTTTTTTGGTCTATTAAAACATATATAACGAATATTTATTTTTATTGATTTTAGTTTCAATTAACTCTCGACACTAAATTAAACTACTTTTAGCAATTTTCTTCAGTATGTATCATGCACAATTATTTTTGTTGTTTTGTCTTTAATTTATTAAGAAATGAATTTAATACGAACATTAAGTGTGAATTTGGATAATAATAATAATTATTATTATAATAAAAAATTAATACCTCCCAATATTAATTATGAGCGACAAATTAAAGAAAAAAAAAAGCAATAATTTATAATATTTTTCGAAGAAAAGATTAGCAAGAAACAATTTGCACCCTTTGTCCGTAAGTGGGTAAACTCAAGGGTTGATAATGATATTACTCCAGGTCACAGATGAAACAAACGTAAACTCAATAATCATATCACAATATAATATGTCTTTCAATTTTATAATAAAAGCTGGTAAGAGAATTATTCCATGTGTGGGCGCATCAGGGAAAAAACAATTTAGACAAAAGCAATCCCATTTTTTTATAAGGGAAATTTACAACCGCTATTTTGTGGTATTATTTTTGACTTGACACTCAGAGAGCGCAAAATGTGCACGGCAACTTTTGATGGAATTTGTCGTGTGAATTTAAGTAGGGGCATTTTTTTTTACAAGTTTTCCAAATAATTGGGGTTAATTGAAATAAAAAAATATATTATAAAATTAAAGAAAAAAGATCACAAAATAAATCTAAATACTCAGGGAAATAAGAAAATATTTAGGAAGAGAAAGATAAAATCGGTAAATCGGAGACACTTTTTTTTTCAAACTAGAAAATTGATATAAGAGGTAAGTTCGTATTCCATCAGTCATCTAATCATACGTCGTATATACGAATCTAATTATATTTGCATAAATGTCCCTAATCGAAATATGACTATTTATATAACAGTACATAACCCGCGTGTTTCTTAAAGACCGAGTCAAATATATATGAACCCGGATGATCCAACACGTTCATTTACGGACACGTGTACGGTACACTATATGTCACCCCACCATCAGTACAACGTGTCAGCTACTATAAATAGAACTCATTAAAGACAGGAACAAGACTTTTGAGATATTTATTAGCTAATCCGTTATTAATTCTACGATATAAAATCTGACAGTATGATCCCATCTTTACTACCGAGCTAAGTAACTCGTTAATGACCAAGGATTATACATTGAACTATGTTTAGACTTGACCCTATAAAAAGGTACGTAGGCAGCTCAGCGAACCTGAGTGCAGTCTATACATATTATACGAACCATTTTGGTATAAATATGAGTCTCGACTTGATTTAGGATAACCCGTATTTACGAGCTAAATCAGGTAGCGCCGTCTGTGGGAACTTACTTGAAAATCGCTGAAATTACAAGCAACGTTGCAAATGGAGAATCAGGATACCGTATGGAAGAAAACCCCCTAACTAAAAATGTAGGAGTCGGATCGAGTAACATGATTACCCTGACTCAGGAAGAACTGGATCGGATGGTCCAGTTGCAAGTGTAAGAAATGTTACGACAGCGAGCTGAAAAGGCGCCTATGAAGCCTCGAAGACTGTTCGAGGAAGGGCTAGAGATAGAAAGAGTCTCTGCATGAACTAGGAAAAATGATGCACCTGTTGGGACAATTGAGGAAGCCCCGAGAAGAGTGAGAAATGTTATGGTGCTTATGGCTCGAAATGCCCCATTTTCTAAAGAGATAATAATGGAATTACCAGATAAGAACTTTACGATGCCAAGCTTACCAAAGTACGATGGTACTGGGGATCCGACACCCTTTCTGTGAGGAAAATAATAAAAACCTAGTTCGAAAATGATTTACACCGATTTACGTACAAAGTTTGTTAAAATTTTGGATGATTGGTTCAGAATTATGAGCACGCATAAGTACGATAAAATATACGAGATGACGATAGGAATTCGGCAACAATTGTGAAGGACAAAGCCGAAGGTGGTTCAATATTTTTACGATGGCAGGGTGGAGAGGAAACCAAAGACCTGCCATTAGATGCGTTATATGAAATGTACGAAAGTTGGGGGTATGAATACGATCTGTAGGTCCTGATATTAAAAACTGAAATTCAGTAGGAATATGGTATTTTCTTACGATTTGATGAATACAACCCTTACTCATTGTAGATCGAATACCTAACCACTTAATTCTCTCATTCGCATGAGGTATTTATGGAAGCAAAGAGATCGTCGTTTACGGTGTTCCCCCATCTAAATCTATGGGTGGCAATGACGCAGAAATACTGTTGGAACACCTTTCACTTGAGCCACTAGCCTCGGAGGAACGACCATTAGAATTAGAATTCGAGCTACCCTGTAAGTGGTGTATCTAGAATCGATCCTATGACATCCACAGATTCATCGGACCCCTCATGTCCATGATTATGAAAATTAAAGAAAGGAAGAAGGGATATACCGAATAATTAGGTTGTGGAAGATTGAACAAATCACTTCGTAAGCCAAAATACGACTCCGGATATCCTTTGCTGTGAAAACGAGTCTAACTAGAGTAATATGAATGCGGTAAAAATAAATTAGAAAACTGAGGTATTTATACCTACAATAAACCGCCAAAAGCAACGTTTCAGGAAAAAAATTACAAAAGATTCAGGAAAATTGAAAAATAGTAATTTTCAGAAATTAAAATAGAAGAAATCTGAAAATTCAAAAGATATTAAAAAAATAGAAAAAATTGAAGATTAGGTAGAAAATTCGAAATGATTCTAAAATTATAATATATGTCCAAACATTATTAAATAATTAATAGAAAATTTGGACCAATTATAATTTCACTTTGAAAAAAATGTAATAATTCTCAATCCTTCACATCCAATTAAACACCTAGACCCAGATCAAAACAACATATTACCAAAATAAACTCAAACACAATTACTCTCCAATAAATAAATGAAATTCAATGAAATGCAAAACAAAGATAATATAAAGAAGCATAGAAATTAAGAAAATAGTTATATTTGAATTTGAACTTATTATCTTCCTATTTTCGTTTCTATTTTTTTTTTTAGAATGGAAAAGCTAAAATTGAGAAATGCAAGTAGCCAAGCAAAAATCATAGGGACTTTGGTGTCCATAGCAGGTGCTTTAGTTGTGGTGCTCTATAATGGACCTTTGGTTGTGACCATAAACCACCAACAAAATTCAAATTTATTATTTCGTCCAATTTCATCTGATCAAGCAAACTGGATTGCTGGAGGAACCCTTCTTGCTACTGCCTTTATTCTCCTCTCCATTTGGGATATGTACACCAAAAAGAATGAATTAATTTAAATATATAATTTGAATAATAATTATATTTGTGTTGTGCAGGCTAAATTTGTAAAGGAATATCCAGCAGAGTTTATATTAGTGTTTTTCTACAACCTATCCTCTTTCATTGTATCTCTACCAGTTGGAATTGTCTCTCAACCAAACCTCACTGCTTGGGAACTGCCCCTTGGCATAAAATTAACTGCCATTTTATATTCGGTTTGTTGTTCGTTTTACGTATCTATATCTCACTCACTATACGTGTATAATTTAGACACAAAGATCATTGATATTGTTATTTGTTTGGTTTAAATTAGGGAATAATGGGGACAGCATTTAGTACCCTAGTGCATACTTGGGGATTACACGTGAAAGGTCCAGTTTATGTAGCAATGTTCAAGCCACTGTCGATTGCAATTGCAGCCTTTTTGGGAGTTATTTTCCTTGGTGATGATCTCTATCTTGGGTGGTAATATCAACTCTATATATTCCACGTTATTTTATTTCTTTTTTCAAGTATATAATTAAGATACATATGATATGATTAATGAATAATTATTAACAAATTGATCATTTTGCAGTGTCGTTGGATCGATAATTATATCGATTGGTTTTTACACAGTGATGTGGGGCAAGTGGAAAGAAGACAATATCGATATATTGGACGATAATTGTGTAGAATCATCGTCTTATAATGCCAAAGTCCCACTCCTAAAACATTACATTGTTTCAACATCAGAAATTGCACCTGTATAGTACATGGTCTGAATGAATATATATATATATATATATTGATTGGGAAGTTGTGAAAAATGGGAGGAAATTCACATATGTGCCCAATTAGGAGCCTGATTTCCGTTCTTAGTTGAGCAAGTGAGGTTAAAATCAGGTCGTAAAGAGATACTTTTTCCACAAAGTAAAATATCAGAGCAAGGGTATGGTGTTTCCCGGATTTTGCAGAGAAAAATGTTAAAGGGAATGTATAAATATATATTATATATTAATGATAAATATTGTTCTATTTATACTTTGTGTCATTTATTTAGAACTAATATTCCTCAATGTAATTTGACTTCTATTATTCAATGAATTTTTTAATTCAATAAATTAAATTATTAATTATTATTACTAATAGTAAATATGGGTATGAAATTTTTTCCTAGAAACAAATAATTTTAGTATTCACATATTCATATTCATATAGATATTAAATTACGGTCCATGCTTGTTTTGCCTCAAAATGACAGTTTTTTCACCAATCTCTGTTAAATAGCGGCCCTCATGAAAGTAAAACAGCGTTAAATGAAAGCATACACACAATGACACACAAACATCACTAACTTTGTTTCTTTTTCAACTGGATCCTTTTGAAATCAATTGCGATATAAATAGAAGCCTAAGAGGCCAAATTATGGGCTGCAAAATGAAAATCGCTAAATACAAATTCACTTCCACGCATGTCCATTCCAATGCTGGGTTTTGTTTATTTATATTTTATACTAAGAAACAAGTATTCTGGATGGTTTCACGGTTAAAAATTAAATTGCAAATTTGATCATTTTCTGGTTTACTAAGGGCCTGAAAAATTAGCTAGTTAAAGAATCAACACAAAAATTTAGAGAAATAAACTGACATCCCCTAATATGCACCAATACCTTCGCATTTATCCCCTAATATAGCACTTGATAATTTCTACTAGATAATAAGATGACCGTAGGTCTATATTATTAGAGTGATGATATATACCACCCTTTATATGTCACTTAATTTTCACCTCTTATGTAGCTATTCTAGTCATCACCCAACTAAAATCCTAGTGAAAAATTACATAACAACTCTATGATGTGTAATTTACTATTTTAAAGCAAAAGAGTCGTATAATAAATAAGCTGTATACATCTATAATAATATGTATATATGACATATAATAATAAGCTGTAATTATGTTGGGATCGCACTAGTCCGACGAGTGAAACCTTGCAGTGGAAGTAACAGTTTAAAAAAATTTTGATTTCCACTCAAAAGATAGTATATGCTATATCGAAATAAAGTGAAAAACAATAAATACAATTGTACATTTTTGCTTTCCTTAGGTATCGGTTAGAATTCTACGGCCTTCTCGTATTCCCACGATCAATGAAATCGCCAGTTCAAATCCTACAGCACTTCTCAGCCCGTGTGATCAACTAAGGTCTTGAGCAACCCAGATGTTGTGCCTCTAAGCGCAGCATCCACACCTTGAACGTTTCTCTCGCTAGTAACAATCGTGCTAGCAATTCGATACTACGACTATGTAGGATTGATTATATGTAAGTGATGGAATATCTAAAGGAAGGCTAATGGAAAGACTATAAGAATATGAAAATTGCTATATACCACCTAAATTCATGTCACCTAATTTTCACCTCCTATGTGGCAATCCAAATCATCATTCAAGTCATCATCCCATTTAAAATTGAATTGTTATTTTTTTTTTTATATTTATTTTCTCTAACATTTTATTCCTAAGCATTCTCTCATTTCCTTAGTTCACGCTCATCAAATTCTTAATTCATGCTCATTAAATCTAATTTACCTAATTAAATGGATATTGTTAATTTCTTTTTCATAGTCTTGTTATTCATGTTTACCGTTCATATGTTAAGTTATCAATTACATTTTTCTTGTAAATTTCTTTTTCTATCAACTATATTTTTTGTCTCATTTGTGCATTAAACATGAAATGAATTTTTACTACCTAATAAGTTTTTGATTGAATTTCTTAAGGAACCAATACGAGATGCTTAAAATGTATAAATAATAGTACCATATGAGGTTTAAGGTTTATGAGGTCTAAGGTTTGTTTTTATTAAGAGGGTGTTTCGATGAATTGAACATTTTATAAACGATTACGTCTTATAAGATATTTTTAAAGTTTAGTTTTGAAAATTCTTTAAAGAGAGCTTTTTAACGTCATATAAAATAAACTAGCTTATTTTCAACTTCGATCTAGATTATTCTAAAGCAAAAGGAAGAGTTTGATTTTGGAGAAAATTTGATTTTAAGATCAATATATGCATGGATAGTGGATAAGGCAAGAAAGTAGGAGAGAAATTTTAGGAACAAAATGAAAAAGATTATTAAGATAAAAAAGAAAAAGGAATTGTAAATATTGAGTTGGAAGATGACTAGGATTTTAGTTGGGTGATGACTAGATAGCCACATAGGAGGTGAAAATTAAGTGACATATAAAGGGTGGTATATATCATCACTCTAAGAATATATGGAGGATTTATCGCTTTTTGACAACTCGAATTTTAGCTCTAATTTTCGGATGATTTGAATGAAGAACGAAGACCCCTATTTATAGAACTATAGGGGCCGATTTTTATCCCTAAAAATAGGGAGAAATCGAGCCTCCTAATTATATTAGGATTAGGAATCCTAATCCTTGTAGTGTCTTCTTCTCTCACATCAAATACTTGATTCATGAAATATTTTCATAATCTAAATCTCCATATCAAATCTTCATAGACTTTCCTAATCTTTCAACCCAATGTCAAAACTTCATCTTTTGGTTTATTAATTGGGCTTTCAATTAATAAACTCCTTGGGCCTAGCCGTTTAATTAACTAATCAAAAAATTAATTAAAAAAGTCCAATTAATTAATTCAAGCCCAAGACATAATTAATTAATTTATTCCATCATGAATCAATATCCAATATTAATACACATATAGCCCAATTCGAAATTGACCATCTTCGTACATATAACCGAAAAACTTATTCAAGTTTGTGTGTGACCCCTTAGGTTTATTTGAAAGCTAGCAGTGAGACCATTTCCCAAATGGCTCGGTAACAATTAATTAATCATTACCTCAATTAATTATTATGCCAAATAATTAATCTTGGTCATGAATTAACCACCAATTAATTCACGACTCTCACAGGTTGAGTTCGATGTCTAGCAACGTCGACTCAACCCCTAGATTCAAATGATTATAATAGACCTCTCTTGATCACAGTCGTAGCATGTGTCTCATCCTTCTGTCAGATCTCCCGATTGAATCTAAGATTTGGTTACCAATCGAAATCCTACTAATTTAATCATATGTCTATATCAATTGACAAATGACGACTTATGTCAACTAAGCAAGTATCACACACCTTCTTATTGACTTACTTCGGTCGAAGATTTTCAGTCAAGTCATTCCCAAGATAGCATAGGAGATTCGCTAATCACACGATTAGAGACAGATCCCATCTTGGAACTGTATGTCAAGTCACATAACCAGACTACACCCAAAATAGTTCATTTTGTGATTATCCATGTAATCATGAACTAGATCAAAGTGCATTGGATCATGCATTTGAACAGCCGCAATCCCTCAAGTCATGAGGATCATCACAAGCCTACGCGACCGTGGAATTTCATATTCGACACGTCCACAAATATGAATTTTCACTGGGGTTGCTCAATTCACCATCCCCGATGTGAACCCTCATATGTTGCATAGGTGCTTCGACTTAGGGCTTGGGTATATTTCCGAGAGCCAATACCCATGGAACAAGGTACATTCCTAAAAGAAAATGCAACATACAAGCAAGTCTTGACGAGTCATTGATATCCCTATCTCAATGACTTTATAACTTGGAATGCTTTTAGGATTACAGCCGTTCGAGTACATCCCATAATCATCATCCAATGCGTGACCGTACACATAGCTCTATGTAACCCAATGGACTTTATTACATATATGTAAAGACAGAAGATGACATATAATAAATAACGGTTAAAACAAGATTGTTATCAACAGTGTTATACAAAACTTGGTAACCTAAATGGCTTGTCGGGCACTAACACTAAGAAATTATACATCTTATTTGTAAATATATACAATCATTATTATTATTTATTAATTGTATGACTCTTTCGCCACTAAAACGTGGACTACATAAAGATATATTTAGTAGATCAAAAAAATATATATATTTATATATATATATATAACTCATCCTTTTAGATCGAAATATTAATATGTAAAAATGTAAAAAAGATAATATTGATTTACATGAAAAATTGAATTAATTTTTTAAACTTGAAAGCTCAAACTATGCATATAAATAATATTTATAATATGTTTTAGAATATAGAAGATGTTTGGCTAGAATAATATAAAATTAAATATTTGTTAAATACTTCTGAAATTTAAGATCGACTTAACTATTTTTGTTGCACTATTTAAGCTCTATATTAACTAATTTGGTGGTTATTTTTTAATGAGTTTTATTAAATCTTCAAAATTAATTAACAATTATTAAGAATCTTATAATATACTTAATGAATTAATTATAAGATATAAATAATTCGATAATTTGGAATACTTATTCAATCGATTAATTATAAAATTAAAGTATAAATGATCAAAATCAGGATGTAATTATACTTTAATTTCAATTGATTAAAAATAAAATTAAAATATAAATTATCAAACCCAAAGTGTACTTTAATTTTTAATTGATTAATTATAAAATTGAAATATTATTTTCAATGGTTCACGATATCAGAATATGTAAGTCTTCAAAATTAAAAAATCATTTAGATCTTGTGATTTTTGAATTTCAAACTTATAAACTAACAAAGTCTAATTTAGATTATCAAATTTCAGAAATTATCAAGTAACAAAATGTAGATTTAAACTTAACATTTATATTTTTTAATTGTATCATATTCAGTTGTAATTAGTTTAATTATATCAATTACTAAGTCTTAAAGTAAATATATAATATTAGTGTTTGTTATGAATCTTTTAAGTTTAATACGAAATGAATTAACCAAGTAAGTTTATTTAAATATTAATATTTTAATTTTATGATTAATCAATTAAAAATTAAAGTACAGCATGGGTTTAGTAATTTACACTTTAATTTTATATTTAATCAATTGAAAATTAAAGTATAATTACACCCTGATTTTGATCATTTATACTTTAGTTTTATAATTGATCCATTGAAAATTCAAGTTTGATACAATAATAATAAGTTTATTTAAATTAGAAATCCATTATTTATTTAAACTAGTAAGTCACGAATTTTCAAAAGGGACAATTCGATACATGCTATTGTTTGGGGTATGTGAAATGTTAACAATATTCTAAGGCGGCATATGATGGGCCTCGATTGATCCCGGGCCATAACTATAATTAAATAATATCCGATGGATTTAGGCTCATAAATTGCAAATAATCTATGCACCGAGGTTTAATATGATGTGGGCCCAAGTCCGGCATTGCAGGCCCAAGACCCAAACTAATGGTATAAATATCACATCAGTTGACTAATTAAGTACGTTCTAATTATTCTGAGAATTACCTTAATTTCTCTAGCATATCCAGCTCTTAAATATTATAGAGCCTTGTTATTTCGAACTACGAAAAGACTTGATCCTATCGAAGTAGGTACGTAGCCAGCTTAACATCATCAAGTGCAGCCCACTATCAACAGATACATGATCTAGTTTGTCGTGAGTCGAGTCGGATCCCATCTCCACGTGTTCACCTGACATTAATATTTGATCGTGCATCAATATATAATTTTATTAGAGAGTTATAATATATTATAAATACTTTATTATTATAATAAATACAATTTATTTAGTATTTGATTCTTTTGCGTCTAAAAAGAGAGAATTACACATGATAGAGTTCTAATATAACTATATATTTATAACTTTTATTATTATTTATTATTTGACTTTTATGATATTCAAAATCAAAATATATAGGAACATATTAAGTAAATCAAAATTCAAAAAAATACTCATATTTTTATAATACAATAGAACTAGATTTATCTAAAATTATATTTAGTTCACAACCTATGATGCACGGACTCGGGAAACGACTCGATACGGATACGGGAAATAGTATTTTAAAATTATTAGGACACGACACGGCCTCGAAACTACTAATAAAATGTGTATATATAAATTGATATACATATATATGTTAATTAATTTACATTAAAATATATAAATTTGTATTTTCATTCTAATTTAAATATGACTGATTAGATAAATAAACTATAAGAATGACTATTGTACGTTATAAATTTGTATTTGATTTGTAAAGTTATATATGTTTGAAAGAAAAATAAATATTTCAGCTTTCAAAATCACAAAAAATAAGTAAATAACATCAAGTGTCACAAATAATGCATACATAGTAGACATACCCTCTAACTGCATCCATTACGTTGTTATATTTTATTTTATTTTCATTTTATTTAAGCAGACAAATTTATTTTTATATTGGACACAGTGTCGGACGAGTATCGTGCCCGATCAGGTGTCCGACACGATATGTTGTGATTTTTGGAAGTGTCCGTGCATTACAGCTCACAACTATATGATTAATAAAACTTAAAAAACATATAATCGTCAATGCGTCACGCCCGTTCACCTTACTTAACTATTTTAGTAAATAAAAGAGGTAATTATTGTAATTGATTATATTTTTTTTTTTTCCTTTATTAAAACCAAAATTTGACTTTCTCCTCTCCTTAAATTTGCAAAATCCTCGTGGCACATGGACTAGTCTAAGTCCCACCTACAACAAGAATATTAGTCTAATAGGAATAGGGTATGAATCTTTTTATCAATGCACTGACTTCAATTAACCATATTAACTCATATAACTAATCATGATAATTAAATTGTCCCTATACTTACTTTTTCCCCTAAAAGCTCTATAAATTTATCAAATGAACAACCTGTTTTAATCCAGGTTAAATTAAAGGCCATCCTTATGTGATGTTGAACAAGTAATTGTCTAATATACATTATAAATAACAAGAAAGTTGTTCAGTATTTATACAATTTGCAATTGATCAAGTTGCAATACAATGAGATATACCCCAAAAACATGCCTACTCGAAGACTCTACATTTGCTATTATTGAATTAGGTGAGACTTTTTAAGTTTTAATTATTATCTAAGATTTGGTGACTGGCATTTTGGCCTAGGTAAAACTTTGTTCTTTAATTTGATGATATTTTTTACTAGTGAATTTGATCTAACTATTGCCTAATTTATTCTTGTAGAATTCATAACAAATTTAATTGTTCAATTAATCAACATGTAATTTTCTAACGTCGGTATATCTTAATCAGAATCACATCAAAAGAAATCAAAAACTAGTAAAAAATTTATACTTATAGTGAAAATGTAGATCTTGACTTAAGGCACATTAGAGAACCAACTAGCCCATCGGCTTAAATGGAGCCACCATTTTCAAGCAAAGAAAAATATATTTTTTATTTTAAATTTGTAAGTCTCTCAACTTGTGAAATTCAACAATTTAACCAAAAAAAAATTGTTAATATATACCAATTTGCTCCAGGAAGCTGGATTTTTTCAAACACCAGATATAAATAAATTATACACAATCTGAATATTTGCAAGAAAGTCTACCCCAAACCCTTATCACTAAATTACAAGAATTATTGGTTAATCTCTACAGAGCATCACTTTCCTTATGAACTCTTGACTCCCTTTGTCCCTATCGGATATGAAACTCTAACATGTAACAGAGTATTTTCTTTTCCTTTAACTCTCCATAGCCCTTCCAATTTCAGTTTTTACCAAAAGAAATTCTTTGGTACTTATCTTTTGCCCAATTTCCTCAATTGCCTCTCCGTTTCCGGCTGTTCTTCTGCCTCTGCTGTCTTTAATTTCAATTGGGTATGTTCTAATTTTGAATCTTTTAATTAAGTTTCACTTCTTTTTTTATTTTAATTCAGATTCATGTATCGATTGGTGGTGTTGTGCTTTGTGTTTCATTTTCAGTTTATTTTATACTCTTTCATTGTTGCTGTAATATTTAGATCTTAATACATTCTTTTAACTGCATCTATTGATTTTCCGTTGTTCTTTTAGTAATATTCTCTGTTTTCTTGAGCTATAATTTAGAGACAATGTCGCAAGGCTACGCAATTGAGCTTTACTTTGATCCAGCTCTGGAGAATCAGGTATTGAAAGCCTGGAACGTCTTGGCTCGGAGACAAATCAGCACTCAGCTCATTGAGATTGAATCTAGACCGCACATTACTTTGTTTTCAAGCCCTTTTATCGATATTGCTAAACTGGAGAGCATACTTAGAAATTTTGCTTCAAAGCAAGAGCCCTTAGCTGTTTCCTTCTCTTCAATTGGAAGCCTACCGAACGACAACAATGTCCTGTTTCTTGGGCCCACCCCATCCCTGTCTCTCCTTCAATTTCATTCTCAGTTATGTGATGCAATGAAGAAAGAAGGTGTTGATATTGGGGAGGAGCACCGCCCGGATATGTGGATTCCTTATTGTCCGGTGGCTGAGGAAGTGGCAAGGACTCGTTTGGGGGAGGCATTTACTGTTTTGCGTGATCTAAAGCTGCCTATAAGTGGATATGCCATGGATATTTCATTGGTTGAGTACCCACCCGTTCGTGAGCTCTTCTCTTTTACTCTGGGTTCACATCTGATCAATGAGGTTTGATCCATGCCCTTCTTGTTGATGTCGAGTTTTAGGTTTTGTTATTTTCAATCGTTTTCCTTTTGGTTGTAAAGACTGATTGTGAAATGTATGAATGGTTCTTATATTGTGAAATGTATGGATGGTTCGTTATATTTTGAAATTAGTCTTTTAGTGCAGTTTTTGGTGTGCGAACGTCATCTTGTCGTATCGTATTGTGATCTAACTTTAGTGAAGAAATATCTTGTTCATCTGGGATTCATTTGACGTTGTGCAACAAATGTCATGCCATGCTTTAAATTTATGTATGAATAGAATTGTGCTTTCTTTTTGTGTTATCTTGATTGTATGGTTATGGAGATGGATGCGGTGTTTTGCAAGATTGTAAGCTACGGTTATTATAATGGTTTACCTTCTTTGATGTAAAATTTGCTTTCATATGCTGATTTTTTTTTTTTTTGTAATTGTACCAATGATCCCATGTTCTTTTTGAAGTCTAATAATTAGCTCGTGTTATAAAGTATGTGAAGTTATATAGTTTGAAACGATAATAATCAATTAGACTCCTGATATATCTATGTTTAGGATTCTTTTTGATGCTTAACTCAATGAAATCACCACATTATCATATGCTGCTAATAGTTTGAAATGATTTTGTTAAGGCATTTAGTATTTTTGTATATGCATGAAAGTATGGATATAAATTGGCACACATCAAAGTTAGGTTATTCTGTGAAAACCTGAAGCGGCTGTTATTCTGATCTCTATTCTGTCCAAAATTGCACGATTTTGCTTCTTCTAGATTGCTGTCCAATAGTGAAATATAACAATATCGCAGTTACTCTTAATTTCTTTGGTCACGTCTTTAAAAGTATTCTTGAAGACAACTGTTAAAAGTAGCAACTTTCACTAAGTTTTCCATTGTTGTGGATGTCATTTTTTTCGTCTCATTTTATGTTATCCGAGTCAAAGATAAATATAACGAATATTGTAAGTATACATGCATTGGGTTAGCATTAGAAACCGGTCTAACAGAGATGCATCAATGCATTGTCTAACAGAGAAGCAAATGAACAGCCAGTTCTTGCATGACAATTTTTTTTTTTTTGCTATACTCCTCTCAAGTATACATAATTTTGGAACAGCAAGTCCCCTGTTTTCTCTTCTCTTAACGTGCCTCCATTTTAGTTGACAATGTGGATTGTCTCTTAATCATTTCGAACAGAAGTTGGTTCCATGTATCAATCACTATAACCCTTCATCCATTGATTTCCCCAGTGCACACACATCAAGAGTTTCAAACATATTCCCACTTTCCTCCCCTGCACTTTTCGCAATTTCAATTTCCCCCCGCTTGAATTGCCCTATATCCCAAATCAGTCCCATCCTCGTCCCTCTCAGTAGTCTTTGTCCGTCCTATTGCATTGTTCCACGTCCCATTCTCGAAATGGGAAGGAGAATATGTCCTTAACAATGTGAAAATCTTCCTGCAGTTGTTGATTTCTTTAAATGCAGCTTGAAATGATTTCTTAATGGCAAAACCTGGCCCGAGATCCTTCACGTTTGGCACTTGGCAATAAACACACCCGATGAGAATGTCACCCTCGTATAAATAGTTCTGTCGAAAATTGCATAGTCGATTAAGGGTAGTTTGTTTAATTTCTCGTATATTAATTAAAACCCGATCCTTTTTGAATTTTAAATAATGGGCCAATTAGTGATCAATATAGTAATATACCCCTTCCAGAACAGCTCCAAGTTGTGCCCAAAATTTTTGAACTTTTAGCCTTTAGGGGCTTTGCCATCTCATCAAGGTCCCCTAAAAATGTTAAATTTGGTACTGATGAGTGAATAATTTGAAATGCTTATGAATGGGGACAATAATTCTTGTATTTCTCTCAAATCCGTAGATATCCACTTATGAATGGGGACAATAATTTGAAAAATTCTTGTGTTTCTCTCCACTTTGATGCTGCTGATTTCATAAGGAGGATGTTTATGGGGATTAATATGGAGTAATCACTGCCTTTTGGCAATAATTAGAGGTTTTGTTCTATTTTATTTGATTTTCTTGGATTCCTGATTGAGCAAACCTACTGTTATGCAATTTTTACTTTAATAAAAATTACACACAAACCCCTCATTTATTGTGTAATAAATAAAATAAATCTCATTTTTTCAAAATTACATAAAGCCCCTTTATGTTAACACTTAACTCCATATAAATTAAAACTTCTTATAATTTTGTTCCTTGTAAACTTTACAAGTAGACAATATAATGAGATACATTTATAATAATAAGGCTATAAATGGGCGGGCAATATCCAAACCCAAATTCGAACCCGCGAAATACCAAAAAAACTCGAACTCGATCGCATGTGCAAAAAAAGTTATGACCCGACGGGCAGTGTACGTTTCGTGTCAAGTCCAAGTCGAATAAAGGTAAACTTCAGGTATAAACCCGCAAGTATTTTCAAAGGGCAAAATTCGGGTATTTTTTGGGTAAAATGGGTAAAAATTAAACCCAGGCCCGAATTACCCAATATCATCGAGTTTGAGTCTTAGATCCTACGAGTCGCTTTGAGCAAATTTTCAATGGAACAGGTCCGGTTTTATCCCCTATTGACAACACAAATCATAGATTAGTGAGGTTTCTTTTTATTATGCATTTATATACACTAGTAAATAATACGTTTGTTGAACATGAATCATATGATATCGTTAAAGTAATACATATATGTAGATGTTGTTTAGCTTTAAAATCTTATTAATTCAAAACTTAAATAATAAATTTAATTAAATGAACTATTACTTAATAACTTAATTATTTAGAAATAAAAGATTGATTGACGTGAAAGAATTAACGAATTTTTGAAACAACTTAGTTAATATAAAAGTGAAACATAAATAATAATGTAACTAAATAAACTTTTATGTAAATTTATATGTCATTTATATATATATATATATATATATATCTTATTTAATTTTGAGTAATCAAATACTTCATTTCTTCTTTCTATTCACTAATTTTTCTATATGCTCTTTATTTTTATAGTGACTCAATAACTTAATTATTTAGAAATAAAAGATTGATTGACGTGAAATAATTAACGAATTCTTGAAACAACTTAATTAATATAAAAGTGAAACATAAATAATAATGTAACTAAATAAACTTTTATGTAAATTTATATTTTATTTATATATATATATATATCTTATTTATTTTTGAGTAATCAAATACTTCATTTCTTCTTTCTATTCACTAATTTTTCTATATGCTCTTTGTTTTTATAGTGACTCAAAAATTAGACACTTGTGTAGTATTTTTTGTTCTTATTTCACAATTATTATTATTTTTTATTTCTCCATTTTTAAAAATTAGTATAGTGTATTTCTTTTGATAATCATTAAATGTGTCTTGTTTTAAAACCCCAATCCCAATCTTCAATCTCCACAATTCATAGTAGGTAGGAATAAATGATCCATCATTTTTTGTTCGATTTTCACTACTATTAATTGTGTTTTTTTATTTATTAAATTGAGTTTATTTGATAAAAACGAAATATTTTGATTGAATTTCAGTATGGATTTATATCTGATTATGGACTGTCTATGTCGGTATGTTGATTGTTTCATTCTTTACTTTATAAAAAGATTTTGGTAGCTCAAATTCTATTAGTGAATAAGAAAAAACCAATGGTTTCAGGGTGCTAAGTGGGACAATGGATACTTTAGTAGGGGTAAAATACAATAAAGATGAAGTTGAAGGGGTTTATTGTATTTAAATATTTTATTAACCCCCAAGTATTTCCATCTAGAAAATGCTTCTATAAACATGGAATTTTTCACAACCCTTTGTTGTGCAATTCATTTGAACCAAGAACATTAATATAGAACTAGAATCAGCGGCACCGCGCAAAGCGCGGTGTTGATGCCCGTAAGAAAAATAGTTTACTTCTGGAACTCTTCAAACTCGAACTATTTATATCCTGTTACAATGTTCAGAGAAGCCAAAACTCGAACTCTGTTCAGAGAAGCCACTACCACTCCTCAATGCATCATCACTTAAACGTATCTCAAAGAGAATCTTCAACTTCTTCACTATTTATATCCTGTTACAATGTTTATCAAAAAAGTAAGGTATACATTAAATGAAATACAGTAATCATGGGTATAGAAACTTTGAAACCCTGTTTAGTAATTGACTATTCTACAGCTGAAAATCGTTAACAAAAACACATTCTACCATGCAAATTGCTTTTCGGAGAAAACAATTTACAATATTTATCGAAAAAGCGAGGTTTGCGAATAATGAAATATATAATCATAGGTAGAGATATTTCAAAAGGCATCAGAAGGCGCCGTGCCATGAGCAGACCATTTCCTGATTGATTGACAAAGAACTCTCCCAAGTTCACTGCCAAAGTTTACATCAAAACTTTTTATAGCATTACACTTTAATGCAAGAGACAATTTAGAACTAAAAATCGACTGAAAAATTCCTGTCAGTATTATGGAGAAAATATGCTCTAGGTTCCGAATGGACAAATCATATATGTACTCTAAATGACACTCCGCAGTATCTCCTCCAATTTCCAATCATAAGAGTTATAGAATTATTTGTATATTACCTTGGACAAATCCAGGCGTGAGCAACATTGCATAAAGACCAAGGGCTAATAATTTTGTTATCCACCGGTAGCCTAACCTGAACGAAAGAAATACTCAGCGGAAAATATCTAAGTAAAACCAGCAATTTTATGCAAAATAAGGTGATTGATATTGCCGTAAAAAACAAAAACAGCAATTGAGTTTCAACCTAGGGTCGAATTTATGATATCAAGACTTGCAACAAATAATATGGAAATTCTATGTCAACTTTTAGGAAACAGCAAACAAAGATGGTGAGGGGGATCATCCTATTATTCCTTTCCAACTTAAAATTTAATGCTGGTTTTTCACACTGTAGCAGAAAACTAAAAGAACTCAATAAAATTTGGATCTCTTTAGAACTCATTTTCAGTCAGATTATGAACCTCTTTGACCATTAACGGCTGCCTAAGAAATTTAATTTTCTCAGTGCATTCTACACTGATTCGAAACTATCCTATACATCAGCAATGAATACACTGATCTCAGAGTCTCATATTGAACATCAACACAATAAAAATTTTAAGTTCTTCAATTTCGAGTGGTCTCGAGCATATACAGAATCCAAAAATTGAGGGGAAAGGATGAACTTATATAGAAAAGAAAAATGTTATAGATTCCATCAAACAGTAACCTGTTCTATTGTATATTGTCGCAACACACTATCACAAATAACAATTGGCTCTAATGATGGTACGAATCTGGAGCTTTCTTTTGTAAGAAATTACAATACTTTCATATGTCGCACTATCAATAACCTATGCTGCAAGATTTCATCCTCAATTCCTTTTTCAATGCTTATGAACATATCACTGGGTAAGACATATAAAAGCTTCTAATGAGATTTAACTAATCAGTGTGTCCCTTAAAATTGGGAATTAAGCTCCCCCCCCCCCCCCCACAACCAAAACAAAAGTGAAGAATAAAACCCGTAAAATAATAAAGGTCTTAAAACTAAACAAGGGGATATCTATAGAACAAGACTTCACAATACATAACCAAAAAGCATAGATGACACTGATACAATAAACCAAGCTAAATCCTAACAAATTTCAGACTAACAGTTAAACAATTATCAACACTTAACAATTTCCATACCAACTCTTGTGCTAATACACCACCACCTCCATAAACAACTAAAAGAATCACAATCTCTATACTTCATAAATCAATTCAGATAAATTAGTGAATCAAACAAGTATTAAAATCATTTCTTTTTTCACAGACCCCATACCGAATCAAACACATACTCATATTGTACTAAAGAATCAATACAGGATCAGCAGCACAAAAATACATAAAAACCAAAAACAAGCAGCGCATAGCAACTATGAATCAAATACATACCGGCTGTGACGGTGGAGAACCGCTCCTGCCCAGCAAAATCGGACTGTTTAAACCCCTCTCTGAAACCCGAAGTTTAAACCCTGCAATTATGTGTATTTTTTGGCACTGAAACGAAGACCCGCTTCTGAAAACCCTCTTTCGTATAAACACCCAAAAACCCCCTCCGAGAATTCCTTTTTTGACACGAATCTATGACGCACAGATGCCTATATGAATCGAATAGGTAAGAAGCTCTGTTTGTTACCGTGGAAGAATGACCGAGGAACGCGTTGTGCTGTGAAGACAGGTGCCGCCATAGGTAGAAGTCACCGAGAAAGGCTGTGCGAGGAAGAAAAAGCAAATTATTATCCACAATCTGGTGTGGCCGAGTGCAAGGAAACAGCCCTCAAAGCGACGTCGTTTTTATGTCGGGGAGGCAAAAAAAAAAAGGGAAGAAAATTTAAGTGGTGGAATCCAGTGCTTCGTGCAACCTACTGACGAAAAAGAGGTGCTTTGCCTCTTGTATATATGTAGAAGAATGATATGCCACACAATTTTCAAGATTTTTGCTTATAAATTGTAATCAAACATAAATTAGAAAATTAAATAATAAGAACCAGAAATTATTGAATATGCAAAAGAAAATTCTGACTAAAAATGCCAAAAAAAAAAAAAAAAATAGATAAAATGTAAAAAATTACCCTGCCATAGGCATTAATATCTAATCCATTCTTAAGCAGATCAGCAACATCATTCCTTAAATATTTCTGCATTACTTTTCTCTTCTTCTTTATCATCTCAATACTTGTTCGTGTCAGCTTTATATCTGATTTGCTATTTTCCAACAAAAAAAAATATTAGTCCCAAAATTACTACTATTAATCCAACCGAAGTTTTTAATAAGAAATGGAAAAAATATTTCGTTTTGTTTGATTTTTTCAATTCTTTTGTATTCTCGATTTTTAGCCTACACTTTTATACACAATTTTAATGTTTTTAATATGTAAGATTAATTTATTATTATATAAACTAATAATAAAAATGTATAGATATTATATATTTCAGTTTTTGTTTCGTTGATGATATCGTAACATTTAGTATTTGAAGTAATAAAGCGATATAAGTTGAAATTTTAGGGACTATTTGTAGAATACACTTAATATTTTAATTTTCAAGTTATATGCTCAATAAATTTAAAATTTTCAATTTAAAGAAAAAATATTATCAAAAAAATCTTATATAACGTAATAAACATGTTATTTTACTTTTATTTATATCTAACTACTCATATTTCATCTAATTAATGCCTATTTTGTGTAAATTAATTAATATCTATTTTGTGTAAATTAATTAATATTTATAATAGTACTTGATATAAGTTGATGTTTAGGCTATATTTGTTTGCGTTCTAATTCAATTTTTAATTCAATTTAATTAATGCCTATTTTGTGTAAATTAATTAATATTTCTAATAGTACTTGATATAAGTTGATGTCTAGGCTATGTTTGTTTGCGTTTTAATTCAATTTTTAAGATTTTGCATAAAACAAAATAAAATTAATATAAAATAATTGTGCCCAACATGTAGTAAATAAGAGAGATTAATTAATATAATTAAATTCCACCATAATTAGAGTCCTTAATTAGAATTCTTATATCTTTTACTCTTTTGTTATTAAAATTTGAACTATAAAAATATTTTAGGTATATAAAAAATATAAAAAACAACTCATACTTTTATAATAGTATAGATATAGATATAGTTATAGATATAGATATTAGATATAGATATAGATATAGAAGAGATATAGATATAAAAATATCTGGGAATGAGGAGCGCACAATTAGTGAACTTAAGCAAAATTTAGATTTGTTGATGCCAGTTCATGTATTAGGATTAGGTAGATCTAATCTAACGTGTCTACATAATCTAATTATTAAATTAACATTTTGTTCTCTCTGTGCATGATTGGAACAAAAATACAAAATTACTGATTATCGAAATATTGCTGATAATATATCAACCAGCCACTACCACTATTCTTGCCTCCATGGTCTGATCAACTGTACTCATCCAAGTTTCCCAAAAAATATATTAAGTATCGTTATTCTGAAATCAACGTCAACATTATAATTTCAACTCAACACTCTCTGTTTTCCACTTTCTTTTTTCTGTGAAAAATGTATTTAATTAATATGATTACAGTAAGTGTAGTATGATGACAATTTGAGCAGCCTTTGGTCTTCAGTATATATTATTAATTTTGTTTTTCTTTATATAAAATGGTATATTGATTTTTTAACATCTAGATAGGATGGATTTAAGATGTTGATTATCATTAAATAATGATCAAGTAATCTGATTGATCATACTATTTAGGCCCAAATACCACATCTTGGCAAGCCCCATATAAATTTCAGTGATAAAAAATTAATGCCATTTCCTGAAACGCGCGGTTTTAATTGAAACTAAAGAGATATAAGACTTGAGAGATTAATCTCTGGAAAGGAAGAGGGCCGACAAGTGGGGGCTTTCACAGAGGCTGCATCGATGCTTGGGATCCGCTACTCGGGTCGACCCGAATTCGGAAAACAATCAACCACTTGCTTTCAAAATACCCGATTTCTGAACCGGAAAATGAGTCAGTTTCCGATATAATTGATTCACTGAGGCTTAAGTTTAGGGCTATTTGTGCTAGTTTATGGAGTATAGTGGATGCCCGAAAGCATCTGATGCTGGAAATATTGAATGTTGATGCTTAATTGTCGAGTTTTAGCAGAATAGAAGGGCATATGTAAGCTTGGGTGGTTTTAGTTGTTATTAGGTTTAAAGATATGCCTCGGAGTGAAATCTTCTTATCTGCATTGCTAAGTAGTAGCCATATATAAATGTTGACACGCTTTTATTAGTTAGTTTTGCTCTTTGATGTACATTTTTTCCATGTACCGTGTAGAATTATTATGGTTATGTTGATCTTAGAGTTGTATGGCGTGATGCAATTCGTATGTTTTGTTCTATTGTTGCTCAAAAATATTTCGAGGAAGTATAGAGTGTAACAAACTTATGCATTTGGACATGTTAGAACTTGACACATATTCGATATCTTAGTCTATCTGATTATATTTTTCTTCTATCACATTCCTTCCTTGCCGTTTTTCTTCTTACTTCAATACAAATTTTATGTACAGATTAGATTATATTGGTAGACTGCGAGCGGGCTCGGAAAATAACTTCATATTCAGTATGCTATCACCACGTTTTAAAGTTTCCTTCATGTCGTGAAACTCTTGCATATATCTGATATGTTGTTGATTTTTCTATCACTAAGGATTATTTTTTACCAATACATTATACATGCTGATATATAATAAAATTTATCTGGAGCTTATCATCTTTCGGATCATTCGTTTCCAGGTTGCCAACTTTCACTAGTGGCATGACGATGTTCTCATACATATGCTTGGTATGACTCTTTACTCAATGTTCTGTATGTATATGTGTTCCGTGTTTGAAGCATAAAATATTATCAGCCATGATTGTAGCCTGATCTTCTGCTAGCATGGAACTGAACCTTTTTCCACTTGCTACAGTCATATTTTGTTCTTTCTGGACTTAGTATTTTGGTCCTGCAAATTAATAGCTGTTTATTCTGGACAAATTGCACGTCAATGAAGGCATCTTCCATGTTCCTATGTTTCATGTAATTGTGAACTATGATTCTTAAAAAGATGCTTTATGAGTTTATAAACTCACTTTATCAATCATTAACTAAATTTGATTCTCAATTTATCAATACAAATAAAAAGTACATGATATTCATGTCAAAGTACTGAAAAATAGAATGCTCAGACAGAGAATTAAATGTCAGAATATTGAGATGAAAATCCTCACCCTTTGTGAAAATAGAAGTAAATGGTCACATAACTTGTTCACCAGATAGTATCAATTATATTTGACGTTCTAATCTCCGAACTTTCTCAATATATGTATACTGTCTTTCCGAGTAAAATGTTTCGACAAAAACTGAAGTTCTACAGAAATCACAACTTTTTTGCTCCTTAATCCTTTATATCCGCCTCAGTTCGAGGGATGCCTTGGTGTCTCTTACTTGTAAACAATCGATTAGTCCATTAGAGTGCCAATTTGACAGTAATAGGATTTGATATCTGTATTCCTATCTGTAAGTTTCCATAACCACTAAGGCCATCATGCTGGCTATGGGTATTCAGAAACCCTAAACTCAATTATTATACACACAGTTCATTTCCCACTTTGGCTTATCTGATTATGTAGAGTCAAATAATTTCTGGTCCCTCCCCTCCAATCTATAGGCCTTGTGCATATAAATGGATTCTTGCTTTTTTTAATACAGACATCCCTGCCCAAACTAGTTATGATTTTAAAGATATATAAAATTTTGCATTGTCTATAATATACTATAGGCTACATGATCTTATTTTGATTATTAGATTCAATAGCTTCCGGACATGCTTAAGAGCTTATAAGATATTTTCGGTTCAACTTCAAATATTCCATATATGATATATAGTTATATCATTTGAATCATGTATCGTGCGATGATTTTAGAGTTCTAAGACATGATGACATTTGATTTGATGTTAAGTAGTTCTGTGGAGATTTCATTCTAAAATCATCCTGCCCACACTGCACTGATTCATAAATTTACTAGAGGAATTATAGAATGTAACAACTAACAAGCTCATGCCTTTGTAAATGTTCGGACTTAGCACGTATGGTTTAATCTGACTATCAAAATTGCGACTTATCTTTTCCAGACCCATCTGTAATGGAGGTCAGTGTAGGAATCCTCCAATATATATAACGATAATATTTCTGCCTTTGAGGTTTTCCTTCTTACTTTAACACAAATTGTATATACATGATTCGATTGTATTGATAGACTGTGAG
This sequence comes from Verbascum thapsus, assembly GCA_963669365.1. NCBI lineage: Eukaryota > Viridiplantae > Streptophyta > Magnoliopsida > Lamiales > Scrophulariaceae > Verbascum > Verbascum thapsus. The sequence goes on from OY770107.1 coordinate 20,562,440, forward strand.
CACACTCGGTGAACTACTTGATATCCAGTTCTGTATTGCCCAATTCTAATTTTAAATTGTCCTTTATATTGTGAAACTCTTGCGTATAGACTAATTATTATTATTCACCAGTATATGTAGTTATACAAGTGATTAGCAGTATTTCAAGCTCTTTAGCTTCCAGTTTGCAAAGTTTCACTATACACGTGAGAATATCGTTTCATAACCAGCATTTATCAAGTGTTTCATATGTTAAAAGTTACTGGGGCTGGTATTACATGATTCGATATATAAGAGGTCGAAGGGCTGGTTTTGACTAGGGATGGCAACGGGCCGGTTCCGGGTAGGAACCGGCGGGTCTAGAACCAGAACCGCATGGCTGTTTTTGGACCCGGAACCGGATCCGGAACCGATTCCTCATTTTGGACCCGGAACCGGAACCGCCGGGTCCAACCCGCGGGTACCCGTTTAGAATTTTTTTTTTTTGCTTTTGCTTTTTAGGTTTTTTTTACTTTTGCTTTTTGGGCTTTTTTTAACTATCAAATGTCATAGCCAAAATAAAGAATACCCTAGAAATGTATCTGTAAATGCAAAGAGAAAATGGGTTCTCACTTCTCACAATATGAAAATTAATTCCCGATGCAAAATTTGCCAAATATGTTGGACAAAACTTCTTCAGAAATGTCTTCGCCACTTATTTGTCCGAGAGCTAAAGCAGCTTCTCTCAAGTCAATCGATAAATATTGTAAAGAGTGGCTGCAGCAGAGGGACGAAGTAACGAACCAAGAAAAATATGTGATGCGAAGAGTGACGGCCGAGAAAACGGGGGCGAAGACGGGCGGGAAAACGGCGGCGAAGATGGCCGGGAAAACGGCGGCGAAGACGGCCGGGAAAACGGCAGCGAAGACGGCCGGAAACGGCGGTGAAGACGGCCGGGAAGACTGCGGGTAGGTGGTAGGGTTTTTTTCTTTCCAAAGGACTAGTTGGATTTTCAATTTTGTGAACGATTGGTAAAATTAGGGTATAAAGAAACGGGTCCACATCGGATCCGGTTCCGGAACCGGATCCGCACAGGAACCGAATATTTGGACCCGGAACCGGATCCGAACCCGATTAAGGCCAAAAGAACCGGAACCGACGGGGCGGTTCCGGGGCGGTTCCGGGTAGACCCGGATCCGTTGCCATCCCTAGTTTTGACTCCTGATTGCCTTACGATATATTTCTGCTTTTCTTTTTCTTTTTCGTGTATGAGCACTTAGGATTCACTATTTGAGACTTTGATTGTTTTGTGACTACCCCAGAAAGGACTACTAAGTGCTATCCATTTTGTTGACATTTTCCAATACTTTTTTTTGATTCATAGCTTCTAACTACACCGCATGTATCTGTTTCACTCCTGGTATCCACCCCTATTTTCGCGGTAATGATATATATATATCATTATTTGTCGTATATTTTGTTCGTAAATTCTATGTTTCTGGGGAAAATGGAACGGACTAAAGATTGTAGCATAAAATTAATACTATTATTTAAATGTTTCCATGGAACTTTTCCTCTCTAAGAACAAATGGAGTGTAAAGCCATTTGATTGTTAACAAATTATTAATTGACTGTTGCTTCTATTTGGAATTAGCAATTGCCAGTTTTGGCAGTCCATGATTTTGCATGATACTGAGAATATTTCCTACAGTCATATTTTTGTTCTTTCTGGACTTACTATTAATTAATAATTGTGCAATCTGGACAAATAAAGGGACCTTCCTCGTTCCTATGTTTCATGTATTGTGATTCTTACACTCCATAAACCCTCAACTAAAATGTAGGCTCAATCATAACAATAAGCTAAGTTGCATGAAAATTCCATATCTAAGACTGAAAAAAGAAAATTGAAAAACGACAAGACGGAGAATTAAATGGCTGAATATTAAGATGAAAAGCCACACCATCTGCGACTTACATTTGGCATTCTAATATCCGGGCTTTCATTGTTACGACAAAAATCGAAGTTGTACAGAAAAATCGCAACTGATTAGCTTGGTAATCTGCCTCATAATTTGTGGTTTGGAGGGCTCCTTAGTGTCTCTAACTGGTAACAATCAGTTGGTCCATTAGAGTTGACAGTTGGATATCTTTAACCATATCCTTACCTAACTGTAAGTTTCCACAAATGCCAGCTATGCATATTCACTGTTTAATTCTCACTTTCAGAATCTTATTCTGGTAATAAGATTCAATATCTTTAAATATCGAATAGTTTGAAGTTCAATAATTAGTCCATATGTGATGCAGTATTTATGAGTCTACTAATTGTGATTATGAAGCAAAGCTAAAACAGTTGCATGTGGAGGAGATGCTGTTTGTTATGAGGCACTAATTAACACAGCAACGTGGGTATTAATGCTGTGTACTTTTATTTTATACAATCTAATTTAATTAGAAGAATAGTTTAATAAGAATTAATAAATAAGATTTTGATGAATTATTAGATTTAGAAATTGAACAGGGCAGATGATCTCACATGGGCAATGGGAACATTGATCACATGTGGCCCTCTCCCTATCTGCCAAACAAAATATTGGCCAATCTTCTTCTGGTTCATTGCTTAGTTCCCATAACTCCATATACTGTATGTTGTCCAAAATTACTGACGGGGTTAATATTTATGTGTTGTGAACATAAAATTCATGCTTGTTTTCTCTTAATATCAAATATTATCGGGTCTCTCTTAAGTTGAACTTTTTTGTTATTATTATTTTGTTCGTAGATGTAGATGTAGATGGAGGAGTATTTATAATCTAAACGGTGGATAATAGTAACCAATGAGGAGCACTTTAAGGATTAAACTGGGTTAGAAGTAAAATCTGCGGGACTATTATAGCTACGATTGTATGTCATGCTACTTATTTTATAGAGAAAGCAAGAATTATATTTTTGAGGGAATAGAGAAATGATATGTTTGGGTGTACTTTTTTTATGAGAAAAACGAAATGATTAAGTGTGATGTAATATATTTTTTAATTTAGAAAAATGTTGTTTTTTTTATAATAAGTTAATATTGATGCGTTTTTGTTACCAGAAAATCTAGTCATTTACGAGTTAAAACTTATTGATTATAAAATTTAAAAATGGCAAAAGTTGATCTTATTTGGCCAATTAAATCATAACGATTTAAGATAGGAAATTATTTTAATGCTCAGGTTGAGGTATTGACGGATAAAAACCTTAAGTTGTCGAGTGGAACGTTTAATCATGAATAATAAAAAATCTAATTTTGTTGAGCAAAATTTGTGAGAAATTTCTATTATATAATTCTTTGAGATTTTTTAAAATGTGCAAAATAAAACAATTTTAATTATATAAATCTAAAAAAATGAAGAACTGGATAATAATAGGTCATGCAAATGGGCCCATAGTGCTTGACACATAAATAATCTCTCTTAGTCTGCAGTGCATTACTAAGATCTTTTGAGTGTATTTTTGCTAATAATTTTTGTGGTACGGTGGTTAGAACTGGAGACCACATGATGGTGAAGATTATGATAATTTTATTTACTGATGATGACATTTTACCTCGTTTAGAATTTATATAAATTAAATGGATATATTTTAATTCTATTAGTACATTAAAATACACTAAATTTTGTATAAATATAGACAGGTGCATGTACACGTAGAGGTAGATGATGCACCTAATTTTATATATATAATATATATATATATATATAAAATCGTTGAGAATATGATTGAAAATGAATGTAATTTTATTTTCTTATTCAAGGTCAGAGAGTGGGGAAAATTGTTAAAAAGAGTACAAATATAGTTAATTTATGCTTAATTGACTCTACAGCGGGTGTGTAAGCCAGCTTTTGATTGAAAATCTTGTAGGTGGGAACTGATTAATGTTGACTTGAAGCAAATCTGGATAATTAATCATTATTTGTTTAAACTTATTATGCTATTAAAGAAAAAAAAATTCAATAATTTTCCAGTGTGTTTATATTGAAATAAATTGGGTCACGTAACATAGGTTGACTGATGAATGGATGGATCTAAATCTGACAATTGTAACACGTTTTTTGATCTAAAAAAGAGAAATTTGTGCTGCCGGATTCAAATTAAATCATGGCGTGAACGGTGGTGCTTAAAAGAAAGGTCAAGTGTAGGCATTTTAATATGTATTTTTAAATTCAATTTTATCATAAAATTACACCCTTGCATGTCTTTACTCTCTTGTTAAAAATAAAAATAAAAATTGGTTTTCATATGTTCATCACATCATAAGGGTTTATCATTTATGTGGAGTTGGGACTTGCCCAAATAAATAAAATAGAGATAGTAAAAAAAAGTAGAATAGTTGATGTTATATTTGCAATTGCGTGTGAAAATCTAGAAAATGTACATTTACATTAGGTTTGTAACATGTGTATTTTAAATAGTGTATATTAAATTATATCAACAATGATATATATCATTATTGATGTGACTTAATCTACATTAATGCACTTATTCAAAGAATTTTTTCAAAAGCCTATTCAAAGTTGAAGACTAGCAAAGCTCTCTGTAGAGATTATTCATAATCTAATAATGAACTTCAGTTGAATTTTAAGAAGTAAAAAATGATAAAGTTTCATAGTTCACTTTAAAGCCAAGTTGAGATGCTAATAAAAATTTATTTAGTATTTCCTATTATTTGGGGGCAGTTTTGGAAGTTTATTATAATTCAGAATCTAAGTCCATGATTATTACAACAATTTAAATAATAAGGACCCAAACGTTAACATATACCAAATGTTGTCATTATATCAAAATTTTGAGTATCAAAAATATCTGAAAACAACTCAATGGGTATATGAAAAGATTCTATGGGTGGGGGCAACCCCTGGTAGAGTTGGTAAGGGCATTTGAACTTGTGGCCTAGGTTACGGGTTCGAATCCCACTGTGGGAATGCCTATTGCCTTCTCTACTGTGAGCCTGTCAGCTATGGGCAACCTAGGCTGGTTTACCTCTCTTGTGTGGTTTGCAGGCTATTGCACAAGAGCGGGGTTTACCCAGTGCGCACCTAACGGTAGCGGCTGCGGGTTCCCTTGTCATCAAAAAAAAAGAAAAGATTCTATGGGTATATTAAAAGATTCGGCTTCAATTAGATGAAATGTTATCATTTCTCTTATTGAGAAACTTTATTTAAAAGAGTAGAGATATTATGGTAAAACTATATTTGGATGCATTTTTAATAGATTAAATTATGATAATTAGGTCTGATCCGATAAAATATTGTAAGAAAAGTTGTTTTGTTTGTGAGATAAATGGCATAAATAAATTTTTATTTTATAAGGAAATATGAATAAATTTAAGTTAAACTAAGTAATTATCACATCTAAAACATGTAAATTAATCTTATTTCACACACTAAGACATTTCTAAAAAAGATATGAAATTATTTCATTTAATATATTAAACTATAGGTGCATAATTTTTTTTAGTTACTAAGTAATCTGTAAAATTATAAATAGTAAAAATAAAATTAAATATTATTCGAGATAAACACACTTATATTTCAGTCTTTAAGGAAATTTGAGATTTTAAAGGAGAGTTTACTATTTCGAATATATATCTTTTTTTGGATGATGGGGAAAACCTGTGGCCGCTATATGTAGAGTGCACACTCGATAAATCTTGCTCTTGTAATAGTCTGCAAATCACACAAGAGAGTTAGTTGTCCATAGCTGACATACTTACAATACAGGAAGTCAATATGCATTCTTTCAAAGGAAATCGAACTCGTGACCGATAGACAAGATTCAATGTGGTTGCCTCTTCTTTAAAATATTTTTATTAGATGTTGAATATATGTATTTTTGGTGAATTTGTTTATGAGAAATTGAAATGAGCGGATCTTCTATCTCACAATGCAATGGTGTATCACAATAGTACATTATTGTGGGATTGACAAGTGTATATTTATTTGAATTATTATTTATTTTTTATTTCTAGATGGACATTTGTCAATTTCTCAATGATGTGACACCATTGTGGTACACTATGGGATACAAGATTTGTCCCGGAAATTGAATGCTATCCAATTCCAAATGAGGCCGACTTGTCCAAATCGATGTGCTTATAAAGTGGGGATTTAATTCGGCGGATGAACGTGCAAAGACAAAACAACAAAAAAAAAATTAGTCTTACAATTGAAAGACGAAATTTAACTTCCAAGTCGTTACTTAATCTGTCTTTTTTTGCTTCTTGTGGCCTAATATTATTAGTTATTACATCACATAATTTCCTTTTTTTGCTTTACTTTTCAGTGTTTAACAATTATATGATTTTCGACCACAAAAACAGAAAAAATACAATTTCCACACAAATTAGATGCTGACTTTACTGTTATTATGGCTTCAGTAATTTCTTCTTTCTTTGTAAAAGTCAAATTAATACGATGTAAAATAAATTGTTTCATTGTACTCTAAATTTCTAGCAGTAATTAGGGAAAATATTAATTATACCTTTTCAACTATAGCATTAGTTACGGGTATGTTTGGGATTTACATATAAAATATTAATATGAAAATGATATTGTACACTCCTCTAAAATCAGTAGGGGTGAAAATGTGTCTGAGTCGAGCCGAACGCATGGATGTTCAAGCTTGTTTGAATTACAATCGAGCTTTAAAAATTGTGTTTGAGTTTGGTTTGATTGTTCATCTTGCCGAGCTCAAACGAGCTTTAATCGAGTCGATCGCGAGTAGAACTCAAGTAGTTTGAATATTTTGTACATTTTTTGTTATTTTTTACTTATCGAGCCGAGCTTGAGTCGAGTTTCAAAATTTATCGAATAGAAAAAATTGTTCAAGCTTGATTTGGTAATTTATCGAAGAGAAAAAATTGTTCAATCTTGATTTGGTAATTTATCGAACAGAAAAAATTGTCAAGCTTGCTTTGGTAATTTATCAAACCGAGCTCGAACCGAACTTTTAGCGATCGAACTCTAGTTAAGTATCGAATATCAAGTTAAATTTCACCCCTAAAAATCAGGGAGGTAAGTGATATATTATATATAGGGGTAAATATAATTTAACAGGATATATAATTTTTTCCCAATAATTAAAAGTTTTTACATAACAAGATATAGAAACTCACCAAATCCATATGATTGTAATTCTAAAGTCAAAATTCGGAGTCTAAAAAATCTCTTCAAATTCTCGAATACAATTCATTTACCTTGACTAAAAAAAGATTAGTCTAATATTAACATTAGAAAAACAATGATTATATTTATCTAATGACAGAATGTGTGCATAACGCGCTATCAACAGGGCCGCCGGAGGCCCAATGCGATTGGTCCCGTCCCACGGGAAAAATAACTGATTGGGAAATAATTAAATTTTTATTTCCCTTTTATTGCGTAGGATTTCTGTCATATAATCATAATTTATTTCACCTAATATTTCATTCATATTCATGGTTTTAATTTTCTTTTATTTTTCATCAAAATCTTCAAAAAGTTTATGCTTTTCTATTTATGGAAAATAAATCATGATATAGTTTCAACAGTAAAATGTTTCCGAAAAAGTTATAAATATTTTTATTGTATCCACCATGACTCCTGATGCTTTTACAAAATATTGATAATTTTCTAATTTTTCATATAAGGAATAAAATTAAAAAACAGTTAGTTCGATATTGAAATTTTATCAACTTTTGGTTTACATATATAAATTTTGATACAGAATATTAAGTTTAAAAAAATAAATAAAGATTACTTTCTATTTCACTGTTCCGTCATCTTTTTTTCCTATTTTTTTGAAAAAAATGAATAAAGATTACTTTCTATTTCATTGTTCCGTCTTCTTTTTTCCCTATTTTGTTTTGAAAAAATGAATAAAAATTACTTTCTATTTCACTGTTCCGTCTTCTTTTTCTCCTATATTTTTTTGAAATTTTTCGGATACATTTTTAATATTTAACAATTAAAAACTTAATTTAGATGCCAAACTTTATCACTGGTCATATCTTATCCTTCTTAAGTTTTTAATTAATGCTTTAAACTGATGATTGGAATTTGGAGGCCAAAAGAAGTTAAAAAAACTGTGTTTCATCTAAAAGAGCTTTCTGAAACACAAACTATGTACATTTTTGTTCTCTTTCTAAAATATCAACCTATATCACAATTCCAGTAGAACCAAATTGCCGAATACTATAATATTGTCTAGTTAAAAATAAAAGAATTAAATATGATTATGATTGGGTAAACAAGAATAATAATAGAAAAAGAACCGTCCTTGAGAATAAAATAAAAAAGACAGTGATTAAAGATCAGTACACAAGACAGGAAGCTTCTTAACGTAACTGGGTTTATTATATTTTACTGTAATTAGTTGTCATTTACTATCTGTTTATTGACACCGACACTATTAGTGCTCAATCCTGTGATTTCTTTCCTTTTAGCAGCACCCCATTTGTTTGTTGAAAAAGGTAAAGTATCACACATATGGATCCAATTAAATTTGTTTTAAACAATTATGAAAACAATTAATTAATGTGTTCTTTTTATGAATTCTCTTTTTTAGGCCCCTGAACCTTCAATTTGCCTCGCCACTGACAGAATGGAACCTTATAATTTGCAATTTTCCAGCTTCTCTATTAGTACTTTCACACATTAAGCATATTCTCTCTCTCCTCTCTCTCTCTCTCTCTCTCTCTCTCTGTTTTGACTTGGAAAAAACTGTGTTCTAACTGAATTTATGAAGTCTGTGCCATTCTTTTTCTGTATTTAGATCCAGATTTCAGTGAAACTGCACATATAAATATAGTTACATTTATACAACTCTTGATGTCATAACATATGTACTATTCTCTCTCTTTTCAAATGATGGCCTGACACTGTATAAATCTCCCAGCTAAAAATTTCTCCATGTCAACCCATTGTATTATTATTTCCAATATTTCCATCAGGGTTTTGATTTAATCATCTCCCTGGATTGAAATATCTCCCAATTTATCATCATCATCAATGGCACCAAACACAGTAGTAATCACACTTGAGAAGCCTGAGAACATTTCTCTAATAGAGCTCAATGAAGCTGGATCATTAAAGCAAAAAGCTGCAAGCCCAAAGCAGTTCACTTGGGTCCTATTACTAAAAGCACACAGGATTTTGGCCTTCATTCCATGGATAGCAGTAAGTTTGTGGACAGTTTTTGGGTCAGTCAAGAAGCGCATTGCCTCGTCAGATTCAAACGAAGAGGACCCAAAATACAGGGGAAGATTGTACAGATTTATAAAAGCATTTCTTGCTATTTCAGTGATTGCACTGGTTATAGAGATATTTGCTTATTTCAATAAATGGGATTTGAGTTTGGTGAATCCATGGGAGGTTGAGAATAACCTGGTACAGTGGTCTTATATGGCTTGGTTGAATTTCAGGGTTGACTATGTTGCGCCCATGATTGTTCTGCTTTCCAAGTTTTGTATTGTGCTTTTCATGATCCAATCCCTGGATCGATTTGTGCAATGTATGGGTTGCTTTTGGATTAAGTTTAAGAACTTGAAGCCTGTTGTGAAAGAGGAGATTTCTGACATTGAGGATGGATCAAGTTTCCCTATGGTTCTTGTTCAGATTCCCATGTGCAATGAGAGAGAGGTAAGAACAGAGCTGTAATATTCTGTTCTTCAATTATTATGTCAATTTCTATTCATCTTTTTGCTTAGATTCTTTTGATCTGTAGAATATTAGCCTAAAAGCAAACGAGACTTTTATAAAATGATTATTAGTTAAAAGGGTTTTGCTACAGCTCCTTATCTTTTTATTTGACTCTATTTTTGGAATTTTTGATTTTTTGCGTTTAATGAACTTAAGGTATACTATTAATCGATAAAGCTAAAACAGAGCTGTATTATTCCTTTCTTCTCTTTCCAATTATCATGTCAATTTCTGATGTTCTTTTTGCATAGATTCTTCTGATCTGTAAAATATAAGTCTTAAAAGGTCAAAAAAAGTCTTTACGAGTGAATTTTACCAACTTAACGATTATTAGCTAGAGGGTTTCTATATAGCGCATTATCATTTATTTACTCTATTTTTAGAATTTAGTAATAATTTTGCATTTTATGGTTTTAAAGGTATACGAGCAATCAATTGGTGCGGCTTGCCAGCTAGATTGGCCTAAGGACCGATTTCTAGTTCAAGTGCTGGATGATTCAGATGATGAACTTTTACAGCATTTGATAAGGGATGAATGCATCTCATGGAAAGAGAAGGGTGTGAACATAATCTATAGGCACCGGTTTATCAGAACCGGTTACAAAGCTGGGAACCTTAAATCAGCCATGTCTTGTGACTATGTTAAAGACTATGAATTTGTTGCTATTCTTGATGCAGACTTCACTCCCAACCCCGATTTCCTCAAACTCACCGTCCCTCATTTCAAGGTACAATCAGGATTTGAAAATTATGAATTTCAAGTTACTATGAAACTCATCAAATGGATCAATCCAAACACAACCTTAATATATTTCATCACATTTGAAATCATCACAATTGTTAAAAGATGTTACCTCATTTCAGGGGAATCCGGAGTTAGGACTTGTCCAGGCCCGATGGTCGTTTGTGAACAAGGATGAGAATTTACTGACTAGACTCCAGAACATCAATTTATGCTTCCATTTTGAGGTAGAGCAGCAAGTAAACGGGCTTTTTTTGAATTTCTTCGGGTTCAACGGGACTGCTGGTGTTTGGAGAATAAAGGCCTTAGAGGATTCTGGTGGGTGGCTTGAAAGGACAACTGTAGAGGATATGGATATAGCTGTTAGAGCCCATTTACATGGCTGGAAATTCATTTACCTCAATGATGTTAAGGTTCTTTGTGAATTACCTGAGTCTTATGAAGCATACAAGAAACAACAACACCGTTGGCATTCGGGCCCCATGCAGCTCTTCAGGCTATGCCTCCCTGCAATCTTAACTTCCAAGGTATATATATACTATATTTCATACTTCTCATTCCCTTTTCTTTTAAATAGGTTATAATTTTAAGTATTTGTTTGGTTATTATTCATGCAGATATCAGTGTGGAAGAAAGCAAATTTGATATTCCTATTCTTTCTACTAAGGAAACTTATACTTCCCTTTTACTCATTCACACTATTCTGTATCATACTCCCATTAACCATGTTTGTACCAGAAGCTGAGTTACCGCCTTGGGTTATCTGTTACGTGCCCATTGTCATGTCCATTCTCAACATTCTTCCATCACCCAAATCGTTCCCATTTCTCATGCCATATCTACTCTTTGAAAACACAATGTCTGTCACAAAGTTCAATGCAATGGTGTCAGGGCTATTCCAGCTTGGAAGTGCTTACGAATGGGTTGTGACCAAAAAAACAGGCCGTTCATCAGAATCCGATTTGCTAAGCCTTGCTGAGAGGGAATCTAAAACTGTTAACGAAGAGAAGATTCAGAGAAGGCTGTCTGAATCTGGTTTAGAAATGCTCGGAAAATTAAGCGAACAGAAAGAGCAAATGACAGCTGTTGTAAAGAAGAAGAAGAATAAGATATTCAGGAAAGAACTTGCACTTTCTTTTCTTCTGCTAACTGCAGCTGCAAGAAGCCTTTTATCAGAACAAGGGATCCATTTCTACTACTTGATGTTTCAGGGTTTGTCGTTTTTAGTAGTGGGATTAGATTTAATCGGAGAGCAGATGAGCTGAGTGATGGTCATATTTCTATTCAACTTTCTATGTTTTTTGCGAAATTGTACTCTACTACATACATACAGTGTTGAAGAAGAAGAAGAAGAAGATATCGCAGATAAAATCGGAGTTGAGAGGTGGCCTTACCTTATAGAATTAATTCTTTAATTGTACAATTACATGGACCATCACTGTTTCAAGTTATCAATATACTATTGAATATAAATATGACATTTTCTATAGTCCAATTCCACTGTTATATAGTTTGCCTTCTTGTCTTGATCATCTTAGTTAGTTTGTAGTACCACAGTATTTTACGTCTAAATAATCGGATACCAATTTAAGAAGTATGACAAAATAAGATACAATGCTTGTAAGTATAAAATTAGATACCAAGTGGTATAGTTTTCACTTTCATGTGAAAAAGTCGTGGATTCAGTGTCAAAGTTGTCACAAGTTGTGTTATTTACTTCATATTTGAAGTCTTTCAAGTCTATATGGTCCATGCTCAAAAAACTATCCCGAACATCTCCTTTATTTAGAATTTGATTTGAAAAATAGTAATAAAACATAACAAATATAAAATAGTAATAAAACATAACAACTATAAGTCTATAAATTATCGTAATGTATGTTTGTGTTTTTTGAATCACCAACAAATTAAAGTAATCACTTTGAAAGACAAATTCTACGGAAAACAATTCAATTCCAAAATCCAAATCCTACTACACATTTCCATACGTAACTATTCATCATCATCGTATTTCAATCACATAATATTCTCTTCATCAATTATATAATTTAACTTTTTTATTATGTCTCCAATAAAATTTCAAAATTTATTTCGGGAAGACAAGCTAATTGAGCTTTGGGTTAAGAATTTAGGAATTCATTTCTTAACAACTAATACTCATGATCTTAAATTTCCTCCAATATGTCAAAATTTTGACTGGAATTTGAATTTCAGGTCCCAAAATGAAATTTCACTTTCAATCTAAATTTTGCAAAATATATATCATAATTCCCAAAATTTTCGTCCAAACCCAAAATTTCCGAAACGTAGAATAACTCTATTAAATATCTATTGAAAATTTCCCAAAATTTTTGACACAAACCCAAATTTCCAAAATTTAAACTAATATTTAAATTATTTTATTTCTAAGTGTTTGGTGTTTAAAATTAAGTTTTAAAATGGGCTAATATGAAATATGAGGCTTACTGAGAATAGTGTTATGTACATAAATCAACAAATGAGTTTCTAAAAATATTTTCAAAATAATTATTGTGGATAACAATTTTGATCCGGTAGAAGTTCATGTGTTTTTAGGTAATGATTTGTATTAAATTTGTGCTATTAATTTATTCTCAAATTATATTTATGTTATATTTTCTTGATACATATTAATCATAGTGTTTAACGACCTCATTATACGTTTGTTATTTATAAATAAAACATGCATAATAATGGTAATAAAAGTAATTCAAATTTTATCGAAAATTTCCAAGTATTTTATAACTTTCATGATTTATCTGAAATCGAATTTAAAAAATTTAATATTCTCAAAATTTCTTTAAACTTACTAACCGAAAATCTACACCAAAACCGATATTTAATACCTTTGCAATACTCGATTAGGATTTTTTTAAAATGCGCAGAATTTGGATTATTGTCGTTTGGGCCTAGAATTTATTTGGTCCACTTAGTGAAGCCCAAAAGTCTGATTCTATGGGCTTGGTTTCTTGTGTATTATCCCTTACTTCTATACTCTCAGCGCAAACAGGCCCATTATGGGCCATATATCGTCTCAGATTATTAACAGTACAGTCTACCAGTTCTTTTCCCACACTCCTGACACTTCGCTCCATTTCCAGGATCAAAGGTAAAATTGTTTCTCCTTTTCATCTCAGTTCTGCTTTTTCCCCTCCAATTCTTTTTCAGTTTATGTTGATATGGTGGTATTAATCATAATTGCAACCTGTTAAAATTTTCCAATTAGATGAAGAAATTTGAAAATTGTTCCAATTGGTGACCCCAATTTTCTTCTGTGTTTCTCTTAATCTTGATGCTACCTAGGATTTCAATTACTTGAATTTTCAAGCATGTTAGGAATAATTGATATATGCGATTTCTGGAGATGATTTGTGGTTCTGCTAAGTCGTCTAATTTCATCATCTTCTCTTTCTTTCCAGCGATTGAAGTTCAAAAAGCTGCGAGAAAAGATGGGGGACGAAAGGGATGCTTTTTATGTTGTACGGAAGAGGGGTATTATTGGAGTGTATACAAGCATGGCTGATCTTCAATCTGTTCTTCAATCTTCTGTAATTGTCTTTTTAAATTTCATGTGGATCAGTTCAGATACAAATGTATCAGTCGATATGATGTTGATTTTATGTACCTGTTTTCTATTGCAGGTAAATGATCCTTCTGTAAGTGTTTATAAAGGGCATGGTTTATCTAAAGAAGCTGAAAAGTATCTATCTTCCCGAGGACTTAACAATTCTATCTATTGTGTCAGTGCAAGCAATGTGCAAGATGATCATTTCGGCCAACTTGTCACTTGTCCTTTTCGGGTTAGATTTTTGGCTTTTGTGTATCAGACTATCAGTTGAATGCTTTCTGATAGTTTAAGTATATTTATCCTATTTAGCTGCATGGGAACATGATCCAGAACTGCACATGCTTGCAAGCACAACAATGATTTTAGAAGGCAAGGTTATGTGCATATTGCTGGTGTGATTAACAAAACCATTTTGCAGGAACCAAATTCTTCTAAAGATAAATCAGCTGTCAAGAATCATTTAGAGATAAGGCCACAGGTGAATTCTCAGGACTTATTTGTAATTGGAACTTAAGATATTGCATAGATCATGCAACTATGAGCCAGCTAGAAATTGAATATGCCTATACATTTACTTCATTTTTTCAATAAAATTACACTTAATATTTTTGCATCTCTGGTTGCAAGTGGAACCTCTTGCACTCATTCTTTACTAGATAAACTCATTGTATTATGTTTTCAAATGACTTGTGAGAAGTAATCATAACCGGAGTTGACTTGGTTGAATCTGCAACAACTTGTTCCTTAAATTTTTAAATTTCAACCGTACTTGTTCCTTAATTTTTGTTTCTTTATGTCCTCAGGATCTTGTTGGATCAGCTTCATTTCCAGCAAATGCTCAAATAAAACATGCTAAATTAGATAATTTTCTCCAAGTTCCTCCAGTATCTTCGTATTGCGTAAGTTGCAGTCACATGTCAATTCAATTTTGCAGTGTCGGTAGCACATCTAAAATCTATGTACCTTTTTGTTCATGACGTAAAAATCCTGGAAAGTAATGATCGTGCAAAGACTTACATTTGAATTTAAATGTATTCTTGGATATCTGTATCAATATTTATTTTAACAATAAAAAATGTGTAACCAGGTCTTAGATTTATTATCCTTTGACGATGTAATATAGAGGGAAATTTTTTGGAAATCCCTCTGTAGATGGTCTTGGCAATCTTTCTGTCTTGATGCCCATTTAATAGAATATGCTGTCTTTATGGATTTCCTTTCCATCGGGCATAAAAGTCCTTTTTGCATGAATTCTTCTCATGTACCCTTATATATATTTCTGATATCTAATTTGAAGTGGTTCTATGCATATCTCACAGCTTGACTTACCATTTCATGTACAGTGTTCGTGTGTTCTCGAGTTTGATGGTGCTGCAAAGGGAAATCCTGGACAAGCTGGTGCAGGGGCTGTCATTCGGGCTGCTGATGGAAGCATGGTACTCTGGCAACTCTATATTTCATATACTTTTTTCTGTTGAAACTGATCCCTAACTTACACCATCGACGACTTAACTGATCTATGAATGTCTGATGACATGAATCCTTGAATATTTATGTCAGTCGTTATTGTGGTGCTCATAGAGTTCAGTAAAGCAACACCTAATATATATTTTCACATTGAATTCTGCTAGGTGTTTCGATTGCGTGAAGGTGTGGGTATTGCGACTAATAATGTTGCTGAATATCGAGGTGCCATTTTAGGGTTAAAATATGCTCTTCAAAAAGGGTTCAAACATATACGTGTTCAAGGAGACTCTAAACTTGTCTGCATGCAGGTATATATTGTGGATGTGTATATGTGTCTATTTCAGTTGACTGGTTTCCTTAAGCCTCCTTTATTTGTCCCCGCAAAATAAAAGAGGAAACTTATATGAAGAGTAATTTTGTTCATCAGTCAAGTAGAGTCCTTTAAAGCAGTGTTTCCTCCTAAAATGGTGCAATTTAGTATTTTTTACAAGCAATTATACAAGCCTAGTTATGAACTCCTTAATTACATAATACCATCTCTCTCGCGTACAGGTGCAGGGTCTATGGAGAACCAAAACTCAGAACATGACTGAACTATGTAAGGTGGCTAAAGAGCTTAAGGATCAGTTTGTGTCTTTCCAGATATGCCATGTAGAAAGAGTAAGCCAAAATGTCGAAGTGATTAAAACTTCTTTGCATTCTTAATTGAAGATGTTGCACGAGTGAAGGATTTGTATTTTATCAGGACTACAACACGGAAGCTGATGCCCAAGCAAACCTAGGAATACATCTAAAGAGTAATCCCTTTGAGACCATTCCAAATTTCCAATTGTCTTTGATCTTCCTCTTTTTACTTGCATTCGAAAATCTTACTTTGTGCAATGGTTGTGCAGTGGGTGAGATTCAAGTGGAATGTGACATGAACTAATGGCCTAAATGGTTGTACATATTGCTTTGGTTTCTGCCTGTGTCTGGTACAATCAAGTCTATATTGTAGATAAATGATCAGGAATCTGTTCTGTGGCAAAACTGTGAATATAAAAGCTCTTTATGTGCTGATAAATCCGATCCAGGTTTGGATGAAAATTTATAGGTTACGAGACTTTGCAATTTTTCGAAAAACTAAGACAGCTTATAGCAATTCTGAGGGGTTTATCAATGAAAGTACATAACCATACGAAGAATATAACATGCAGAATGAGAAGTAAAATATAAATTTTGGGTGCCAGGTAAAAGGAACAAAAGCATATAAATGTGAAGTTTAGGAATATATTATAATCAGGCAATGAAGCCTACCTCTACTTGCGAAGCTGAGGATTGAAATATATTAGAGGTTTTTGTGTTTTCTAGTCTTTTTGCGAAGTTGAAGTTTGAAGATATAAGAGGGTTTCTGTTTTCTACTTTTATTTGTAATATTAGTTTGTTGCAATTTGTTTCTATTTGATGTTCAAATTTGTATCATGTAATGGATTGATTAAAAAAATTAGTATGTTTTAACTGAATAAGATCTAAAGAATGACCATTCAAAGGAATCTCATTCTTAAATTGGTTGTTCTCCTTATAATATCGTAAGCTCTCTTACCATTCACATTAATATGAATAAATCTATTCTATAATAGAAATCAATTTTAACATTTTTATTGTTGTGGAATCAAATTTTTAATAAGGAAAGAGTAAAAATAAATTATAAAAATAAGTTATGTCTTTATATTGCTTTAGTACTCTACAGTCGACAATTATATGGGCACGCGTGTTTATCTAAAATCTATTTTTTTTTTTTTTTGCAAATTTAAAATGAATGAGGTTTTGCACTTTTAATTAAAGAAAAAGAAATTGGGGATACGATCACAAAATGAAGATGTATAATGAGAGACGAAAGAATAAAGTTTATACTTGATCATTCAGGGAATTGTAGGCAATGTTGTCTTTACTTAATAATTCACGTTTTGCATTACTTTTATTATTGATAAATCATTTTAATGATGGAATATTATTTAATGGGATGAATAACATTGTTTTCTTTAATATTTTTCAATGCTTGTTAGTTTTTCTTTTACATATTTTCCAATCCTTATTACATTTTTAAATAAATGTGTTATTCTTAAAGTAATTCTCAATAATAAAAAATGCTATTGATTGGGTACAAAGACATTAACTGTAAAGATTCATTTTTATTCTTTTAATGCATTTTACTATATCTTTTTTATTTATATTATTTTTTAATTAACTTGAGATTATTAATAGTTATATGCCTTAGACTCTTTTTGTAGCACCCCAACTTAATAGGAATTGAGTCACCACTGTGACTTTGAGCATGATAAATATATTTTTTAAAGATATATAAAATATTTCATAAATAACTTCAGCGGAAGACTTCATTATAAGAACACGAGTATTTTTTTTTTTTAATTTAAAAGCTAACCATGCAAAATTAACTCGTGTTACACCCACATTTGCAAATCAAAACCTTGCCAGGAACATATGAATTTTTTTACTTAAACCGAAAACAGTAGTTCCCAAAACATCTAACATCATCAGATTTATATTCATTTACATATATATATATATATATTAAAAACGTAATACATATATATATGCTTCTAGAGGGAAGTCCATACAGTCGACTACTCATCCGTTTCGTCATAAGCTGGACCTGAAAAAGATTAAACTTAGCAACGTAAGATTTGAGAAACTTAATGGATAACGGTTATTAACCGTTACGTTGAAGAGATTAACCAATACGTCAAAAACATCATCTCCAAGGTCTGATGACCTGGCAGAACTCCAAGATCCGAAGATCTCTACTCCAAGTTCATCAACTTAGTACTTTACTCCAAGGTTCGTCAACTTGATACTTTATCATGTCGTTTCTTTTCATTCAACATAAGAGTTATTCTAATCAATATAACTGTAAATAAATGTTACCCACTTGACGTTTCACTTAGATACAGGGATAGCTCCTGAAGTGTTCGGTTGTCTCATACTGCACTCAACCGTTCATCAACATTTAAATTTTAGAACATATTTCAAAAACATGTACATACATATATATATATATATATATATATACGCTTTTAATCTCTTCATTATGGCATCATCATCATATGTCTCAAATATACCTAGTAACATTTTTTTAATCATAGCAACAAAATTGTATTTAACTAGCACTTTATGGCTTAAAGACACTCTTCATTGTAACAATTTTCACAATTCATATAATCATCTAAAATTCATGAAATTAATCATGCATTTACTGGAATACCATTATTTAATTATGCTAAATCAGCGGATATAAATTCAAACCAGAAAAGCTTCAATAAAATATTTATCATAACCAAATTTCATTTGAAAATGCTCTAAAATCAATCAATCTTTTAAAATTTTACTATAATTCGTATAGTTACTGAAACATTCTGAAATTTATAATTTAGACTTCTAAGATCATGTATATAAACATAGTATAACAGATTCCAAAAATTCCAATTGATCGATTTTATAAACTTATTCTTCACATTAGTCGACATCCCTCTGTATATCATACATGCAATACAAAATTTAGCAACCTAATCATGTTCCTAAAGAAGAAATAGGATGAACATTAGCAACAAGGAAAGCTACCTCTTGAAAGCTCAACAAAAAGTTCTTGAATGCTTAATTGAAGACCACTACACTTGAGCTTACTTTCTCCTTTCTACCTGTTATGCTCTTGCTTCTTTACTCCTTTGGAAAAGAAGAATTTTGAAGGAAAAAGTGAAGGTTTTTTTTAGAGATTGGAGGTGGTAGAGAGAAGGGAGAGAGATTGTATAAAGGAGAGAGGTTTGAAGGTGCAAATGATACTAAAGATCATTTGTGCCTATTTATATTGTATACATTTTGTATAATACATGTATTATATATGTATATTTACCTATTGAAGTATGTATATAAAGATGTGTGATGATTAGTAGTCTTGAGCTTTGTGTGAATTTGATGGGGGTATGGGAGGTTGAGTGTGATTTTCATCTAATTTGTCATGCACAATTAAATATAATTATGGTAGTTATGCATGCATTTTTATTCAAATTAATATATCATCTAGGTCATATAATTATTGCACATAAACTACATAATAAAAGAAATTTACTTAATTATTGAACACATTAGTCATATATATATACTAGTTATTGGAATTATTTCATATGCAACTTATCTATTTTTCATCCGTTCATAAATACATATACATGTCGAGTGCATCACGATCGAACTCGGTCTCTTCGGGTAGCTATCTTGCAAGACTTTTCAAATTTAAGAAAACATTAGCTCGTTATTTTCGATTAAACGTAAAGTTCGTCTAAAACATTAAAGGAATTAACAATAATAAACTATAAATAAAAATTGTATTTATATGCAAAAATATATTATGCAATATTTTCCAAAAATAGGGTGTTAAACTTTTATATGCTGGGATGATAATTTTATAGCAAGATAGTTGAAGTTATTCTTAATGTACTGAGAATCACTAAACACATGAATCATGGAGAGTGAATGAATCACTAATTTATAATAATTATGGGAAAATGGATTCATGTGTAAATATAACATAAAAATATGCTAAGCATTAGTTTAAAAATAGACTTGAGGATGGTCAGCCATAAGCCTTAGGAGAAATCACTTAGGTTAATCAATTTTTTACCATGACGTCTCTTAGATTCTTATTTATTTCTGTCGTATCTATCATATGTATTAATGTGCAGTGATCTAGGTCGAAATAAACGAACCAAATCAGGCCGAACCACTGAGTACGAAGTTCCCAATGTAGGCTCGGTAGTAGAGAGGGTAAGTACTAGTCAATCTTCCGTCATCGTCCCGTTTCCCAATGAACAGTACCACTATTTATAGGAAATCCATACTGTACGGATGGTACAGGTGTATACGTGCAGATCGTACACGTGTCCTTGATGCACGGACCGAATTTGTCGGGTCCTTTATTGTACTTGACCCGTACAACGAAAACACGCGGGTCTTGTAGTATTTTGCAAATAAGACTAAGTTAGGGATTATAGATGTAATATTGATCCACGTCAGCCCTACTTTCTTCAGTCTAGCCATTACGGTTCGTAGATATGGCTCTTACTATTTCATGGGTCGTACACAGGTTGACCCAAGAGCATATGACCCATTCCGTCTATACCATCTACTCCCCCAGTTTATAATTGTAAGATCTTGATCATTAAATTATAAATTAATCCAACGGTAGAGCTATGGTCTTGAAGTTCACGCTCCGTAATCATTGCATCTACCAATATAGGGGTTAGGTGTGCGTCTTGGGGTGATCAATCGTCGCGCTTCGAACACCATAGGATCTCTGAGTTAATTCAATTTGATCCGTCGATTCTAGGGTTTTAACCGTATATATATGGTGATGCTTCTTGCAAAATTCATTTGTTGCTACATCTCTATCTCTTCGGCGCCCCGTTATCAGACTGCATCGTATTCTTCAATCACATCGTATCAGACTACCCCTTAATCTCTCGGTATATTTCTTGATCCTTTAACTGATTTTCACAATAGATTAGTTTTGTAGCATTTGATTTCATGGCTTCTGAGGGTTCAAATGATATACTAGATATTGTAGGAGGTGTATGTGACGACGGAGAAGTTAATGTAAGTGTAGAGCATAACTCTTCCTCCCCTAATCATACTGATAGTTCGGATGATTCCAGTACCGAAGATGGTACTGACTCATCCACAGAATCGTATCTCTCTAGTGACTTGGAAGGGAATACTGACATCAACAATGTTGTATTTTCTTCTATCGATGAAGCTGAGTCCAGGGTTAAATGGTTGAATATTAGGTCGTCGATATCCGAGGGTCGTGTTACTCAAATTTCAAAGAAGTACCATATTCCCCCTGATTTTCAGATTAGAATTCCTGGCTCGAACGACTGTATTCACACCCCGCCTAGAAATTTCCGTACGTTCCATATAGCTCATCTAATGGCAGGCCTGCGTTTTCCTCTACATCCATTCATTATTACCCTTCTCCAAAAACTTCATCTTTGTCCGAGTCAGTTGTTACCAAATTCATATCGTCATTTAGCCTATTTTATAGTACTGATGTCGGTACATGGGTCGGAGTCCAATCTTGAGAATTTCAAGGTTCTTTTCACTATCAATCGTTGTTCCTCAGTGTCTGAGATAGGTTATTATTATATATCACCTCGTAAGGGGTGTCGGCTTCAAGCCAACCCAAAAGATTCATATGGAGTGTGGAAAGATAAGTATTTTTATATTGCCCAACCTGGTCTGGAACCCTGGGCCGTGAGTCGAGTTTGGAACTTAGATGCCCCCTTAGGTTTAAATCGAGTAGGTAAATCTACCATGCCCACGTCAGATTTGGATGAGCTATTAAAATGGTACTATAATTCTGATATTACGAGTGAGCCTATGTTGCGGGCATGCGGGTTGAGTGTTGCAGACGTGGCACCTTGCATCGATATAGGTATAGGGGTTGCCTCTGTTATTCTTTTTGTATTATATTTGTAATCCATGTACTCGTTATTTGTGTATTGAAAAATGATTAGAATATTTTCTTTGTTTATAGGAATGGCTGCTCGTGCTGCAAAGATGGAGCGCAAGATGATTGAGATTCGTGAGGCAGCTAAAAAGAAAGGACCAGGAGCCTCGAAAAAGCCCACCAGTCGTGGTACAACCGTAATTGATCATAATTACCCACAAATCAATTCAAGCAGAGTAAGCATCTCTAAGACTTCTACAACGACAACTCCGACAAAGCAAGTGACTCCCCCTGCTCCCCCTCGTAAAAGACCGGCTATGGTATCTGCTGATCCACGCCCTTCAAAGAAGGGTGGCTCTACTTCTCGCTCCGAGGCCTCGTCCTCTGCGGGACCGTACTTTATAGCCCCACCCCCGGGTTCTACGATACTTCGGACGAACGAAGTGTGACTGAAGCATTAGGACTGTTAGAGGCCCGCTCTTTGCATGATTTTGAGGAACTCAAGATAGCTGAACGCGGTCCATCCGACTCTGAAAAGAGGAAGGTCAGGATGAGTCCTCGTATTTACGAGGACAACAGTGTCTTGCTGGATAAAACTGAAGACACCGCTATGGAGCTATACATTCACAGCATGCTCCCGCGCGATAGGGCTATCTTGTTGAAGCATGCCCATCCTTGGGTTGAGAAACATGGAGCTTGGTTGAATAATCAGGTGAGTTGCCTATTCTATCCGCGATTAATAAGAGTTAAACTTATTATGCTCGCTGCTGCTACATCTACGGTGTAATTATATGATGACATGCTTTGTTATTGTTTCGTAGGTCAACTTATACATGCACCAATTGTCACTAACTTGCTCTCATTACAAACACGAGGGAGAGGCTTTGGCTAAAACATTTGAAGATTATAAGAGCAGCGTAGCCACGAAGTTGGCTGCTGCAGAAGAGGTTCAGAAGAAACATGAGTTGGACCAAAAGAAGTACGAGGCCATGCTGGAAGAAGTGAGAAGAGGGAAGGAAAGGGAGAAGGACATGAAAGGAAAGATAGCCAAGTTGGAGAGTATAGTAGAGCAGACTCGTACGAAATACGAGGTTGAAAAGAAAAAGGTGTTTGAGGAGGGAGTGAACGAGGGGATCAAACAATATACTACCTCCCCGCAATTAATGGCTCCTCTGACCAGTGTAGCTGTCGAGGCTCGTCGCACTGCCATCAAGGAGTTTTTAAAGTCCGATCAGATGGACAACCTCCTGATCTCGAAGGCTGTGAATGATCAGTATGATGGCTTTTATAAAGCCGTAGATTATTTAAAGCAAATCGACGGGTTTAAGTCTACGATTGTGGTTGATGAGTTCGTGGATGAGTATCTGTCCAAGGGTTTGCTTCGTCCCTCCCTCACTGAAGATGATGGCACGAAACTTATAGATGTCCCAGAATTCCAAGCACTGATCGAAGAAGTTGAGAAGGAGCGTAAGTCACTAGCTAGTGCAGGATTTATGCTTTAGTTGGAGGACGTCACTGATAGGAGTGATCGCAACGAGGTTCCCATTACGGACCAGGTATCTTCCTTTATATATAATACGTATATTCTATAAATTGGTGATTAGCATTCGTAAATTGAACATAAATCCTATTCATAGATAACGATGGAGTCGGTGGAAAGAGATGCTAGCCTGATGCCGCCCATACAGGAAAATGAGATTACTACAAGTGAGCTTGATGCTCTTATTGAAGGCGGGAACTCCATCGTCCACGTGTCTCCTTCCGTCATACATGTTGAAGGTGGAAATGAGGGTCAAGACATCGTTCAGGTGGCTGCACAGGAAGACCCTTAATATTTGTATATATGATTTTGAAGTAATTTTTATGTTAGAGACATGTGTTGAAGTTGAAGACAAATGTGTTTGTTTTCTTGATTTTCTTTTTGTATTCAATGAATGTACTCTTTTTGTCTATATTACATCGATGCACTGTTTATTTCACTTATATAGTTTCATAGAATGTATTCTTCGTAAATCAAGCCAAGTGCACTGTGGACGGAGGGTAAATTGCAGCGCCGACATTAATATCAAGAATAATAAAATTGACAATATACATCAACTATAAAAACGTTTTAAGTTGTCAATATTCCATGGCCTCGGTAGGTCTTTTCCATCTAAGTCTTGTAGCTTGTAAGTCATGCCCTTTGTAATCTCCGTAATCTTAAAAGGCCCTTCCCAATTTGGCTCGAGTTTACGAACTGTTTTTGACACTTCTACTTTCTTAAGGACATAATCTCCCACTTGGAAAGCTCTGTGCTTGACTGGTTTATTATATGCCCTCAACATGGTATTCTTGTGCCGCAATATAGAAGCATAGGCCCTTTCTTGTATTTCAGTTATCGTGTCAAGTTCAAAAACTCTCGCCTCGTCATTTTTCGCTGCCTCGTAATTAGCGACTCTATCCGTCAACATTCCAACTTCTGCTGTAATGACTGCCTCCGAACCATATACCAGACAAAATGGAGTTTCTCCAGTGGAGGATCGTGGGGTTGTCCTGTAGGCCCATAGAACCCCAGAAAGTTCATCTGCCCATTTACCTCGTTCACCATCCAGCCGAGTCTTCAGGTGTTGAAGTATTATGCGGTTGGCAACTTCAGTTAACCCATTTGATTGCGGATGACCAACTGCAGTGAAGTTCTGGCGTATTTTCAGCTCATGACACCACGAGGTTATCGCCTTCCCATTGAATTGAGTTCCGTTATTAGAAATTATAACGCGAGGAATCCCAAACCTGCAGATTATATTTTTCCAGGTTAACCAGAACGAATATTAAGTTCTAACTGTAAGATGACTCTTTTCTGCCCTTGCATTTTTCGATATCAAGAATAACAAGTACGCAATTTTAATGGCACGACAGAATTCACCTGCAGATTATATTTTTCCAGATGAAGTCGATCACAGCATTTTCAGTTATACGAGCCACGGCTTCAGCTTCGATCTATTTTGTGAAATGTTCAATAGCGAGGATAATGAATTTCTTTTGACCCTGGGTCGGGGGAAAAGGACCTACGATAATAATGAAATACAATCAATTTGTATACGGAATATGTTCATTTTGTTGTTTGGCGAATAAGTGTATACGATGAATTCACCTAGTATATCAATACCCCACTGATCGAATGGATAAGCTATTTTGATCAATTCCATAGTATGTCCTGGTTGATGAATCATATTTGCATGCATTTGACATTCCCTGTAGTGTTTTACAAATTCAACAGCATCTTGTATTAAAGTCGGCCAAAAGTAACCTTGCCTCGTAATTTTTTGGGCCAAAGATCTGCCCGCGGAATGATTTCCACAACTTCCCTCATGAATTTCTTTCATTACATAGTCCGCCTCCTCTTTGCTTAAACATCGTAATAATACCCCCGAAACCGATTTTTTATACAGTTCTCCGTTCAACATCGTAAAACGGAGTGCACGGTGTAATAATCGACGAGCCTCGATTCTATCATCTGGCAAATGCTGCTCCGTCAGATAACGCACAATAGGAGATTTCCAGTCGACTGTATCATTTACGACGACCACTGAAGTAGAGGTTTGAAGCTCAGACTGTTGCATCGTTAGCAAGGTAACTTGTCTATTTGTACACCCTACGATCTGATTCGCAAATTTAGCTAAGGCATCCGCCCGGTCGTTCTCCTCACGAGGAATTTGTAAAAGCTCAAAATGCTCAAATCGTGATGCAAACTCTTTTACCAATGCCAGATACTTTACCATCGTTTTTTCCTTTGCATTGTACGTACCATTCACTTGTTTGGCGACTAATTGAGAGTCCGTAAATACACATAATCGCTTAATGCTCAGTGATTCAGCCAATTTCAAGCCTGAAATTAGTGCTTCATATTCTGCTTCATTGTTGGTGACGTCAAAATCAAATTTGACAGCGAATTCTAAGTCTTCCTTTTGTGGGGAGTGAAACCAAATACCTGCCCCACCTCGTTTTGCCATTGAGGATCCATCCACATGCAATAACCAAGGATCTTGCACCTCTGCTACTATTGCATTTATGTCAAGGCTCGTATTCTCCACCAAAAAAACTGCCATTATCTGGGCCTTTACTGCTGCCCTTGGTTTATATTCAATACTAAATTCTCCCAATTCAATAGCCCATTTTATCAATCTGCCCGAGGCATCGGGTTTGCCCAACGTCTGTCTGAGTGGTTGATCAGTCAGTACAACAATATGATGCGAGTGGAAGTATGGTCGTAATTTACGAGCCGCAGTTACCATAGCTAGACCCCATTTTTCAATCCCTATATAGTTCTGTTCAGCCCCTTGCATGAGTTTACTGACATAATACACTGGCTTGTGTTCTCCTTGTAAATCACGAACCAGAACAGCACTGATGGCCACCGATGAAACTGCCAAGTAAAGGTATAACGGTTCGTCGGGAACTGGTTTGGTGAGCAACGGAGGTGACATTAAGTAATTTTTGAGGTCTTGAAATGCTTGCTCACACTCATCAGTCCACTCAAAATTTTTCAAGTGACGCAAAACTTTGAAAAAATGAAGCCCTTTATCTGCGGAACTTGATATGAATCGATTGAGGCTTGCCATACGACCTGTTAATTTCTGAACATCTTTAATTGATTGTGGTGATTGTATTTTTAAAATAGCGTCGATCTTATCTGGGTTCGCCTCAATACCCCTTTTCGATATTAAATATCCTAAAAATTTTCCACCTCGAACTCCGAAAGTACATTTGCTGGGATTTAATTTCATACCATACGCATTCATAATTTTAAATGATCGTTTCAGGTGATCTAAATGGTCTACCTCTTTTTTGCTTTTTACTAGCATGTCATCGATATAAACTTCCATGGTTCGACCTATTTCATTTTTAAACATCATATTTACGAGCCTTTGGTACGTTGCCCCGGAATTACGTAGCCCAAATGGCATCACATTATCAATATACTCCCTTAGAGGTAATAAAAGATGTTTTATCTCGATCTTCTTTAGCCATCATTATTTGATTGAAACCTTGATAGGCATCCATCATACTTAATAATGAACTTTCAGTAGTGGAATCTACGAGTAAATCAATACGAGGCAAGGGATACGGGTCACGAGGACAAACTTTGTTTAAGTCAGTAAAATCAGTACACATTCTCCATTTGCCATCAGTTTTTGGCACTATAACTACATTGGCTAACCAATCAGTAAAATGAATGTCATTGATATAGCCTACATCTAACAATTTTTTCACTTCTGCTTCGATAATTGCATTCTTCTCCACCCCAAAATTACGACGCTTCTGACGGACAAGTTTAGCCATTGGGTCGACGTTCAGACGATGCTCAATGATCGAGGGATCAATTCCTTTGAAATCTGCGGCAGTCCAAGCGAATATATCCCTATTATCTCGCAAAAATGTCACCAGTTTCTCTTCCATCTCCGGGGTTAATTCCGCACCAATTTTCGTAACTTTCGCCGGGTCGTCTTCATATAGCTCAATAGTTTTACTCTACACCGGTTTAATAGAAGTGTCAGGTGCTTCAGGCTTGTACTTCCCACGATCTTTCCTCTTCTTCTTTTCCTTCATTGCTTCTAGTTCTTCAAGAGTGATTTTCCCGATCAATTCTGCAGCCGCTACACAAACCAAATTTATTTCAGGGATTCCCTCTTCCGCTTTCTCTCCTCACGCTTGGGCTGTTCCAACGATGTAACATAGCATTGCCTTGCTTCCAACTGATTTCCACGCACCTCGCCAATGCCAGCCTTGGTTCTAAACTTCATTTTCAGGTGTATCATTGACACTATTGCCTCGAATTTGTTCAACATAGGTCGGCCTACGATCATGTTATACGCAAATGGCGAATCAACAACAAGGAAAGTTACTCGCATCGTTTTCCTTCGAGGATATTGTCCTAGGGATACATCCAAGTCAATTGATCCCTTGGGCATAATATGAGATCCCGTAAATCCCATCAGAGGGGTGTGCACCGGTCGTAAGTCTGTCAATTCAAGCTCCATCTTCTGTAGCACTCCCCAAAAAATTATATCAGCTGAACTTCCCGTATCCACCAGTACCTTGTGTACCGCAAAATTTGCAACATCCATGGTGATTACCATTGGGTCGTTATGTGGAACCAACATCCCCTCCAGATCTTTATCGGTGAAGGTGATGGGTTCCTCTCTTGTTCCCAGGGTTAGAACCATTTCTGACCGCCCCCTACGAGATTCTGAAGATAACTCTCTCAAGTGTTTCTTTCGCGCGCTCGAGGTATCACCCAACGAGGGACCACCAGAAATTACATATATATTTCCTCTGTTGGGTAAGTTTAGTCTGTCCATCTCTGCTGAACCTCTGCCTCGGTCATCTCTATTTCCCTCATTCCTGTCATCACGACGGTAACGGCTCGGATTGTACGAATTATCCTGGGGTGGGTGTGACCGTCCTTCGGGTGATCGGCTCCTAGGACGATGGCCATCATCGAATGCTGACCTGTCAACAAAATGGCGCAAGTATCCTTCCCTTATCAGACGCTCAATTTCATCCTTCAACTAATAACAATCATTTGTGTCATGACCTCGCTCTCGGTGATATTCGCAGTATTTGTGCTGCGTATATTTGTTAAATGTTTTTAGCGGCTTTGGTGGTATTATATTCTCAGCATATCTGGACTGTTGGATGGCCAAGAAAGCTTCTTTCATAGAAGTATTCAACAGCGCGTAATTCTCATATTTCTGAAATCAACGGGGTCGTTCATGGTCTCTTTTGGGCCCCGACCCCGGTTGTCGTATAACTGTTTCTCCCCTACGACCCCTATATGGGTCGTTTCCTGGGGGCTTCTCATTTTTATTGTTGTGTTTATCCTCCCGATTCCTGTACGAATCGTTAGGGGAATGTACACTTTCAGAATTTTTCATCACGTTCATCTCCTCTTCATTGATGTACTGTCCGGCGAGATTCATCATTTCCTCATGAGATCGAGGTGGTTTTCTGGCAATAGCATTCATGAATGATCCGGTCTTCAAACCTCGTACTAAAATTCCAACCATGAGTTCGTTAGTTACATTTGGAAAATCAAGCATTTCTTGATTAAAACGGTGCATAAAGTCTCTCAATGATTCGTTCATGTTCTGTTTTATTCCCATTAACATCGATACAGATTTTTTTGTTCGCTTATTAATGGCGAAATGATTTTCAAATTTTTTAATTAGTTGAGCATACGAAGTTATACTCCCACTGGGTTGGCTCGTAAACCATTCCTGCGCTTTTCCTGTCAAGGTAGAGACAAATATCCTGACATTTATCGCCTCAGACTGATCTTGGAAGGACATTAGCAACTCAAAAGAAGTGATGTGCGGTGTAGGATCTCCTGTTCCGTCAAATTTTGGGAGGGTCGGAATTACAAAATTTTTATCTGGGAGCTCCATCATTATATTCTCAGAGAATGGGGCGTTTTGGCTCATCAGCGTAGTCATATGCCTAGCTCTCCGAGGGTTCTCCTCTGGCATTCGTGGCATCTCATCACGTTCCTTAGGTCTAGCCGAACCATCATCCATTTCCTCTATTTCCTCAAACAGCCTTCTGGGGAGGACTGCTGCCTTCTCTGCTTTGGACCTCATCATCTCTTCCACTTGAGCTTGGACTCTACGATCCAGCTCCTCTTGAGTCATCGTTATCAGCGTGCTCGAGCTAGCTCCCAAGTTTCTGGCTAAGGGTGTTTCTTCCATACTTGCCTCTTGATTTTCCATAAGAATGTTGCGAAAATTCCAGCAATTGACTAGTAGTTTCCCACAGACGGCGCCACCTGATCTAGGTCGAAATAAACGAACCAAATCAAGCCGAACCACTGAGTACGAAGTTCCCAATGTAGGCTCGGTAGTAGAGAGGGTAAGTACTAGTCAATCTTCCGTCATCGTCCCGTTTCCCAATGAACAGTACCACTATTTATAGGAAATCCATACTGTACGGATGGTACAGGTGTATACGTGCAGATCGTACACGTGTCCTTGATGCACGGACCGGATTTGTCGGGTCCTTTATTGTACTTGACCCGTACAACGAAAACACGCGGGTCTTGTAGTGTTTTGCAAATAAGACTAAGTTAGGGATTACAGATGCAATATTGATCCACGTCAGCCCTACTTTCTTCAGTCTAGCCATTACGGTTCGTAGATATGGCTCTTACTATTTCATGGGTCGTACACAGGTTGACCCAAGAGCATATGACCCATTCCGTCTATACCATGCAGAAAGTAGATCTAATCTATGTTAATACTCATCAGTTAACACATCTAAGAATATTCAAAGTGAATTTTAAGTTGCACGTCGCGTTATTTTAAATCAAAATATGTAATTATTAATTATATATTTAAGGCCGATGAATAAAAGTTTATAGTTATTGAGTGAATCAAATAATGAATAACAAAAATCTGACTTTTTAGAAGAAAATTTGAGAAAAATAAACTTAAGACTATTTTCAAGAAAATTTGAGATTTCTTTAAAATTATTTAATGTACATTTATTTGGAAGTTTTTAGGAAATGCCAAGCGTTTATAATTATATAATAATGAAAGAAACCTATAAAATGTGGCGACAAGTCATTCCACTCCTTTCCTCGACTTATTTATTTATAGTTATTTATCTCTCATTTTTTTTTATCTATCTTTTTTCAATTTCTCATTATATCTAATCTTTAACAAAATCTCGTAGCACTATCTTTAGGTGTGCAAATCTCGCTCTTATATAATTCATGTCGACTTTTTAATTATACAAATAGTTGTTGTCTATTGTTTAGCTTCTTTCATTAACATATATTATTACTAGCGTGTACCCTGTACTATGCACGGATTATAATTTAAAATATCTCTTTTGAAAACCCATAATTATCATATTTATATCCATTAACTCAATACAAAAAATCATTCAATAGAACAATGAAGAATTTTAAAATATAGTTACTTAATGACAACTGATAAAGTAATATGATCCAACTTTGTTAGCTAAGGTACAAAACGGTCCTTTACTGAATAAAAAAAACTTATAACCAATTGCAAATCGTCCAATTGATGTGTTAAGAATTAAAATGCTTATTCATTTATAAAGTTGTTTATTGATATTTTTCGATACAGTAGTAAATATGCATAATTGGGAGTTATTGAACTTGTTTCGGATATTATCTTGAAGCTCCTCAAATATATGATGACTATATGAAAATTAAAAAGAAAATTAAATATTGATCTTAATCTACATGGCCTTCCATAGGCCATATATATATATACTATCCTAACTTGCTTGTACTCCCTTAACTTTATGTTATATAGTGGCCGTATATGCACAAAAAAATAGATCAAATTTTAGTAATGTTAAAAAATCATAATATTATGACACCTTATTGTTCATGAGAAATATAAAATAGTGTCACTTAATAGTAAAAAAATCCTTGTGCCAAATAAACAACAAATTATTTATTTAACCCAACAATACTTTTCAACAAATTTGTTTGGTGGAAGAAGTTGAGAACATTCTTTAAGAAAATAAATAAATAAATTTGTTGTCAAAAAGAGTACCACAAAACAATAGAGCTCATTCCTTCTAATTTTTTTTCAATTTATTTTTCTTTAAAGACTATTATAATCCTACTATTATTATGAAGAATATTAAAGTGGTTTACTAAACTAAAATTGAAATGTAATTTATTTTTTAACATATTCTTTTCTAAATAAATTGTCCAAATATATATTTTTATATTTTTTAATATAGTAATTTAATTCTAAGCGATTTTTAGGTGATATATTTGAATTTTATTCGAACAATTTTTTCTTTAACTTTAATGTAGAAGATGAAACAAACTTATAAAAAAGATTTGGTGAAATCCATAACTTCGTAGATAAAAAAACATTAAATATGACCAATCACATCAATATATTTAGTGACTAATTATGTAAAGTCATGGATATCTATCTATCAAAGTAAATATATTAAGGGACTAAATTATATAATAATAATAATAATAATAAACAAATGTCACTTATAAATAGAATATGATTATACTCAATTGTAATATGTTTCATTTATCATACAAAAGTTAGGCTTGTAAATCAAATATTATGAGCTAAGAATGAAGTGACTCAAACTCATTGAGTTGGAATACAATAAGTTTAAGGCCAACTTACAAATTCTCTTATTCTAACTCTACTCAAGCTTATTGTAACTTACAAATTCTCTTATTCTCAGACTTTTACAAACTTCAAGCTTATTTCGGCTGACTCATTAGTCTTTATCAAATAAAAAAGTCCTCAATATAATCATAATAGTTATTATTCATTTCCATTGAAGAAAACTGAATGTCATAATAAATTATAAACATAAGAAAATATGTAGAGATATATAAAAATATTTTTTTACATGAATATTGACTATTTCAATTCCACACAACTAATTAAACCAATAAATTATAAAAAGAATATTAATGGGAAAAATTATTATTTTTTTACTAATTACACTTAATATCCACTGAAACCAAATAAAGATAAATAAATAAAAAAAAATATAGTAGTCTGCTTCCACATTTGCCAGCTTTGTGTCCATGGAAGTCATTTGATTTATGTCTGCCATAGATTAACACTAATAGAAAATTAAAATAAAAAACAAATAAAAAAACAAATAAAAAATTGAGAGTAATAACATAAAAATAAGAAAGAACTCAAAACTTTATGATCTTGTAAATGTGATGTTAGACTATGAACATGGACAA
The DNA here is from genome assembly GCA_963669365.1 of Verbascum thapsus. NCBI lineage: Eukaryota > Viridiplantae > Streptophyta > Magnoliopsida > Lamiales > Scrophulariaceae > Verbascum > Verbascum thapsus. The sequence continues at coordinate 20,595,161 of OY770107.1, forward strand.
TTATGATATTACAATGAAATGTCAATTTAAAGAGAATTGAGAAAAGTAGCCATTTAATTTTTAAAAGAATTAAGTGCTCATTTTATAAGCTTAAATTTTGGTCATTAAAAATTATAACTATAGTCAATTACTCATTTAATTAACATCAATTATGGACGTCAATATTTATAATAATAATAGTGAATTGCTCATTTAAAAAATCAATTACTCATTTCGTCATTCCAAAAGAGTCAATTACTCATTTAATTAGCATCAATTATGGAAGCTTATTGTTTGCCCTAATTGTTTGTAAAATCTTTTCTTTACTATTTTTAGAAGTCAAGATGTAAGGAACAAATAAATACGATTATCCCAAATATTGTTCAAATACTATTAACTATAACTTTTTATTGTGGAATTTCATTTCTTAATTAATACAATAAGTCTATTTACATCTAACAAATCTTAAAAAATTAAACTTTAGTCAACATATTATAATCTCATTTAATTGTAGGCTTACTAACATGAACTTATCATAAAACTTGTTATAACCACTATCAATCATGAGTGCAAAATACATTATCCAAATATTGTGTTTGTTACCAAATAAGTGTTTTTATATTCCTAATTAATATGTTTAAATTCAAACTTTCAAATTACAAACTCAATCAAATCAATTAATAAAAATTTTCTCAACAATAAAAAAAAATTAAAATTATCGAAAAAAAAGATAGAGAGCAAAGTGGGTCCCACACCGCTTTTCTATAATATATATAATGATAATGATATTAGTTCTCAATTATTTTAATCAATAAAAAATAACATTAATAAGTAATGTAGTGAAATTTAGTACGTGAAGCCTATCTATACAGGTTCACATATAGACTTGAGGTGCTAAATTTTCATAATTTTGGAATATTAAAATATAAATTCAACCAGAAAATAATTTCTATAATATTAAAACAATAAATCAATTAAGTTGTTTTTTATTTATAACTTGTAAAAAATGAAAAATTATTTCCAATAACAAAAATTATAATTATATTATTGAATTAAATTTTCTTTCTAGTTCTCATAAAGAAACTAAATTTAAATTCAAAATTTAATCTAATAAGAAAAGGAAGAAGGGAATAGAAAATAGAAATCGGAGATTTGTCTTCAACCTTCAAAATTCAATATTGAACGCTTTTATTTGCTACATTCATAATCTAAAGTTTTCCCCAATTTTATTAAATATATATATATATATTAAAAAAAAGATTATTAGTACACTCATTTGCACATATATATTAAAAACAATTGTTAATATACAATAAATTTAATAACAAAAATAATACTATAAACAGAAAAATAGTACACAATGGTATTAACTACAAAAAATAAAAATTAATGGAGTGAAATGATTACCTCAAGCATATATGTATAAGTATTCCATTGCTCCATTCATAACCACTCATCGCCAAATAAAATATGGACTAATAATTTCAATCGACTAAGAAATTCTCATAATGTCATTAATGTTTAAGACTAAATTAAATAAAGAAAATCGAACAAAATTGAAAGCGTAAAATTCAAAACTATTGAAAGATGAAAAATAAAGAACTAATAAAATAAATTACCTCACATCAAATCAAATTCACTTTTGTAGATGAAAAAATTAGTGAACATGGAGAAACGTAAAATTGATTTGTGAAGCAGAAAAAGTATGGCATAATTTATAAGTGTTTAGATTAAATGAAAATAATTTATAGATGTATCAGTTTCCTTATTAACTGCATAATTTCATCAATTGTGGAATGAATTAATACGTAAATTTAGCTAATGTAAATTAAATATTCCTCCTAATTAAGAATTTCGATTTGGTAGTCAATTTTAAAAATAAAGTTTAAAATTTTAATTTAAGCCTAATGTGAACGTACTTAATTTAGACCATTCTTTATTTAGATATGCTAAGAATTATACATGGTAATAAATTTTGGTCTTTTCATTTGCATTAATGATCACAAATCACAATCAAAACATTGTAACTCTTCCCATTTTGGTTCTAAGTGAATGTAATAGGAAAGTAATTTAATTTGATTATCTAATTTAAGATAGTAATCTATCTAAAAATATTTAACCAACCAATAAGAATTTTTCATTTTATTAAAAAAATTCAAAATTCTAGAAAATTAGGATTAAGGAAAAACTGTGCTATAATATAGTAGAAGATTTCTTTTTGCAATTTTGATATAACACATGGGGATTTTAGAATTTTTACCTTTTTAAAATATCATAATAGATAAATAAGATATATAAAAACCAAATAGAAAAATATATAAATTTACCAACTAATTAGCTGGAGTGTAGAAATACTATTTCCAACGGTATATCTCTCCAATCTCCATTGTGGATAGAATAGACACGACATTGTTGCAAAAAACTACTCAACAATGGCTACCGTCTCCGCGTCCTCACTTTGCGGCCCCAATTTTGGTTTTCATCTCTCTTATTCTCCATCATCTTCTCTTAAATTCCATCTCCCTTGCGTTAAATTCCAAAGCCAATTAAAAAATTCTTCCGCCATTTCTTGTACTTCGTCGGTGGTGAAGTTTAACAAGCACAGTTCTTTGAGGTCCACAAAAGTAAGAGCTGTGGCGGAGGAAGAAGAAACCCTTATCCCGGAAGAAGAATCATCTCCACCACCAGCCACCGCTGCTTCCGATCAGACTGTTTCTGTTCCTGTCTCGCCTTCCGACGTGCTCAACATGTTTTTTCAGGTGGTTATTAGTGTGTTTTCTTTTCATTAATGCTATCACCCAAGTGTTCGATTAATTGTCTAAATGAATGTCTGGTTTTAAAATGTGTAGGCAGAAGGAACCATGACTGACTCAGCTATTCCTGCTGTTACCAAGGCTTTGGAGGTATTCTTCTGTCTTTCACTATTCTTAGTTATGTAGCCGTGTCGGGTTTTCTGATTTCTGATCTTGGAAAGTTCTGAATTGGAATTCATAGTTTTTTTTTTGAAATGATGGGGTGGAGTGTACTGGAGAAAGGTTGATGAACTTGAGGGATGAAAAAGTTTTCAACTTGCTCAAAATGTCTTATCCACATGTTATTGTAAAAGAGTTGTGTCCTCATAATGTTTTTAGGATTACTTCTTTCTCTTCCAGTGGAGCATTATGCGTTTTTTTGCAATAAGACATTGTGTTTCAATGTATCAAGCGTGAAATTTTACCTAGAATCTTGACTTCATAATATTGCAATGGCTCATACCAATTGTTTCGTTGGCGAAATTTTAGCAAAGAATTGTAAAAAAATCGTAATTTATAGTTGTTCCATATTGTAGATAAGTCATTTGATCACACACACTATGATTTAAATTGACATCTAAAGTCATATGTTTGTAGGAAGTAAAAGGGATTAGTGATCTCAAAGTACAAGTGCATGAGGGCCTTGCATGCGTGGAGGTAATTTTCATTAATCATTGATTCTTTGATCATATATATGCATTCTCGTCAATAAGCAAACTATTCTTGAAACTGAAATTTAGAGGCCTATTTCAGAAATTTACTTTTGACGTTTCAATCAAGGCTTGAATTAGGACCTACTGGTTTTATAATTAGTATAAATGTAGTAAGCTGGCATGTTTCTTCGTACAGTTAACAAAGCAAACAACAGTACAAGCTACGGGAGTGGCTTCAAATTTGATTGAGATAATACAAGGCTCGGGCTTCAAGTTGCAGACATTGAATTTGAGCTTCCAGGATGAAGAAGATTCCAGCTAGATCTTTTACTCCTGGTTCGTGGAGAATTTTTGTATTTTCTTGTCCCCATTTTGAGAATCTGGAGGTAGGATGCATCTTATCATCACAACTGTAAAATTCTTGTATTTTTTTGGAATCTTAGTTCACAATTCTGATGAATATCTAAACAACCCGTAAATTGTTGCCACTGACTGATCTATATCATTATTTTTAGCTAGCAATAGCATATTTATATTACATTTTGCTTTACGGTTAACCCCCTGGAACTATTAGATTCAGTAAAAGAATTGTACCCAATTAAAATTAAGAGTTAGCCCTCGTGATGACACAGACTCAAGGGGATGCCGATAAATTTTTTACGTGCTATATTGTATAGTATGGTGGGTTTTATGGTCCTTTACATAGCAAAACTTGGCTATAGTTCATCATTAGCTTTGCCCCTGTGCCCATTAGTTCAGTTAAAAGCTTTTATGGCTGGCTCAAAGTTTCAATAAAATCCTCTGCAGAATCACTGGAATGTTTTGCAAATTCAGGAATCTTTCCAGAGTAGGAGTTGTCAGAATCTAAAAAATGTATCATGGATGTTCCAATATCATTAATTAGGAATTATAATATTTTCTTACATAATTAGTTATAATCACTTATTCTCCTGTCACTATGTATATGGATCATATTAATCCCTTTCTCATATATGTTCTCCCAAGAATCCTTCCCCATTTTCATTAACTTTATTGTTGTTGTAGTTGAAATATTGCATTCAAAGGGATGGGATGGGTTGAATGTTGAATTTGGTGACATATGTGATGAAGATGAGAAAATGATTAGCATGAAGCTTGTTAGGTGTTGAGTGTATCGAGCTTTGCGAATCTCACAATTCAGCATGAGATAAATAAGCTAGCTAATCACTCTTGCAATATTCAACTGCAGTCAGGAATCAGTATGTGGAACAATCAATCATCCTCTACAATCAAACAAAGTCACAAATTTTAATCAACTTATTGCTTCATCATATCAGATGGATTGTTTTGAGTAACCACAAATCTCTGCACTTGATATATAGTCTTGAACAAAGTGATATCGTATGTCAATACTAAAACATCTGATTTTGTATCAAGTGAATTGTAGTTTGCCTCCATGGTTAATAAAACTTACACTATATAGGTTGAACAAGTGCCTAACATTGATGTAAGCTCTTCAATTTTCATACCCAAAATCTTTCTAGCATCACCCAAATTTTGTTACATCCCAAATAAGTTTTCTTCTCCTTTTAACCTCTTAAATTTGAGTTTGGCTTCCAAGATTTTGACTTGAATTAAGTGCATGGATTTGGAAATCAAATGCAGCTGCGCCTTAGACTGCAATTACCAAAGTTCCTGTTAAGAATCGATCAAACCTCGTATGATTCAATTGATTCTTAATACACTTACTTAACCCGCGAGATAAGAATGCAACTAAGGAATGCAAACGAAAGAAAAAATGCAGCAAGGGATGAATGCAAAGAAAAAATAAAATGCAACAAAATGATTTTTCATTAACCAAAATTCTAATCTTTCTGTTACATCCCTTCTCCTCATATATTCGTCTGCTCTCTAACTAACTTGCAGGTTTAATTGAAATGACAAAAACCCCCTTAGCTAATTCTAAGCCCATAACTTGATAATTGATTTTGTGGCTTGTTGATCCAATCCAGTCTTTTTTGTTGGCCCATTTCCATTTCTTTTTCTCGGCCCAGCTGTTGATGAGTACTTTGGCCCAATTAGGTTTAAATGACCGTTGCTGCTCTTCTTCTCTCCCCTTTATCATAACAATACCCCCCTTGAGACAAGTCTTGCCCCCAAGACTTGATTTCAGGAAAGTTCTGAGTAATTGAACTCCAATCTTCCCAAGTAGCCTCGAATTCCAGTAAGCGTGCCCATTTGATGAGAAGTTGTGTGATAGCTGAGTTGTTACGTACGTTTTGCAATGCGATGCGCGAGGATGGAAACTGGTTGCAGAATGACTTGGCCGTCTTCATCAAGTGGTGGTATGGTCGGTGAAGCGGATGAAATTCCCTTGCCTTTCTTGAGTAGTGAAACGTGGAATACCGGGTGTACTCGAGCTGAAGCAGGTAGTTCCAAACGGTAAGCTACTTGTCCTATTTTCTCAATCACTTTGAACGGTCCAGCATACTTGGGGCTAAGCTTCCAAATCTTGTGACTTGTAGCATAGTACGTAAAACATCATATGCAACCGTTAACATAAAACATCTTTCATGGACAGCTTTAAAACGTTACACATATACTTACCTTGGTACGTTCGGATGTTTAGCTACGCTGCGGACTCCCTATTATTAAACTCTTTGACATATCAATTTTAAGAAAAATTCTTAATTTTATCTTGTAGAAACCCTAAGAGTTAAAAGATTGTTTCAAATAAAACGTTTTGATTCACAGTCCGAAGAAGGAAAAACCCAACCTCGGCTCTGATACCACTTGTAGCGCTCCGACCCCAGCTTAATAGGAGTCGGGTTGCCACTGTGACTTTGAGCGTGAGAAATATATTTTCCAAATAAAAATATAATATTTCGTAAATAATTACATCGGAAGACTTCATTATAAAACACGAGTATTTTTTTTTTAACTTTAAAATCTAACCATGCAAAACTAACTCGTGTTATACCCACATTTGGGGAAAATCCTAATTGTAGTCCCACCCGATAGGGCCATTTTCAAGTCAGTCCCGCGCTTTATGAGTTTTTAGAAAGTATCCCAATAATTTGATTCTGTTGCAAACTTGGTTCCACAGTTCTGTCAAAGTTCATCATCAGTCCCATAACTTTGAAAAAGTTCCAAGTTGGTCCCATAATCTTAAAAATTAGCAAAACAAGTCCCATTTTCGTTATCTTTTCCGTTAGAGTTAACATAAGTTTCAAAATGATCCCATACTTTTTGAAAAGTTTCAAAATGGTCCCACACTTTTTGAAAAATGGGGGAAAATTACATCTTGATACTTAACACAATTTTTGTCTAATATCTCCGAATCAGGCCCAACATGCTTCCGAAATAAAAGTAAACATTCATAAATTCATACCTCTGTTTGACCTCCTTATTGCCGGGTATTCCAAGCTCCGATTTTACGGACTCGCTCCAACCACTCGACCGCAGAAGGTGGTTCGTAAGTCTTAGCTCCTTCAGCAATATAAAGCACAGCCCTATTTCGTTTCCTACCTTAGGGCGTACGAGGTATTACAAGATAAATGTTTATTTGAATTTCTGGAAAACAAGTTGAACAAAAGCCTCAAACTTTTATTGATGAAATAAAAATTAAAATTACATATTATATTCTACTCCGCTATTGGAGGAGATAACTTTTTAGCCTCTCATATGAGGACTTACAAATTGGGGGAAATCCCCATACACTCGAAATTTAAAATACCGAAAAGAAAATATTACAATATAGGAAATGATATTATTTTTAGAAGACTATAGACTTGGAAGAGGAATATGTTGTGAAGAGTTGGAATTTTCTGATGATCTCCATCTGCTTCATGCCTCCCTTTTATAGCCTTCAACCACGGATTCCAAATGCGGATTCCAAACTTGTAAAATGTTTACCGACACTCTTATCATCTTTTATCGTGGTCGGTCCCCCATCTTTGTCTTTGTCTGCCATTCTTTTGAAAAAGTTGTGGGTGATCTCTTTTTCTTTTTGAAAGGCATGGCCCGTTGGTTGGCCAGTCCTTATCATAGAGGCGTCATTGCGTTCGCCATCTAACTTGTATATTTCACAGCTGTTTATTATTATTATTATTATTATTATTATTATTATTATTATTATTATTATTATTATTATTATTATTATTATTATTATTATTATTATTATTATTATTATTATTATTATTATTATTATCATTTATTTTTTTCAGCTGTCCCACTCTGAAATTACATGTTGTAATTTACATTGGACCTATGTTGATTAGGTCCATCTTTGGTTTTTTACATTTAAAAGTTTTACCGCGGTTTGTAAAAACCCCGCGGATTTCTTGTCCTTTTACCCTTATCCTGTTCGCGGTCGGGCTTTTCTTTTGTAACTCTGATCCGTGTTTCGAACAAGGGTTTCTCCTGGAGCTCGCAACTTGAGCAGATATGATTGAGCCATCGACCCACATGCATCATATTGCATGCTTTCTTCTTCGTGTTCTCAGTTGCTGGTAACCTGTTCATCCAAATTAGCGTCCTCTTTTGTTCAAAAAGGTTTCCTGCGAATTCGGTACTTTTTCCTGTCATGGAGTTTAACAGGAATGATCCATTAATCTTGTTGGAAAAGATTTTGAATGGATACTTCACTTTGTCCATCCCGGTTAGACAGACCCAGAATCCCCACGCTCTTCAGGTGGAAATTTCATCTTCATTGATTGAGGCCACCAAAGGAGCCTCTCTTGTCTCGACCTTAACTCTGTTGTAGGCCGTTATATCGGGTCTCTGTAATTTCATAAAATGAAACGCCGGATGAGATCCATTTCCTGCAATTTCTGGAGCAATTGATAAGAATTTTATCTCTAGAACATCCCCTCTATTCAGATGTGGATTATTTTGCGATGAGTCAAACACAGCTTCACTAATCCATTCCGGTAATTTAGAAATTTCAGGAAAACCTGGTGACATAGTATGGATCGAGGCGAGTGCCCCAAAATCATACCATTCGCGAACCTAGTCGGGTTTTGACCCTTCGCGCTTCCAAACCCTAGGATATTTTCCGGATGTATCAATTATTGTTTTTCTCGGATTTATCCCCTTTCTTGAGATCAATTTTTCCCATGATCTCTGGTAAACCTGCCAATGCAAATGAACCTCGTTAGTATTAACCTTAGAGGTGCCTGTCTGTGGCCTAAGGTTAATCTCCCCCTCTTTAACCCTAGAGGTGCTAGGTTGACTTAAAACAACCGGAGATTTCTCTTCCTGTTGTTCAATTATTTCCCTTTTATCAGAGTCTGATATGGGACTTGTGCAAGCAGTACTTGAATCTGCCGCTACAGGTATAAAGCCATGTACTCTACGCGCAGGGTTAGATGCCCACTCTCTTAATTCTCGGGTCATCACCGAAGTAGATGCCTTTCGAATTGGTTCTTGTAATGCCTCAAATAGGGATCCTGAGGCATATATTAAAATCCTGATTGAGTTCTAGACAGCGTCCAGATCAACTCGTTATATTTGTCCAGCTGCCTTGTTAACTGATAGCTGACCAAATTGCTTGTCTAGCTCCTCAAGGTTTTCCCTGAGATGCCTATACCTTATAAGGACGGAATTTGCTTCAGCTGTTTCCATCTCTTGTTAGGAAATCTGCAAGTACATTTTCATGAGATTTCACAATGATAATATCAAAACAATAGTATTGACATTCTGCTTGCCATCTCATAATACGAGCCTTTTCTATTTTTTATTCTAATTTATTTTTTAGAAAAGCTTTAACATTCGTATTATCAACTTTCAGAGTGAATTTATTTGCTAAGAGAAATAATGGCCATTTTTTGAAAGCCTTCCAAACAGCAAAGAATTCCTTTTCGTTTATATGCCAAAGTGCGGCTTGTTGTTCCGTAAACAACCCCCCTGCATATCTACAAGGTTTTTCCCCTGTAGTAGTCTTCTTCATTAGCACCGCTGCCCAATGAAAATCATTAGCGTTTGTATAAACAACTAAATCATCATTGTCTTGAGGAATTTTGAGTTTTGGCAAGTTACTGTAAACTTGTTTTATCTCACGAATTCTTTGAGTGTGAATTTCTTCCCACTTCCACTTTGAACTCTCTGTTTCTTTCAACAGCTGTCGAAAGTCCTTTCTGTACTTCGCAAGATTTTTGATAAAGATTCCAGCAAAGTTAACAACTCCTAAAAAACTTTGAAGCTGTTTTTTATCTTTAAGAATATCGGGAAAATTGCGAATTTTCTCCACAATGTGCTCCTGAAGTTTAATACCTGCTTCATCAATAAGAATACCAAGAAACTCAACCCTATTGACCCCAATAATTGCTTTCTTTTCAGAGAGCACTAATCCTTCCTTATGACATGCATTGGAAAAGATCTCTAAATGTTTAATATGTTCGTTCATGTTTTTAGATGCAATTAAAATATCATCAATATAAACAAACATAAATTCAAAATAATCTTTAAACAGATTATCCATTTTTCTTTGGTATATCTGCGGTGCATTGGCAAGACCCAAAGGTAGCACGTTCCAAATATACTGACCTTGTGGTGTAGAAAATACTGTATATTTCCTAGATTCATTTTCTAACTTAATCTGATAGAAACCAGATTTGCAATCAAATTTTGAAAACACTTTAGCACCTTTGATGCAATCGATTAAGTGTTCTCTACTTGGGATATATTAACCATCAAAATTCTAATATCTTATTGATACCTTGATAGTTGATTACTAGTCTAGCTTTTTCCCTTTTTATTTCACCATGATTTCTTACAAGGAAACCAGGGCTACTATAAGCCGAGACTTCAGGTTCAATGAGTTTAAGATCGATATGTTCTTTGATAATCATTTGCATATCTTTCTTATCCATCATATTCATCTAGATAGGCTTGTATCGAACATACTCATACTTACATTGGTCCAACCTTTAGAGTAGCTTCAATCTTGTTCTTGTTCCACCAAGCCAAATGATCCTCATTGTAATTCCTTTGGATTAGTATTTTAACATGTTCGAGAGAGAGCTTACTCTCTTCGTCCATATACCAATCATGTTTCTTGTCTTGTAAGGCGTTCTTGAAGAAATAAATTTCTTCTTTAGTGGACTCACTATATCCTTCACCACAGAAACCTTGTTGTCTGAAAGACAACAGTGCTTCACCAAATTTTTTTTTATCCTGCATTTTAGGATTAGTCAATTTGGCCTCATTATCACCACGTTTGCTGCGAAAATTTATTGGCATAATGCGATTAAATGCCTTTTCTCGCCGCAGAACCTGAATCTCACTTCCACAGTTAGTGGTAAAGATTAATAAATTTCTCTTATTATCTTGCACATATCTTGCAAAAGTTTGGATAAAGTTATTACCCAACAAGATATCTGCTCCAGTATCATGAAAGTAAATTGGAGGCATTTTTACCTTAAACCAAGGTGTACCAAATGCTCCTCCCATCATGATTTTGGTTTCTCGTTTACTTTTATTGAGTATAAGGATTTTCCTTGAAAAATCTCTACCTGTAATTAGGGGTGGGCAATCGGATCGGGTAGTTCGGATACCGACCCGACCCAATCGGGTTCGGATTAATCGGATCGGGTAGTTCGGATACTAATCGGGTTCGGGTTATTCCGAACCCGAATACCACTATTCGGGTTCGGGTTCGGGTTTCAGATTTTAGCTATTTTGGGTAGTTCGGGTACCCGAATTACCCGAAATAAAAAAAAAAATTTTTTTTTTTTTTACTAAAATAAGTCAATAAAATGTTACCTTGAATATTTTAATAGGTAGTTAACTATAATTAAAACTTGTAGTCAATTATAGATTGAATTTATATGTATTAGGCTATTATTTTGTACTTGATATGCATTTCATTCATTCATTGATACTTTTAAAAGTATGTTATGAGTTTAAATTTTAACGCTTCTAAACCACACTAAACATTCTAAAAATATATTTTTGTAACATTTTTAACTAACTTCCACACATTTTCTATAATTTTCATACTTGGAAATTGGAATCATATCCTACTATTCTTCTATGCATCTACTACATAAAAGTCCATTTAAAAATTTATAAAATTTGTTTTCAATCCTTATTTTAGTGAAAATCATTGTTGAGGTGTCTATTTTTATCAACCCAATAAAAATGACCAATTTATTTTGACCCAAAAAAAAAAAATTTAGTCGGAAAACCCGAACCCGACCCGATTAACCCGAACCCGAACAGTAATCCGAACCCGATTAACCCGAATATAACTGTTCGGGTTTGGGTAGTAAGATTTAGGAACCCGAACCCGAACAACCCGAACCCGACAATTCAACCCGAATGCCCACCCCTACCTGCAATAATAGGTAATGTTTCCATAGAATTGCTAGGAAAGACTCCGGGTTTTGCTGTGCAAATACCTGAACCAGAATCAATATACGCAGAGAAATATTCTGTCTTATATTGATCATAAATAACACCAATGGAAATGTATATAGAGAATGGGCTAGTCATTCCACTCTGATGAGATGACCATCCAAACTGAATTCCATACCTTTCCCTTTTCGTCCCCAAGGTTTATGAACCTCGAGGAAGCTTAGACCCAGGGTTACCACTCCTGGTTCTCGTCCAGCCAGACCTGCTACAAATACTTCTTAGCCCGCCATTTCTAGCATACCTTCATATTCGTCAACCGTTGTTTTCTGCAAGTGATATAAGTCATCACAAGGGAAATAATTTTCCATTTTTGTGATGTCGAATAGTACCTGCACTTCTTTCCATCCTTCAGGGCATCTAAATTTTACATTATCCACCCTAATGACTTGCGGGGTTGCATCCATGAGCAACTCCTTTCCCTTTAAACCCTGTATCCTTTCTTCCAAGAAGGACATCCGACTATTAAATTCTATCCTAGAACTAAGTGTTCTATTTAGGACAGGATGGTCTTTAATGATAATATCGACTCCTCCAATTCTAGGTATTTGAATTAGATCAGGTGTCATTACTTTAGCAAATTCCTTGAAGATTCGAGAAATTTCAATATACTATTTTCGTAGGAAAAGATCCGAATGATGTGTGTTGGAAAGTGCATATGCAATTCTATAAGTTATAGAATACGGCATATTCCCTTCCTTCATAAGATCCTTTCTTTTGAAATCTTGATGAAGGGTTAAGACACGACTGAAATCTTGATCTGCTAGGTTATATGCAATTCTTGGATGAATATCAAACATAAGTTTTCCTGCATATAAATTCTCTACCATTGTACCAAGGCAGCCATCTCTTAGGTTATTGATTCTCCTATCCATTATCGATAAATGGATTTCTGCATCAATTCATTCCTTGAAAGTGGCTTTTATGACAACCTCAATGGTTCCTATATGGATCCATTTCATGGTCACTGCTACTTCCTCTCGTATTCTGCCTAATTCCTCAAGAATCTCTTCTCTAGGAATTAACTGCATATTCATCACATTTCTCGTAAGTTCCATCGGAATCGCAAATTCTCCCGAACTTACCTTGTATATGATGTGATGTTTTCTTTAGTTTAGTCCTATTTGATTTAGGACTCGGCTAAAACCTCCAATTCTAAAACCATCATATGGCTCAATATTGGAATTTTGCTCATAATTCTTTCCAGTGTTCGGTTTGAAACCGACATTCCTGAAAAGAATCCAGAAAGGCTTTCAGAAGTCTGAAGCCTATCTCCTTCATTGTACTTAGTCTGATTCGGTTGAAGATCCATCCGAGTCTCTTTCAATTTCTTTCTCATATACACTTTCGTCTGAGAAGAAATTTTCGAATTGGTAGATCGGTACCAAATCGCCATAAAAGACTGCATCCAATATATCGGTCGTAGCCTCAAATTGGCGGACTTCTCGCTTCTGCGGACAATCCGGGGAGATATGTCCCTGTGCTCCGCACGTCCAGCAGTTACAGTCTTTGAAACTTTCATTAGCTCGTGTGTGAGCCCTTTTGAAAGGCCGTCGAGTTGGGGTTCAGTCACTGGATCTTCTATCAGATTGTCGAGATCCATGTGAGGATGCCCTCATAGGTCCTTGCCTTTGGCCTGATTTATAAGATCGGCCCTTGGTTTTAGACCACCATGATCTTCGTCTAAACGAAGGTTTGTTTCTGTAACCCCTATTATCGGTGTTACTCTCCTTTTTTCTCTTCTTCTTTTGCTCACTCGTTTCCCCAATAATTGTTGGGAAATCGTTGTTTCTCAACAAAGAGGAGTTCTCTTCATTTTTCCTCTCAGCTTCTTCATATTTTTCTGGAGTGAGGCTTGAGCACACCAGTCTTTTAACTTGTCTTTCAGGAAAGACATTCTCCTTACTACCGAATCCAGCTGGCCTTCGGGAACCTTATAGCTTTGTATCAACATTTCTTGCCATGGGCTGCAAATCTTAGCGAAGAACAAAGGTGCTGCTACATCTGTTGGGACTCCACTTTGAAATAAGTATTTGCGAAACCAATAGATATATTCATCTATCGCACAAATTTTTCTTAACTCCATACCAAAGAGAGCTTGCATGTTCTCTCTAGTTTTCTCGGAATTACTTTCATCGAAGTATCCATCTCCGATGAAATGAAGCTTTATAATCCTTCCGAATCTTTCTGCAATGGTGCTTTTGGATTCACCATCCAGAACTCCTTGTTTGGTTGAGGCAGGTGTTTAGTTCCAACCAACCTTGACTGATCCCTCTAGACTCAATTCCATCAATCTGACGAAGTTTTCTTTGTCGAGTTCTAGAGTGGTGGCTGCTATTTTCATGGCAGCTACCCATTCATCGATAATTTTTTCGATATTCCGAAAATCGATGATATCCAGATTTAGGATAGTTCCATAAGGGTGCAAGGGCTGAGACATCGTCCTAACCCATGGTGTATTTTCTGGTACCCTTTTTGGATTTTTTCCTGGATTCTCTTTGAGACGTGTTCCAACGAAAGTTGGCGTCGCATTAGTGTGGAAATCCACACCCTCATGCATCGAGCTATCCTCTGGAGGATTATTAGATGTTGTGCTTCCTTTCGGATGTGGTAGTGCTGGTGGCACCACAGTTGTCACCTCGTTAGGTTTAACGTTGACTAAGTCTACCATTCCCAACTGGAAGAAAGATTCAGCCAATTCTTGGAGATCGGATAGATGTACTCGTGAGACTTCCATTAATTAATCCTTTTGAGGATTTCATTAATTTTATCTTCTTGTGTTTTGGGCCGCGGAATTTCCGTTGCCTTACCTTTCTGTTGCAAAAGGGGTATTGGCCCAAAAGCATCACGGATGCGGTCCGTATTGGATGATCCAATACGACCCTTCTGTTTTTCACCTAGATCTGCAATTTCTTTTTTCAGATCTACAATTGAGGTTTTCAGATCAGAGATAATCTGTAATATCTCATCCATCTTTTGGTTCAAATGCTCTATTTTCATAGGTAGACAGATCAACCTATGACCATAATCTTGAACCGTTTTTTGAACTTCTCTAAGATCGTGAGTAATCTTAGAAGTATCAGTCTTAGTATCGATTTATGTCCATGTTGGACAAAAATCTCTCTTTTCGTAACTCGTTGAACATATGTTCTTATGTTCCATTCTTATTTAAATCTCCTCCTTTAGAGAATAGAGTAATATGCAATAGTAATTAATTATTTCATCAATAAAACCTAAGGCTCTGATACCATTTTGAAGATACATCACAAAATTGGTGTTAAGTTACAAATATCAACAAAAATCAAGATCTAAATGTAATTATCCCCTGAAAAAGCTCAATTTTAAAACTTTTAATGGAAACCATCAAACGGGACGAAGGTTGAAATCTTACGGGACTAACGTTAAAATACTACGGGACTAACGTCGATTAACGGAAGGACCAGATTAGTAAAATTAATGATTATTGGGCCTATATTAAGAAAAATGTAAAGCTTGTGACTAATCTGAAAACCGGCTTATCCTGTGGGACTACAATTTGGATTTTCCCCCCACATTTGCAAATCAAAACCTTGTTATGAGCATATGAAAATGTTTACTTAATTATCGAAAACAATAGTTTCCCAAAACATCAAGAATTATCTGATTTATAATCATTTACATATATTAAAAACATAACATATATATATGCTTCTAGAGGGAAGTCCATACAACCGGCTACTCATCCGATTCGTTATAAGCTGGACCTGAAAAAGATTAAATTGAGCAACGTAAGATTTTAGAAATCTTAGTGGATAACGGTTATGTGCATTTGCATTGAAAAGATTAACCAATACGTCGAAAGCATCATCCAATGTCCGAAGACCTGGCCTACTCCAAGGTTCGAACACCTGTCTACTCTAAGGTTCGTCAACCTGGCCTAACTCCAAGGTTCAAAGACCTATTCTACTCCAAGGTTCGTCAACCTTGTACTTTATCATGTCGTTTCATCTCATCCAACATAAAAGTTATTCTAATCAATATAACTGAAAATAAATGGTACCCACTTGACGTTTCACTTAGATGTGGGGATGGCTCCTGAAGTGCCCGGTCGTCTCGTACTGCACTCGAGCATTCATTAACATTTAGATTTTAAACATATGTATTTCAAAAACATGTATATACATATATATAAATATTTAAATATAGGTACTTTATTATTGTCCTTTAAACTCAAGTGGCCAAACAATAACAATTAACATCTAATGTATATACACTTATAACTATAACATCTCTAATTTTAAACCCTATACAAACATAGACATAATCTTTGTAAAACATTCCGTAAAATTCCTAAAACTAATTGAAATTCTGAATTTGGTCTTTACTTACAAAACATATAATTTATCATAATCAAAATTCATTTGAAAATGCTCTAAAACCAACCAATCTTCTAAAATTTACTATAAATCGTATAATTACTGAAACATTCTGAAATTTATAATACA
This sequence comes from Verbascum thapsus, assembly GCA_963669365.1. Taxonomy (NCBI): domain Eukaryota; kingdom Viridiplantae; phylum Streptophyta; class Magnoliopsida; order Lamiales; family Scrophulariaceae; genus Verbascum; species Verbascum thapsus. Next base: position 20,611,463 of record OY770107.1, read on the forward strand.
AACTTCTAACATCATGTATATAAACATAGTAAAACAGCTTTGAAAGATTGAAGTCGATCGATTTTATAAACTTTTTCTTCTAGAGTTAAAAATCACAAGAAATTCATTCAAAACGGCACAATCTTTGAAAATTCACCATAATTCGTGTATTACTCCAAAAATCACCAAATTTTAACCATAAATTCCCAACATCATATAGAATAACTTGATAAAACAGTTGTCTAAAATTCCAAGTACAAAAGTTTATAAAAATCGACAAAGTGGTCTGAAATTCCAGAGTTCTCACAAACTGCTCAAACTCACATCCATAAGAAACCATTTTAACCTTATATTACAATATACATGCAACAAGTTTAGGCATGATAATCAAATATGAAATTTCATAACCAACACTTAAATGATATGTATATATATATATATATATATATATATTAACACCTATCATATTGAACAAAGTAAGGTAGAGATGGAAGTTCATGAATTACCTCTAGATATTGATCACTATAGAAACAAGATGCTTAATCACTTGTAGGGGTGTTCAAAAATACCCGAACCGACCGAACCGAACCGAAAACCGAAAATTCGGTTCGGTTTTCGGTTTTGATTTTTTGAACAATTCGGTTTTCGGTTCGGTTTCGGTGTGTGGTGTCGATTAACCGAACCGAACCGAAAACCGAATTTTTATTTAATTTTATTAAAATAAATATATTATATAATTAATAATTGTAGCAAACATATAAAAATACATTGTAGTCTAGTGGTTGAGATGTTTCTCTTTCATCCAACCCACCTGGGTTCGAATCCCAGAGATAAATTTTTCTTTTTTTTTTTTTGTTTTTTTTTACCCAAAAAAAAAAAAAAAATAGGGGGACAAAAATAAAAAAAAATAAAAAACAAATTCGGTTTTTTCGGTTTTTAACCGAACCAAACCGAACCGAATCGGTTTTCGGTTCTCAAAATTACCGAACCGAAATTTCGGTTAACCGAAATTTCGGTTCGGTTTTTGACCGAACCGGGCCGAGTTGCACCCCTAATCACTTGGTAGCTTTGAGAGAAGAGGGGTAGTGCATATGGTCTTGAAATGGAAGAATGGTTTGTGCACAAATATATAATATCATTTACTTGCATGCAAGATTGAGGTGTCATCAAGTTAATGTTGCTAAGTGGAAGATTATGGAGCAAGGTGAGGTGTCATTAACCTAATGTGGCTAAGTGGAAGACACATGTTAATCTCCAAGTGAATTTGCCACAAAATCCTTCTAATCTTTCATAATTATAACTTGTTCCCATAAGTTTTTAGGTAATATATATATATATATATATATCTACAAAGTTTTATAAATTTTAGTGTTAACTTAAGTATATAACAATACAATGCCATATGAATATTATTGATGCTTAATTATCAAAGTTAAACTAACTAGATGTATAACTAATCAATTTGACTATTTAAAATGTGATGTCATATTCATTCCATCACGACTTCAATGTAAATTCAATGTACTAATTATTGAAATTATTTCATATTCACTTATCTATTTTTCGTTCGTTCATAAAAATATTTCATGTCGAGTGCATCACGATCGAACTCGGCCTATTCGGGTAGTTATCCTGCAAGACTTTTCAAACTCGAGAAAATAGTAGCTCGTTATTTTTGATTAAACGTAGAACTCATTTAAAATATTAAGTGAATTAGCAATATAAACTATAAATAAAAATTGTATTAATATGCGAAAAATATGTTATGCAAGATTTTTGAAAATGGGGTGTTACAACTGTCCCTGAATCAAGTAGGCCCTCCACTTATCAACAGCAAGCAGAATGGCCAAAAATTCTTTTTCATAAACTGACAACCCAAGGCTCCTTGGTCCAAGTGATTTACTAATGTAGGCAATAGGATGTTTTTCTTGAATAAGGACAGCCCCCAATCCATAGTAACAAGCATCAGTTTCAACAACAAACGGCTTAGAAAAGTCAGGTAAGCTTAAGACAGGGGCAGTACTCACTGCCACTTTGAGTTTCTGGAAGGCTGATTTAGCTTCCTCATTCCACATGAACTCCCCTTCTTTGTGAGTTCTGTGAGTGGTTTGGCAATAAGTCCATAATGCCTTATAAATTTTCTATAATAACCTGTGAGGCCTAAAAAACCCCTCAGGGCCTTAACACATTTAGGTTGAGGCTAGTCTCTCATGCATTGTATCTTATTTGGATATGCTTCAACTCCTCCCTCACTGATAAGGTGTCCCAAGTACTCCACTTTCTTCATACCAAAACAGCACTTGGACTCTTTAGCATATAACTGATGATGCTCAATTGCTGTAAGACCACCTGTAAGTGTTGTTTGTGACTCTCCAAGTCCTTGCTGTATATGAGTATATCATCAAAAAATACCAAAACAAAGTCCCTCAAATAGGCCATAAACACCTCATTCATTAGTGACTGAAAAGTGGCAGGGGTATTAGTGAGGCCAAAAGGGCATTACTTTGAACTCACAGTGCCCTGTGGTTGTGACAAATGTGTCTTCTGTGTGTCATGTGTAACCATCCTGATTTGATGATAACCAACCCTGAGGTCTATATTTGAAAATATAGTGGCACCACCTAACTCATCCAATAAGTCCTCAATGAGTGGAATGGAAAATCCATCTTTAATTGTTATTGAATTAAGCTTTCTATAGTCCATACAGAATCTCCATGTTCCATCTTTTTTCTTGGCTAATAGTACTGGTGATGAGTATGGACTGTTACTAGTTTGTATTATTCCATTCTGTATCATCTCTTGAATGAGTCTCTCAATCTCTTGTCTTTGAATGTAGGGGTACCTGTAAGGGGCAATCTTGAAGGGTTCAGCACCTGTTTTGATAGGGATCTAGTGGTCATGTGTTCTTTGTGGAGGTAAGCCGGTTGGTTCCTTGAATACTAGTTTGAATTGGTCTAAGATAGCCTGTTGGTGTTGTCATGTCTGTAGTGTTGAGCATATACATATATCCAAATAACTGTTTTTTGAGCCTTAAAATCAAAAGTAATAGGTTCCAACTTCCTCAATAGGTCCACTCCTATAACCATGTCACAACCCCCCAATGGTAATATCCTCACATTTGCCTTGAAAGGTTCCCCTCCCATAGGCCACTGGAAATCTACACACCTAGCATTACAGTGTATTTTTCCACCATCTGTTACAGTAACCACCAAGGGATTGGTGTACTCTAGCTCACACTTTAATTTCTTAGCAGTAGTGGGATCCAAAAAACTATTCAACCAAGATAGATAAGTTAGCATTCCTGACCTTTCCAGTGACTTTGATGGTGTCCTAGGTGATTTGTCCAGCCAGGGCATGAACTGATATGTGCAGTTCCTCCACAGTCTCACTTTCAGCCTCTATGGATTCCTCAGTGTCATAATCTTCCACCTCAGTGCCCATAATTACAAAGAGTCTCTTGCATTTGTGTCCCAACACATAGGGCTCATCACAATTGAAACATAGCCCTTTCCTTCTTCTCTCATTCATTTCTTCCCCACTCAACTTCTTTATTGGAGGATACTTAGGTTCTGTCACCAAGTTAGGTTCTGTCACCAAGTTAGCTCTCTTTGTTGACACCCCTGTTCCTAATTCTGGTTTCCACCTCTTGTTACCACTGTTTACCATAGAAAATTTGGTTTGATTTTTCCAGTCTACCCATAGCCTCTAGCAATCCCTCTTGTTTTCTTGCTAGATGCAGGGCTTGTACCAGTGATAGTGGACTGAGCATCTCCACCATTTGGGCTATTTCTCTTTTCAGTCCACTAACAAAGCTTTTAATAAAGTACTCCTCAGTTAGGAACCGGTTCACGCTAATCATAAAAGCTTTCAACTCTTCAAATTTCTCAATGTATTCCTCTACAGATCCTATTTGGTTCAGTTTATTGAATTGGCCTATTAAGTTGTCCTGTTGAGGTGCTGAAAACCTAGCCAGTATCATCTCAGTAAAATGTTGCCATCCCATCATTTCTCTAACTTCGACATAGTCCAGATACCAGTTATTTGCTATTTCCTCCATATGCATAGCCGATGTTAGTACTTTCTCAAAATCGTTCATAGGATGTACCAAAAAATATTTGTGACATTTTCTGATCCATCCCCTTGGATTCTCACTATCAAACTTTGGAAAATCAAACCTAGGTTCTTACATTCATGGTATTAGTGCTTCCAGGTATGTTAACTTGCCCTGGTGAATTGCCAATATGGTTCATGCCTTTTGGTGATTGAAAATTTGAGCTAGATGGTATATCTGGATTCGGTTCTTTTCCCTTCTGTATCCTACATAATTCATCCATCCTATGTAGTATCATTTCTACTTGGTTCTTAGTTTCGAGTTGAGAGTCCTTCATACCTTCTAACTGTTTGATGTAGCTTTCCTGGTGGTTTCTGATCTTTGTAATTTCCGTTTGTTGGTCTTCCCATTGTGTTTGTTTTGTCAATAGTGCAGCCAACTGTTTATCAGAGCTGCAGCTGGGATCGAATGCTCTGAGGCTACTGTTAAGAATCGATCAAACCTCGTATTGATTCTTAATACACTTACTTAATCCGCGAGATAAGAATGCAACTAAGGAATGCAAAAGAAAGAAAAAAATGCAGCAAGGGATGAATGCAAAGAAAAAATAAAATGCAACAAAATGATTTTTCGTTAACCAAAATTCTAATCTTTGTGTTACATTCCTTCTCCTCATATATTCGTCTGCTCTCTAACTAACTTGCAGGTTTTAATTGAAATGACAAAAACCCCCTTAGCTAATTCTAAGCCCATAACTTGATAATTGATTTTGTTGCTTGTTGATCCAATTCAGTCTTTTTTGTTGGCCCATTTCCGTTTCTTTTTCTCGGCCCAGCTGTTGACGAGTACTTTGGCCCAATTAGGTTTAAATGACCGTTGCTGCTCTTCTTCCCTCCCATTTATCATAACAGTTCCATTGTTGGGATGCTAAATTTTCTTGATAATGTAATTTATCGTTCTTGTGTTTGACATTATAATCTCAACTCCATTCTATAATCCTCTAATAATACAAAAGTAATCCAAAACATATATATTTTATTTCTTTTCCAAATATGGGTAAGAGCTGTCATATAATAGAAGAGCTATTTTCCGAAAAAAATAGAGCAATGGGACCACCTGGCACATGCAATAGTAGAGAGTAGCAAAACACATATGTCAACGTAACAGCTACTCACTCTTCCATAAAGCATATAATTAAGGCTAATAATCTCACCGACATTTTTGCTAATTAAGAATTGAAGGTTGTCATCTTTATTTTGCAGGAGTCCGGCCATAAATGATGGAGAGATTTTCAGTTAATTATGGAATATAATAATAGTTTTATTTTTTGAACGAGAAAGTTAAAAATAACTAATTTTTACTGTAATTCTGAATTATTATATAAGTAGATATACAATTCACATCGCATAAAGTAAATTCGTATTTTTCAATATAATATAGTATGAAAAGGCGTATAAAAAAGGAACATGGACATGATAGATCATGTGATTTGGACAGAACATTGTGTTAACAATCTCTTAATTAATTTACAAAAACAAAAACCCTGCACTTATGACCATCCGTATATTAGCCAGCCGTTAACGAATCACAACTCGGTGGTTAAGAACTCAACACATAAAGCCACCGACTCGCCACGTAGCCCTCGATTGTGGACCCTACTTCCAGCACATATTCCGTGATTGCTGCATGAGCGAGACGAGTCCTCCACAGCTATAATAAAAAGGTCAAAAGAGACTCTATTATACCTCTAAATTATTCACTTTATTTTTTTTAAAATTTTAAACTAAAATAATATACTAAAAATATCTTTAAATTGTAAAAACGTACAAAACAAATTAATGAATTATAAAATGTACAAAAAATATATTTCTTATTTTATGATAATTTTATTGATTAACCTTTTAAATACTGTAATACTCTTCTTAAACACGATATTAAAATTGTCAATCATAGTAAATTTAATTATTTAAAAATACAGTTTTATTTAAGTTGATTAGTTTAAGAATATTTTTAATACGTTTAATGATACAATAGTTAGTTTGAAGTTATATAATGAAGCGATGTTAAACATCTATAAATATTTACAGCTATGCATTTGTTTATGAATAATTAGTATAAGATAGTTAAATAATATTTGTAATGAGAATGTTATGGTTATTCAGATTAAGAATGTTATACATGAACCATTAATATCCGAAAGTTACGAATCTTTATTACTTGAAGTTGTGTTCTTAGAATTATTTCTATATTTAAATATAATATTAGATTTACTAAACTAATGGGACTAATTTTCTAGTTTAATTATTAGTGACACGATAAGGTGATTATCTATTCCATGTCTTTAAAATATTACAACTGTATAAATAAGGTACTAATTTAACTATTCCTACAATTATAATTAAAATAATTATTGTGATTAACTTGAATTACATCAATCATGTGAATTATTTTACCACATCTTATTATTAAAAATAATATTAGATAATGAATCTTAAAATATATAACTAGTAATGTGGCAAATTTGTATAATTTTAAGTAAATAGTTTTACATAGTATCAATATTAGAATTTCAATTACATCTATTAGGTTGGAGATATTAAAAAAAATGTATTTACATATTAAAGCTAATAATGTAAACTCACAGTAAATCTTCTATTATCAACATTTTAAAGGTTTAACTAGTAAATTGAGGTATCTTTTTAGCAGTAAATGAACTTTTCTGCTACTTGTTTTTAGTTCAAGATGTAAATGGAAAAAATGAATAATTTAGATGTACATACTACATATTGTGTTTTGCCTAAAATAAAATAAAATAAAAAAGATAAAAATAACTTGACACTGAAACTGAACTCCCACTCTGTAAAAACCTCTCTCTCTAATCTCTTCTTAAATCCATTTTTAGAGAGAGAGAGAGAGAGAGAGACAAAAGTATTCAAATACTTTTAACAACAGCAGTGGAGCAAAAGCTCGAAGCACATTAAATGGCGTCGCCGGTTCTTCTCCTGCTGCTAACACTTTACATCCTCTTCTTCCTAACCCCCACCGCACATTCCCAGCAGCGGCAGCCATACCTCACCACCGCCTATTACCGCAAAACATGCCCTAGCTTCGAGCAGATCGTGCAGGAAACCACTACAAACAAGCAGATCTCATCCCCTACCACCGCCGCCGCGTCAATCCGCCTCTTCTTCCACGACTGCTTCGTCCATGGATGCGACGCCTCCGTCCTCGTCTCCTCCACGCGCTTCAACAAAGCCGAGCGTGACGCCGACATTAATCTCTCTCTCCCAGGCGACGGCTTCGACGTCATTGTACGCGCCAAGACCGCGCTCGAGCTCACCTGCCCCGGCGTTGTCTCCTGCGCCGACATCCTCGCTGTCGCCACTCGCAATCTCGTCGTCATGATGGGAGGACCGTTCTACACCGTCAAATTAGGGCGGAAAGACGCGTTAACTTCACGCGCTGCCGACGTTGAAGGTAATCTCCCCCGGCCTACTCACTCGATGAATCAGATGATTCAAATCTTCGAATCGAAAGGATTTTCAGTTCAAGAAATGGTGGCTTTGTCCGGCGCACACACAATCGGATTTTCGCACTGCAAAGAGTTCAGCTCAATTTTATACAATTACAGCAGGACATCACAATCCGATCCTGCCTACTATCCACCCTTCGCGACGCAGTTGAGAAGTGCTTGTGCTGATTACCAGAAAAACCCAACATTATCAGTGTTTAACGATGTAATGACTCCAAACAAATTCGACAATGTGTATTACAGGAATGCCATTAAAGGATTGGGGCTTCTTAAGTCGGATCACGCATTGAGCTCGGATCCTAGAACAAAAGGTTACATGGAGCTATATTCGAGAGATCAGAATGCATTTTTTCAGGCATTTGCGAGAGCAATGGAGAAGTTGAGTGTTTATGCTGTGAAGACTGGAAGGGAAGGTGAGGTCAGACGCAGGTGTGATGCCTTTAACTATTGATGCAAATTAAAGCTGTCTTCCTTTGTCTTCTATTTTTTCTTGTGTTGTATCAAATTCTTTTTTCATGATATTTGGTAGAATTGTAGTCATTGTTGTGGTGAGCTGATATATTATATAATGTATGTATGTATGTATTTATACGGAATTTGTTTACATGATATTGAGGTGTTAATATACGTACGTATTTCCATATAAATAGGATTTTCTCTGTTTCAGATGTTGCAAATTGGGTTCATATTTAATTGTAGTTTGGGTTAATGGGTATGATAATCAATGTAAATCGAGCAGAAGCAATGAATTTGCTAGAATTTTTTGCTTGGCCTTGGGGAAAGTGTATGTGGATTAGTTGGAAGCACGAAGCAATGAGATTTTGGGTTTATCGAGTTCTTGATGCCCTTCTTTTATTTGACCAAAGCGATTCGTTTCAAATTAACAGTAATAAAAACTTGTCATACTTTGTTTAAAAAGTAGTCATATTTCAAGCAAGTGTGATTTTATTAATTATTATGAATACAAAGCTGAGGGTCAAGTTTTTAATCACTTGTGTTTTATGGATAATGTAAATCTTTTGCCTACACAGTATATTTGGAGTGATTTGTAGGAGTTTCTGAGACTCTTCATATTTCAAATGAATTAAAATTATTGATATGATAGTGGTCTAATATTATACACGCATATAACGTATTCAATGGCATGGTGTGAGTTTGTCTCTTTTCATTGAGCATCATTATCAATAATGAATGCAAATTCTAGATTGCCAGCTCATTTGGCAATGGCACTATGGCCACAATTTCAAAAGAAAGTCACCTTTTAGGCTAATACGCGTAAAACCATGAATAAATTAGGTTACATTAATTTAACTTTTTGATCAATTGCAAAATGAAACAGGAGTTCAAAGTATAAAATACAAAATATATATACATTGAGAGTCAAATGATATTCAAAAACCAATAATATATACATAGTTATTAATAGCGAATAACGCAACGTTACTGTAATAAGGGTCTTGTGACATAGCATGGCGATGGTGTATGTCTTTTTTAACCAAGATTTATAAAAATAAAATAATTATATATAATACAATCAATAATATATTAATTTTTTAACAATAATTTACATTAGATAAACCATAAATTACAAGAACAAAAGGAACTCATGCCAAGTATTTCATCATAGTAAAGAAAACAATCTAACTTTAGAATACTCATCTAAATCAAAAAATTGGTAATTCGATTTTGACAACTAGAGTTATGATTTTCTTTAATTTGGTGCCCAATCAAAAGTTTAAGGGCTATGTATCTCTAATTTATCCCCATTTGGCCAACAATTTTTTTATTCAAAGAACACCTTTTCATTTTGAATTTCAAAAAGGGTGTCATTTCATGCATTCAAGGCGGACGGCACTGCAACAATTGCTCACTACTATGATTGTATAATTTAAAGAAATAGATTTGAGAAACCAATAAAAACAAAATAATTTTTATGGGAAGCTTGGAGTTTTGCAATAATTATGGACTGGAAAATAAGAATTATCAAGTGTAATTGCTTCATGGACAGGATAAGGTGACCATACAAGATTCTGTGCTGTATCGCCCGCCGCATGTGACGGGGCTTAAAATAATTAATACCAACGCAACGCAGCAGGTCTTCAAATCCTGAAATCGTTTCTGCTAAACATATATCCTCTATCTTGATCCTGGACTAAAGACTTCACATTCAATACATCAGTAAATCCTGGAAGCAACACCACATGTGACTTCATCATCATATCAAAAATTGTTTATTTACACCTTCCCTTCCAGAATGATCACTTTTATATACCAATTTTCAAGTGAAATAGAACACAAATGTCACAATGAGAAACAAAAACCAACCCCACCCTTTCTCTGATTTACAGTGTACCTAATTAGACAGACTTCATTCCCAAATAAGAAACCACTGAAACATGCAAATCAAACTCAAATTAGATCATCAAAGAAACTAAGCAAGAAATTCACTCCGACTAGAATCACCGTCCTCCGAGTTAAGCAACTCCTCCCAGTTAATCTCCTCATCCTCCTCATGCTTCTCTGTCAACACCTTCAATATCATCTTCGTCTTCTCTGTTTCTTCCATCTTCCTCAATAATTCCTCTGCTCCTGCTTCCTTCGCCAGACCCTTAAACCTCAACCCGCCGTAACTCAGCCCGTAGAAGGCAGCCAGGCAGCTCTCCCGAGTCGCTACTGACTCCAACTCGGTCTGGCTCAGCAAACTGATGAAACACTCCACTGCACCTCCGTCCAGCATCGCCGCCCTTCCCTCCACGCTGCCAGCCATGTTACACAGAACCAACATTACCATACTCAACATATAACCTGATTTCACCATCCCCAATAAAGTCTGAACAGCTCCGAGTTTTATCATTTTCACTCGGTTACTCTGAACTAAAGATAGATGGTACAAAGCCAGAGCCGAGTCGTGACGTGTACGCTCCGAGTCGGACCGCAGCGCGTGGAGAAGTGGAGGCAACGCGCCTAAAACACCGATCGCAGTTTTATTCTGGTTATCGAGAGATAAACTGAAGATCGCGCCGGCTGCATGGTCCTGAGATTCAGGGAATCCCCCTCTCAGAACGTCGATTAAAGGTGGAACAATCCCTGACCGTACGATCTTCACCTTGTTCTGATTCTCTAGAGATAAGTTCACCAACGATGCGACCGCGTTTACTTGCAGAGATGAATATCTGGAGCTGATTAACGATTTCAGGACTGACATCATCCTCGGTGTGCAGAGACGAACACGTGTCTCCTCTCGCGTCCGTGTCAACTTCCGGAGGTTAATCAGCGCCTCTTCTTGCTCGTGGATTTGAGAGCTTCTCAATTTGACGATTAATTCTTCATCTTCTATCACATTTGTGCCTGAAATTTCGATATCGCAAGACGAAGAAGATGAATAACACGAAGGTCTGGTTGTTAAGGGTAAAGGAGATGTGAGATCGTTTCGAGGCGTCACAGATTCTTCCGAGCTGGTGATCGATACCTCACTCGGTGTCCGAGTCAACTCAGTGTTAGGCAATTGGGGAATTAGTTCACGGACGACTTTTTCGGCGGAGTAAAAATCGATGGGTTTTGGGGGGTCGATGAGGTGGTGGCGACACCAGCTGAGGATGGTGGATCTTAGGGCTAGGTTGGGGATGACGGTGGTGAAATCGACGGACCCGCCGTCGGGAAGGGGAGGGTTGAATGAGAGGGAAATGCAGGCGTTAACGCAGTTGCGTTCGAACGTATGGCCGGAGGAGATTATTACAGGGTCCGCCATGATTGAACCAGAGATTGGACATAGAAATTCAACTGGGATTGAAGATGATTGTTGGGTTTGAATTGGTTTTTTGAGTAAATGTAAGGTGGGTGGTGATTTGTGGAAGAAGATCTTCCATCTCTGTTTTCCACTCCCCATGGAGGATTTAGAAGAGCTTATTGATGATGAAGAAGAGCTAAATCAGGGATTATAATGAGAAAATCCATGAGTTTTTGTTATGATTTGGTGGAGTAGTGAATGAAAAGCAGAGTAATGAAGATTGATTATATGAAAACAGAGAAAGGAAAAAACCAGAAAAGGTGGGAACTTTGATATAAAGAAACAAACACATGGGTATTTGTTTGACCAATGATGAGTCTTTATTTCTAAGATTTCGAGCTATAACTTAATTGATTGAAAGGACTATGAAATTGCTCCTGAAATCAATCACAAAACAGACAAGAATTCACAAGTATTAGTACATTAAAAATAAAAGAATATGCATGCACTTTGTCTTTTATAAACTACCATTTAAGCTTACTATTTGGTGTCAATTAAAAATAAAGAGTGATGTAATTCTTGCTGGTACACTGCTGTTTTAAGTTTTAACCATGTCTTTTCGAATCTGGGAGTAGGTTATACGAATCTTTTGATTTTTTCAGAATTTTGACTTTAGACACATACAAATTTAAAGTCTTCATATGAAGAATTTGTCCATTATAATCAGTCATGATCTATATGATGATGAAGAAGAGAGAAACAAGAAGTTGGTGGGATTATTAGAATTGAGGGTGAAAAAGTAAATGGCAAAAAAGTGTTAATAAATGAATACCTTAATTGAATTTGTATAAAATCATGCAGAAAAGAATGGCACTCGTGCAAGTTTACTTAATGCATTTCAACTTAGTTCCTAAGTTTCTTTAGGCTCAATGGTGTAGTTCTCTAGGCTGGACCCTGCTAAGTTTTCTTCCCTTTTTACATTTGTATAATATTACTTTTTGCATAATCCTTATTTTCCGTTGTTGAATTTAGAGAAGATCTAGAAATAATCTAATTGGGGTTCATTTCAGTGGGTAATATATTACTGTCGCGCACTTAGGAGGGTCTATTATTTAGGGTTTAATTTGTTCCACAAGGGCCCTGTTCAACACCTTTTCTCATCCATTGTTCACACTGTACGTTAATTCTATTAAAAAAAGCATCCTGAGGAATATGCTTTTGGCTTTTTCTTTAAATCGATAATTTTATTTTTGATAATATTTGAAAAAACATAATTTCTTTAGAAAATGAATGTCATGGATATATAAATTAAAAATTAAAAATTGTGTCACCCCATTACTATTTACAATATTGCTATAGTAAATTTGAAAAATATTCTGTATTAAAAAATTGAGATATATTTGGAGATGCATATAGAAAATAAAGAGAATAAACAGGCAACAATATGTTATATAATTGCTATATCATTTTTAAGTGTATCATTTTGCTATGTTGGAAAATAAAAAGGGCAAAAAAGTGTGAAATAATAGGAGTTGTGGGTTGGTTTGAGGTGGCCCTCCTGACAATAAAGTAAGAACATAATTAGGATTTATTCTTTGAAACTTTATAAAAGAATAGAGGGATTCTTTTTCTTTACAAATTGTCATACAACTTTTTGTTTGGTGTTGATTAACAATTTTGTGACCCCAATAATTTGTTGTCACCATGCTTTGTTGTATTGGTGGTGGGGCAAATCATATAATCCTCCTTAAAGTAGATCTTTAGCTAGGTTAATCTCTTCATTTTTATGTAACTTTTTTATATGATTACACGTGAATTTTATAATTGATTAAAATCTCGACAAAATGAGCAAATGTGACATGCATTATATGATTTTTACCTTTTGATGTCATATAGAGTTACTATGTGTAATTAGAAAAGGAAATTTACAGCACAGATAAAAAATACAAATGTGACTTTTTCATATCCAAGACTAAAAGATGAAGTTCCTTTTCCCCCCTTTTTCATGAAAACAGAATCTTATACTGTTTGACAAAAGAAACTCTATTTAGAGAATTAACAAATCTAAACAAAAATACACCTTATATAGATACCATATTACTAATTGGTTGAAAATTCATCAAAATTTAATCAGTTTTTTATTATGCATAATTTAATCACCCAGCTTAACTCATAAGCATTTTGAAATTAATATCTTAATTAGTCATCATTTAGAGCTGAATACTTGCCCTTCACAAATTGGGCTCGTAAACTTGATTAATAACTAAATGGGCCTGAATCAATAATTTTACTTACCAAAGCAACCTTATAGAAAAGATCCGGTCCCAAATTATTAGTTGCACATTTGAGCTCAAAAAGTGTGTTATTACGATATTGAAGTTAATAAATTCTTTGTAAGGGGTTGATTGATAATTTGATACTAATCACACAATCATTTTTAAAAGGGATATAGAAAACAATTTTGCAAAAACATTGTGGACTCTGATGACTCATACCATTCTACGTTTTATACCCTGAATATTTTTTCCATACAAAATATACTAGTATAGCAAAAATTAGCTTCTCAGTAAGTTGGGGGAGCTATACACATAGCTGATTTCCAGAAACCTGATCATAGCTTCGTAATTTGCACATAGTTGCCTTGTGGTTGGGTGGTTACTGGACGCTTCATTCGAGACTGTAGAGCAAGGAGTATCTTCTTCCTTGGCCCCTGCAAATCAAAAGCACTCGGTTAATCTTACTTTGAGGTACAGATATTCTAACATTTCATTTCATCAGCTCCAACAAGTAAGAGTTAAGTATACCATTGGTATCCCCAGCTCCTTTAGGTCAACGTCCCCCATTTGCATCAGTGCGAGCATATCTATCTGCAAGATCAGGCTTCTTTATTAGATAATAATTGCATGTTTAATTTCGGTTTGTGTCATAACTTCAATTTTTCTTTTACTGAATGGTGTACATTAAGTTGTATCAATACTGCGGATGTCAGTTTTTTTCCTCTTCAACAACCACAACAATTAGAAAAGTGAAGTGAAAAGAGGGGAAAAACAAGAAGGGAACATTGGTTTTTCATTATTCCAACAAAATAGGCAGCATACCTCTTCAGCTTGAAAGCTGATGGCGTATTTTCCCAAACCAAGCGATTGCAAGAAGCTACACACTGTGACAGGTTCCTATAGAACATGAAAAGATAGACGTGATATAAAAGAGCAATAGTATGAAGCAGTAAGTCTAATCCTATATCAGATTTGTAAGGAAAAGATATTATAAGTATTCATACAAGTTATGATTATCAATACTACCAAGACAAATCCTACAATGTTAGGCAATAAAAGAAAACATGGACTGTTGTAATATAGAATGGGGAAGTCATGCTTCCAATTACAAGCAAAAATAAGATTTCAGAATGAAAATCCAATAGCAATGGCCGATTCATCAAACCATTGGACAATATTGTTTTATGTCAAGTAAAAACACACATTTGATCCATGTAACCGAATCTGTCTTGTTTCAGGCTATGTCGTGACTCGTGACGTAATTGTACTTAGAAAGCTTTTCAAGTGAATATCAAACACCGTCTTGAGTGGAACAACAAAGCTGCCACCCATCTATTATTTGTATGCTAAGACATGCTAAAAGCATGAAAGCAAATAATCATGCACAAACAATAAAATATATGAATCAAATATCTGCTAAATGCATGTCTTAGAAATATTTTACATATTAATGAATTTAGGTTTACAAGTATAATGCTGAGTTTATTAGCCAAATTGGATTAGTAAACCACTTATACAAAAAATTCTTCACCAGCAAAAGAGACCAATATAATAGATGTAAGAGAAAAAGTTATGTACCAGGTAAGCAGGTCTGGCCATGTCACCGGTGGCTGTAGAAACCCCTGTAACCATATTGCCAGCATCTAGAGGACGTCTTGAGGTGGTTGGCAAAGGCACCTTAGGCCTAGAAGATTCCAACGGATCGTTCATGAAGACACGTTCTGTTCTTGAAGCATCTATTTGCCTCATTGATGGTGCCCATTGCAGTTCATCAATAGTGTTCCTCGGGGTCGAAATTCCACTAGAAAATCTTGGAATCCTCTCTGGCGATCTTACTCTAGCTCCATACGAAGTACAAGAAGCATAAGGACTTCTCATCAAATCCACTTGTGATTGTTCAGAAGCCCTCAGCAATGGTCGGTTTCCCGATAGGCTCTTATCCAGAGATTCAATAGCTCGCGACACCTTCTCATGTAGTTCAGCCTTTTTTCTTTCTTCGTTCTCGAGCTCTATATGCTTAGACATTCTCTTGCGCATTAGTTTCACGCGGAGATCTTTCGGCCCTATACGAGAATCTGCAACAATCAAAGATAATCACTACAAAAGAAAAAACAAACAGCAACAGTTTTTATATACACATATCTTTTTACCAGAATAAAAATGTCCAATACACATGTCCAAGAAATACAACTATTACCATCTGTGTTGTTGTTGTATGCATAGCTACCTGTGCTCACATCCTCTCGCATCCTATAAAAAGACCAGCACAAAATCATACAAACGTTGTCACATTCACCTTCATCAATCCACAAACTTCAAGAACTACGCCTATCATAACATCCAGCAGGCCAGCAGAGAATAAGTTTAACTTCAATGCCTACACAAAACTTAAATAGCAGTAACCTTTTGTTCTGATTAAGCGAATAATCAGCATTGCTGTCAAAAGACTGTGAAAATGATCGTTTATTTCCCAATGGAACCGAAGCATTACCACGATCACGATCCAAATCACCCCATGACTCTTTCACCACTCTCTACAGCACAATACAGAAAACCAAAAAAAATAAATTAACTGCATTCCCAAATAGGTAACTGACGACGATTTCTATCTCATTTAAGCTGAATAACATGAGATTGCGCATACCATACGCATTCAAATCGATCAATTCCTAGTGCTAGCAAATGAATGGAGAAAAAATAAAGAAATAGAAAATACGTACATGACCAGAGCGGCCCAGTGTAATGGTGACTTGAGGTTTCGCCATTAAAATTCTCAATCGCTCCTTCGACTTAACTGGCAAAAGTGATCGGAATTGAGAAACAATGGATGAAGGTAAAATACTTCATAATTTTTTTTTGCAACTAAGTAAAACCCTAGGGGTAAGTTTTGCAGAGATTTTGTTTATTTACTATCCAAAAAGGTACGAGGAAAAAGCTCCTTTTCACAGATTTCAAACGACGTGTATTTAGGTCATGTTTGGTTGTATTTTGAAGTGTGGTTTTCGAATTTTGTAGTGGGAACTAAATTTGTTGATATTTGCGTGAGAGTACGTAGAGTCTCGTGGTATGCTTGGTCATACCGTATGATCGTATTTTTCAAAAGTTATTAGGAACTATATAAAGATTAGTAATCTAATTTGAAGGTCTCATTTGTCTATATTTTGTTTGGTTATTATAAATGTTTTAATCATCTTTTACATGATTTTAAATTTTTCTTTGTCAAATTGCTCAACATCTCTTCATCATCACCTGAAATTATGTCTATTTCTTTTACCTCACTCGTTTATTTTGTTTTATTTGGATTATCTTCTTTAATATATATACTCTGTTAAATTTTAATTTTCTTACGAATAATCTTTTTGTTGAGTTTTACTTGCATTATTATTCGAACATTCTTTTGTTTTTTCTGTTATACTCTTTCATATGAGTTTGATATGAACTAAGTTCTGCATATTCTTTTCTATTTTATGTTTAATGCATTGTCAAAGAAAAATACAATCCATACATGAAGACCCGGTGATATCCCAATAAATACTACCCTTCTCCTTCACGGTCAACAAAATTCGCTTCAATCTCACCAATAAACTATAATTATTTGAGAGGACAAATATTTATTGACATTAAAACTGAATTATTATACATTAAAAAGCTATGTTTATTGAAAATTAAGCCTAAATAATGATGTAAATAAATAAATTCATTTTTCTTGTGTTTATCCTTGTGTTATGTCATTCATAAATTGAATGTTCCTTTTATCTTTCTTCTTATTGAATTTTTTTATACTTCCAATTGTTTCTTCACTTTTGCTAAAAAGGTTGGGTGCGCATATAAGTTTTCTATTCACCTTTTTTTCTTTCTCTATTTAATAAAGCAACCAGTACATGTGTCGTACGTAAAAATTAATGGGCGATAGAAAATAATAATGTAATAGATAATGCTTGTTATTTTTAAACGTGATTTTTATATTATCATATTTTGAATCTCATTCCTAAATATAATTTCTCAGCAAAGGGCTAGCCAAATCCCAACAAATTTTCCTAAAGTATTGATAACATCAATGGATTGGATGAACACTTGAAGTAATTGATTTAGTACAAGTACTTTATTTTAATACACCAAAATTAATTTAAGTCCCCTTGTCTGGACACATCAAATTGACCCTTCACTTATCTAATTAATTCTTGTTGATTCATAAACATGTGGCTAATGATAACTTGTATCTATAAGCTCATGCCACGATGTGTTTAGTAAACGTAATTTATTTTAGTTCTCATTTTTCAAATAAAATCAAAATAACATATATTGTTAGATTACTTTCTTTTATCATATATATTTATCAACGAATATAACTCTACACCTTCAATTAAATGAAATTAATAATATATAGTGTGTATATAATTTAAACTTGTAAACTCTAGATTTTGGATTTAACTTTTCCTTTTCTACTTTTCTTCATTCACGTCAAATTTCCTTCATAAACATATGTTTTCTAGTTTGAAAATTACAGATATAAAATTATAATGTGCTAACAAATTAGTTTCTAAATTATTGCGTAACCTAACAAATTTATGAGTTAATCTTATTTTAAATTTCTTGTTAACTAATTTTTGTTGATATCTACACATGTGGATATTGATAACCATCTTTGAGTTCACGCACTATATTAAATACCTAATGCAATATTAATACAATCAAAACTAATGAAAATATGTCATATATACTTTAGAGTTATTATTAATACATATACTTCCATTGAGTAGTCATATGCTTAATATAATTATACACATTATTACATACATATAATTAATTTATATTGTTTATAATTTGACTTTTTTTACTGTTAAAAAATGAAATAAATATGGAAATATTATATACATAGTAGTTTTTAAGAAATTACATATACTTCTAGAATAAACAATGTAAGATAATATAATAGATAAATATGATATTAACCATATTAGATTCTTTAATAATTTCTAGGATTTTCTCTTTAGTGAAATCTTACAAGATTACACCTTTTTTGTTCTCAAAATCAAAACTCGTTTACTTTTCCAATTCAATTAAATCTTTATGATTGTGATTCTTAATAAAAAAATTATTTATAAGTGGAGCAATTGTTTCATGCTTGAAAATAGAGAAGACTTAATAGATAAATATAGAAAAAGTAATTCTGCATATAAATTAAAGTCTTGTTATACTTTTGTTGTATAATTATGTCATGAAACATAATATATGGTACTATTGTTAAAAATAGTGTATAAAATGTGACTATATATGTGTAAAAGTTTATAAAGAATACTTAATCATTTTTATTTTTGTAAACTCTCATCCTCTCATTCTAATCTTTTTAGAGTTTTGTTTACGGCCAAATTTATTCCATTCGTGTGATTCTTAATTTTTTTCATTGCTGAAAATAATGAGATGTAACTTGGGGTATGTGATGTTATAGGTTGTTGGTGGCTTTTCATTTTACAAATGTGATTTGATTTTGCTCAAATTAGATTGTCTTGCTCGTCTATGGGTTTAGAAAGTCCTGTTTAATTTGTAAATCCTCATACCTTTTCTTTATTGATAACAAAATTTTATTTGTAGCTCGCCCATAATACTGGATTGTTGTTTTATATTTATATTTTTGTTTAACATAATTTTGTATAGTATTTTTTTATTTCAATATCTTAATATTAGTCCAAACTTTTTACTAACTTGAATTTCAATAATTAGATAAATAATAAATGAATGGCATGCATAGTTAGGAATGCACCTCATACTATGTAGAATGCACTAATAACTTACGTGAAAAGTTAATCAAGTATGAATAAATAAAAGAATAAATAGTATGTCAAATCTTATTTTTCTTTTCTTGAGAAACTTATGTAAAAGTAATTTTTTTTATGAGATAAGGATTGTAGTTCATGCTACAACTTTATCCATGCGATTGTGCCACAAACCCGGCCCAACCTTCTCCTTCTTCGCCCCTCCTCCCCCATTGTCAATGTCTTACTTAGTTGGTCCTCTTCCAGCGTTTGTTGTCACCCCTCTTCCATTGTTTTTACCATGAGTCGGGCAGTTTTCTCATCAGCTAGATTAACTTTTATCATGATTGAAAAAAAAATGATCTTATTATAATATTTTTTTATGAAAGTAAAAAATTTAATCAATCAAATGAGTTATTAATCATATCTAAAGAGATAGAAATATAATATATGCCACATAATTATATAAAACTTTTGAGTAAATTTTAATTGACATGAACGTATATTTGAAAATAACTAAGTTAATTGAAAGTATTGAACACGTGTATTCTCATTTAAAAAATACTATGTCAATTCATATTCATTTATTACTTATTATGTTTAAGTGTAATGGATCTAGTAGTTCATTTCACTTTAAGAGGTCCACGACTCTCTCTATATTAGAAACATCACATAAAGACTATATTATGATTCGACGAATACATATTCCTATGTCTGCAAACATGATAAGAGAATTTTATTGAATTTAAAGTTAGATTACAAGTCAAATGGCAACCTATTTATAATTGTAGTGTAGGAGTTCTTTAATGACTACACTAAATTTGCGAAAATGCCCTTATAATTGGATGTGCAACTAATCAAGGACATTTTTTAATTATTTATTTTTGTACCAAACCTGACATGATTAATCCCTTGAGAAACATGGATAAAGCAAATATCTTTGAACAATGTTGATTATAAATTTTAAATTTATGCATGTTCATTTGATGATAATAAGAATACTTTTTTTCGTTTAACTTGAAGATAATATTAATTCCATGACAACTTCAATTCAACGTTTGCAATACATTCTAATGTTGTGTCCACTCCATTAATTAACTACAGAAAAGCACGAATATTGTAAAATTAAAATTTGAACCTTAACTATAGATATCAATAATTCCAAGTAACTTACTGTGAACATGATTTTTTACGATCCATATTAAACCTGAAAATATAAAAATCTTAAAATTTAAGAAAGAAGATAAAAAATGTCATCAACGAATAAGTACACTCTCAAGAAAGTGTATTTCATCCAAGTAAAACAAAAGTGCATGTACACATAACTGTACTTTCTATATTTTTAGTTTAAGCTCAATTTTTTTTTAATAAACTGATATTCAATTAAAAATGAAGTAATATCTCATCAAGCACAAGAAATAACTCACCGCCGGTTTAATGGGAAGTAGAATATAATCAAGCCGCCTCCATTGATACTATAGCTTGAATTCAATCATTGACTTCATACCACTTGATGAAAAGAAAAGAAAAATATCCAAAAAATTTAAATTCTACACAAAATTAAATAGTACGCATATAGATATATGCAAGACTGCAAAAGGTTACTTAAATTATTCTTATTTTAAAGTTATTAATATTCTTATTAAATTTCATCTAAGTATACAATGAACAATGTTGATTATTAATTTCAACTTTCAAGTTCCCCAATGGAATATACATTGAACAATGTTATTTATAAATTAAGTTCATGCGCATTCTTTTGATTATAACATAATAATATTTTATTTAATTTGAAAATAATATTAATTTATTGCTATAAGATTATTCTAATGCAAAGGAAAAGCAATAAATGTAACTATGTAAATCATTTCTCATGTAAATCATTCACACTTTTAGAATAGATATAAATATAGATGAAATTATTTTGGAAATTTGATGTGAAAATGATCGAGTGATACGATGTTGTATCAAGTATTTCTTTTCGAGTAAGAAATCAACTCCAGAAATTGAGAGATTAAGAGAGACTAGTTTCTTTCGAGCAGAAATCGAGCTCCAGAAATAAAAGACGAGAAGAGATTAACTAAAATACACAATCTATTTTGTTATTCTTCCTTTCATTAATAAGTGATGGTTCTATTTATACAATAATTTGATACTAAAATAAAATAAAACTAAATCTATCCACTAAGCCACTAATAGACCACTAATCTAAAATAACCTACCACTAAATCAGCCCACTAATTAATAACAACTAATAAAGAAAAGATTAATAAATAATAAAATAAAAATTACTAATTTAATTACTACATAAAAACCCATATCCTATCAATACGTCATCCACTAAAATGGCCTTGTCCTCAAGGCCATAAGATAATTTAATGCATGGAGAGTGTTACATGAAATTGGTGAACTTGGACATTGTGGATGCCTTCGATTATGCGGAGTTTTCGAGTGTGCCCCTTAGTATCCAAAATAAATTCCTCTAGAAAGTTACTCGGCGAAAGAGAATTAGCTTGGAGAAAATATTTCCATTTTGGCCAAAAACCAAACACCATGTAAATTTCTTTCCGTTCGTTGTTAAGAAAGAAGAAATTGATTGATTGTGGCTTGTGGTTAAATAGGTATTCTGTCAATGTAATAAAATGTTTAAATTGAGGTGACTTTAGTTGATTGGATGAGTATTTGGGTCGGTAAGAGTGTGGATGCGTGAGGATATAATTGTTGGGTTAAGCTTGGTGGTGGAAGGGCGTTGTTGTGGTTGTGAAGTGTTAGCAGCCAATTGGAATTTCAATTGTGCCACTCCTACGATTCGCGAATTGTGGGGTTGATTTGGTTTGATGTTGGCTTGTAGAGGAGAAAGGTTGGGAGTAGGAGCAGAGATGATTGCGAGTTTCGCCACACCTGTCATCAATTTTTGATGAGATGCTTCCAATAAATCATCTAGTCGATCAAACCTTTGATTTATCTCGACCTTAAATTCATGCAATAATTCGATGATTTTGGACATGGAGTCTTGAATGGTAGCAGAAATTGAAGGCGCGATAGGCTCGGGAGGCACGTAAAGTGGGTTTGTGCGTATGTGAAAAATGGGAGTGCATGAGTATGGATTAGCTTTTCGAATGTAGTATGGAGGCATCATTCGAGAGAATGAAAGCACCATTTGATACGATGTTGTATCAAGTATTTCTTTTTGAGTAAGAAATCAACTCTAGAAATTGAGAGATTAAAGAGAGACTAGTTTCTTTCGAGCAGAAACCAAGCTCCAGAAATAAAAGACGAGAAGAGATTAACTAAAATACACAATTCTTTCATTAATAAGTGATGGTCTTATTTATATAATAATTTGATACTAAAATAAAATAAAACTAAATCTATCCACTAAGTCACTAATAGACCACTAATCTAAAATAACCAACCACTAAATCAGCCCACTAATTAATTACAATTAATAAAAAAAATTAATAATTAATAAAATAAAAATTACTAATTTAATTACTACATAAAAACCCATATCCTATCATCGAGGGACTTAGAAAACTAGCGATAATATATTTGATTATGAAGATAAAATAGTTAAACTATGAAAGATAGTGCCATGTGATTGAAAAAAATTATGATGATGATGTTTGTAAAAAAAAAAAAAAGGAATACATAGTACAAAATGGGAATTTTTTTTTGAGAAAATAAATTCAGTTACAAAATTTTATTTTCTGGATCTCTAAAAAATAAAAATTTCATCTCATAAGATATAGCTTAACAAAAGCTATGGGTATGTTTGGTTTTGTTTTGGGTGGTTATTTTGGTGAGAATTGTTGGTGATAATTTTTTGGAAATGCGTGCATTATTGGTGAGATAGTGTTTGGTTTACTTTGAGAATTGATTTTTGATTGTTCTTTTTTGGTAAGATAGTGTTTGATTTTATTTTGAGAGGGAACATAAGTTATTACAACAGTCAAATCATGACAGCTTTTGTCTGTTAGTGATTAAATAATGATTAAAAGTTGTATTATAATATTAATATTATAATAATTATATTATAGATAAATATTTATTTGTATATATTACAATTTAAAATAAATGAATAAATTATTAAATATTTACATAAATGACTTAAGTTAATATACACTATTGAGTATAAAATAAATTATTACATATCTATATTTATTTATATATCTATATACTATATATACAAAGATAGTCATAGAATTTATTATAAATATGTCTCGAGTTTTGTGAAATTAAATTGAAAAAAAGCAAATATGAGTCGGTATGTTACCTTAAAAAAACTATTAGCCAATTATAAATGTTCTAATAGTGGGACTACAAGTTCAATAAGCAAAATGCATAATTAATTTATCAAAAAGAATTGTGACATAACCATAACCTTTTTTAAACTTACAAAATTAAATTAAATATAAATATATAATTTTCTATATATATATATATATATATCGTTCCCTTAATTTTAAAATCAAGTTTTTGGTCCAAAACCAATATTAGGAATGAGGTTTTATTTCCAATTATATATAATGTATGTTACTATTTAATTTGTTACTTGGGTTGCCTAATTAAATATTTTTTTATGCTTGATTATAATATTAAACCTAAAAATTTTCTTCTAATAATATATTGTTTTAACATATGTATAATAAGATTAAGGATACATGCATTAATGTCACAAACATTGTATGTACATTCAAGCTAAGATTTTGTTTAATTTTGTTTTGATTGATTATATTGGTGAGAATTCTTGATGAAACTATTTTTAAGACACATACATTTTTGATGACATAATGTTTAATTTTATTTTTAAAGCGAACGTGTATTTTACAGCAAATCATATAAGCTTTTGTTTGTTAATAAATAATTAACTATTAAAATATTAAAGGAGTAATAATAGTTCTTTACGTTAATACACATTTATGTGTAATAGTAGTTGATATATTTAATTTTTTCTATTATATAAAAATAAAATATGTTGATATTCATATACATGTACATGTGTACGGTTTATGTATACTTAAACAAAAAATAGCATATATATAGTAGGATATATACATGGTAAAATATATTTAAATATGTTCTATACGTGTATATAAATAATCTATATATGTTCTATACATGTATATAAATAGTCTATGTATAAATATATACAAACACATAATAAATAATTTATATTCTATACCCTTAAATATTTATATGTAAAATTGATTTACATATATACACTATACACATATATATATATATAGATACACTACACATATTTTTAAATATTGTATATGAATATAAATTCCTTATAAATATTAAATATATTTAAAGGAGGATGAAAGAAGACAAAAAAAAGATAATAGAGAGATGGGGGACAAATTGGTGGTGAAAATAAGTAGGAGAGAAAAATAAAAAATTGAGTTTTATTTTTGACAAAAAATTATACATTTTTCTGACCAAAATTTCTGACCAAAATTTCACTTACCAAATACTATTGACCAAAATTTCTGACCAAAAATGATTTGGAAACAAATCCAAACATAGCCTACATTTCTCCAAACCATCATAATCAAATAAGTTAAAGGGTAAAAAGCAATTCACTCCTCAAAAAAATCGATTTTATCAGTATCCCCCTTGAAAACATATATAAAAGGAATCAAACCCCCTGTAAATTCAATACTAGTAGCACTTTGCCCCAAATTGCTATTTTCCGACCTTAATGTAGCCAGATCTCATAGATCGCAATTGCTGGATTGTGACTAAGGAATTGCGGTTGTTAAGTAGCCACGGATCGTACCTAAGAGTTGTAGAACATCGAGTTCTTAGTGGGCATTCCGCATGATTAACCAAGGTTGAGGGTGTGTTAAACTCGTTTATACAGCTTGAACATGGAGCAAGTTCCAGATTTACTATTGAACCAAACAAGCACATTCTACAGCCCTACAAGACCTATCAACTAACTCATGGTAAACAAAATAAGGCCATATTAGCTTTTATATGGTATGTGGGACACAAACTATAGTAACAATTTCTTGAACATGGTACACATGTACATACAGCGTTGCTTTTCAAACAAGTGAATACAAGAAGAAATTATCACATATTCGCCGTTGACTCTTTGATTTCCTCCAATGTAATAGTCTGCAAAACAAATGGTTCTTCCAATAAGAAGACAATAAAGAACATAAAAGTTCCAGAGTATCCCAAGGTAATAAGCATTATCCTATACAGTATTAAAATGGAAGTTCAAATTCCTCAAGTGAGAGAATAGAAACTAGAAAGCAATGATAAGTATAAATTAAACCTGTTCCTGGCCAGCAAAATCATTATCAGAAGTGAGAAAAAGCATGCAGTGGCATTCCTTCCTGCAAATGCAATAATAACATTAGCATATGAAAGACATTTGAACTCCAGTATCCAGCTATCATCCCCAAACCCAAGGAAATCAAGAGACTACAAACTTTGTACAGATATGGTTCCGAAGAAAATCAAACTAAAGTTCAATATTCCAGACAGGGTTGTCCAATTAAACTTTACTGTAACTAATGATATCAGGAATTCAGGATACATTACATAGTGTATACACCGTCTTACTAGATAAGAGGAATAACAATTTTGAGCTTGATAACTAAAATTTATAAGTCAAAATGCAAATGTGATGACTTGTGATAAAATAAGATGGGGACAGCAGGATAAATTAACGGTCACCAAAAATATGAGGGCTGAAAGTTTACAGAAATTAGCCGAGTCCAACATTGAAGATGGGCATCAACGACAAATTCCAGAACTATCTTTCATACAAGTACTAAATGATTTTTCATTGCAAGAACATGAAAGTAGGAGAAAATAGCATAATCAATTTTCATCACAGCTAAGCCTCAAAAGTGTACATAGCTAAAATACTTAGCAAATCCCAAACTATTAAACAGAAGGTACATCCCCTTAGAGAGGATATCTAGATTTTACAGATTTGAGGGCCATGGCACATGTTCTAGGCCCAGAGGGCAGGAAAGTATTTTAGCTCCAAGGTACACAATGCTTAGTGTAATTCCCATATTATTGGAAAACAAATAGCGTATTTGTAATATCAACCTGTAAATATAAATTCCGGGCTTTGGTGTAACAATACAATTCCAAAAGACAATAAATAAGCACATTTTTTAAAATATGAACAGCAGATATACTTCCAAGTTCAGTAGGAGAAACATGCTTCTCCAGAATAATGGCAGGACATGAAACCAACAGAAACAACCTTCACATTTAACATTACCTTTCTCTCATAGGGACACACGGACAGTTCCAAAACCCCTGCTGTGCCTCAGCCGCTTTATCATCATAGTGTCTAACATGAAAATGGTCTAATATAACGTGTGCATCATTGTATTTAAAAAACGTAATTAATTGTATTTAGTACAAAATAAGGTTTAGGGCAAAAGCATATAATTTGATTCACAACATATGACGGGATGGAATAATTACCTGCAAGGGCAGAGAGGTGCACCCAATGTATCCTTGTGGTCGGCCAATCCCTGCACAAATACGAGCGCATAAAGATCTAGATAGAAGTTTGTATAATATCCAGATTATGCAGTGAATATAATTATGAACCCAATTCAGAAGTGTCCATTCCAATACAATCACATAAACTAATCACAGTTAGACAAGAAAATCAACAGATTTATCCATCTCACAAATTATAAGTAGGGGTGGATGGTTGGGAATTTCAATGATACCAAGAATCACAGCTATTCTTTTTTTTTTTTTTTAATCTGACTTACTGTCACCGATACCACCAAAAGTTCCTTGTAAATGAATTGTCTTTTAATGCATAATAAATCATACACATAAGTAAGGCTAGTAGTTTCAACAAGTAATTAAAGTGTAGTACATCATAAACAACAAGTTCAAGCCGAAGCTGTCCCACACAGAAATGTTTATTCTATACATGGATAGGTGGATAATGAACTGATTCAAATCCCTTGCGAGTAAATAGAGTACGAGTTTTGCACTAGCTCAACTAATTAGTGAACTAGAATGTTGAGGAACTACGGATACCTAACTCTTCATTCACAATTAATAAGTGTAAAGAAATATAACTAAATTGAGGCAAGTGTTGATATTTCTTGCAAGGTGTTTATGATTTATTTCGGTTGACCAATTGTTCCATTATAGCAAACCAATGCTACTGAACATGGCAACTAAATGCTAGAAATTCTAT